>JARQOC010000004.1:221975797-222303297 GCA_033576535.1 Allobates femoralis | reverse complement strand
ATTGTAATTACTAAGCAGCTTTTGGCAGCAGACACAGCACAGAACAATAGTGTTGATTTTAGGGCGTTCAGAGGTCGTGTAGCCCGGGTGGGGTCTGAGTAGTGCCGGATGATTGTAACCTCACTAAACTTCATGTTCCTGGATTCTTGTAAGAATGAGACGTGATAGATTGGAGGTTTCTTGGATATAACTGCAGTCAGATCAGAATTTCCAGGTTTGGGGTGGATTTAGCCTTTAATACAATCATAAATCACATTCTTTACAGTTTCATATCATCATCATTATTATTATTTTTACTGCTTGTATATATAAATTGTAATTGTAAGTGAAGTGCTGGGTTTAGTAAATGCTCACTTAACCTACTTGTGTCCATTTGGAGTGTGTGTTCTTACTCTGGGAATGTTAACGTATGAAGTGTATCACAAAGCTCCGTTGTGTCACGGTTTTGCCTCGTGTCTCTTTCCACTGTAGGATATTCACCACCCACCTGCTTCCAATTGGCTGCAGATCAGCTCAATATAGCTATAAAAGCCGGTGACGGAGATGCTGAGCTCACTGACTGCTCTGGGCTATTTAGCACTGATTTCCTTACTGAATCCTGTAACAACTCATCTTACCGGGGACGTTTATTGGTGATGTGAATAGGATTTTCTCACTGCATCAGGTACGTAATGTATTTAACTGTTCCTTTTTATCTATATTCAAACTGATTGGTCTATTTTTTATCTAAAACAGTTAAACATCTGCCTTAAATGTAACTTGATTGCACCATATTGTAAATCCTGTTTTGTTACATAGGTTTAGCTAATTCTCACTTTTCTCTGCTTCGTTACAGGACAATCATAAAACACATAATAACACTTATGTGGCTTTTGGAGAAGCTAAAGGCACCAGAAATGCAGGAACATATGCCTAATCCCACACCGAGGGGCGTCTATCCTGACAAGAACCAGCGTCTTATACCTTGTCCAAATGTACTGACTCCAGACAGAATCCCTGAGTTCTTCATCCCCCCTCTACTTTCAGCACAGAGGGGTATGAGAATGAAATCTCTTTATAGGTCTGTTCCCGACCTCTGTGGAGCAACCTTTGGAACTGATGATTTTAATATGCCAGAGACACATATTATCCAGGTGGACAGTGCAGAAGAAGCCTTGGAAGAAGAAAGTACGAATTCTGACCCTCAGGCACAAGCAGCACTTTCCTTGCCACATCTTCACAAAGCTCAAACGTCCTATGGATTCTGTACCCTATTAGAAAGCCCAAACACCAGAAGGAAAGAATCTCTCTTCCACAATGACCCTGCCACCCTTCCAATTTTGCTGCCTAAATCACGCTCAAGCACATCTGCATGGCAACGGGCATCATCTTGCAGCAGTTTCACAACATTAAAACTGAGGTCATTGAGCCGCTCTGGCACCTTGGACAGCGAAACCTCATCTTCTACAGACTCTTCACCTTTTAGTTCTCCTTCACTTCACAGATCCCCACCTCGATGTAGCTCTCTACTGAAAGCTCTAAGCCAAGACAAACTCTTCTCTAAAACTCTGAGAAGGAAAGGGAAGTCAGGGATGTCTAGAAATAATTCACTCTCAGCTGATGAGTGTAGTTCCACAGATAGCAGCCCTAACATAATTCGGAGAGTTTCTGATGGAATAATAGATTCTGTGTTTCCAATGGACCTTTTCTATTCTAGGGGCAGATTTATGACCGAAAATGCAGTGTTACTGGAAAACGGAGGTTCACTTCGTATATCTACAGAGTACTGCCCTGATGCACAGAGGCTTCGTGTCCGACTCATAAGTGTTGAAGGACTTTACCACCCAGATACTGACCCAAAAACCATCAACTGTTTTGTGACGCTTTCCATCACTCCTGGAAAACAACAGAAACAGCGAAGTACTGTAATCAGAAGGAGCAGAAACCCCATCTTCAATGAGGACTTTTTCTTTGAGAACGTGTGTCAAACACAGCTATATAGCCGCAATCTTAAAATAAAGGTCATCAACAAAATGTGCAGTATGAAGAGAGACTGTATCCTCGGACAAAGTGAACTTCCTTTGCTTAACATTCTTTCCTTATGATGAGAAGGTTTTCAAGATGTTTAAAAAGCACTTTAAAATACTCAGAAGGAGAACAAATATTGATACGGACTTTAAAAACTACATTTTGTCCAACATTAATTATATAAGATGGTTCTAGATGAAAATTTTCTTTTATAGTACGTAAGCATAGGAAAACTGTAGGTGTATCAATGTCCATCCATTTTTTATTAAAAAGAGTTGAGTTGATATTTGGCATACATGCGATCCCATTTGATAGAAGACTAGGACTGGAAGATTCTGTGTTTGCTATCCTTGACCCAGATCTGCCGGTTCATGTCTTCGCAACTAGACCTTGAAAATAATAATTGGCACTATCAACACGTAACCTATTATTATTATTAAGTATTTATATAGCGCCATTAGGTTACATGGCGCTTTACAAGTGAGAGGGTAGACAAAGACAAGTAGTAAAACAACGACAAATCAGTCATACGGGTACAATAGGGAAGAGGATCCTATCCACGAGGGCTCACCTATGTCTAGCAGCTAAATGTTGTCCCTCTCTTCTCCAAAGCAGATTACATATATGATATATATAGATTTATTGGGGTGTATGCATATGTCTATGCTGAATTCAATGCTGTATTGTAAAAGTGATTGGTACTATGAGGATTTTATATTGCAACAGTCATGTAAATCTTTGCTCTTCTTGTAATTGATACAACCATTCTGAGTAACATTACTAATACAGAGCTGCACAAACAGCTCTCTAAATAGGGAAATATTGCTTAGTAATAACAGTATGTTTTACAAGTATTATTTATTTTTATATTTTATTTATTATATATATTTTTTATAATTTGCATTGAAAAATTATTTTTTATGTTCATTTTATTTAATATACATCTATTATGAATGTATTTTGGAGTTTATTAAGATTATGATACAAAGTTTATTTTTTTAAGTTTTAATTAATAAATTATATATTTTATTACATATGTGTGTCATTCAGTCTGGCTACGATAACTATTCATCCAACAGAAAAGCTGTTAACAAAAGCATAAAACAGTGTTATAATGATGGCACCCACTATAAATCAACATTAGCGTGTGTATGTGTATGCATGCATGAGTGTGCAGTATGACTTATATGTGGGAAGTAAATATTGACAATGGTGTGATATTACCCTTACTTGTAATAAACTATAGACTTGATTTTCTTTCCACAATGATGATCCTAAGCCTCGAGAAGAAAGCATGGGCACACTTAAACACTCATCACCTTAACCCTACTGAGGCATAAAATCAGGACCAACACACAGTTCGTGAGTGCCCTTGAGGGTGTAAATAAGGATGTCAGGAAATAAACATAACAGTAACTCTATGCCAGTGTTTTGCCTTTGTTAAATGAGAACCTGTCAGGTCTCACAAGCCACAAAAACCGCCCTGGTACCATTTAGAATATTAATTCAGCTTCTCATTACTGCACCTCAATCTTTACATTTGCATTTGTTATTATGGAAAAAACTTTTAATGGCGTCCCCGCAGATGATAAAGAACCTGATTCCGGGGTGGGGGAGAGCTGGTGTCCAGTGGCTTAACTACAGTCCTGTGGGCCCCAGTGCGAAATTTAGACCTGCCCCCCCATGTACACATTAATCAAATGTAAGTGTGGCACTCCAGGGTTCGGTTGCCACAGATACACCTGGGACAGAGAATGATCTCCACATCAGGTGAGCACATACACAACACATTCCACTCCAGGCCTGTAGGGGGAGCTCTACAAGCCGAGTTCAGGCGAGGTCCCCTATAAATTCAGGCTTGGAGGTGGAGTTACTTAGTGTAGTTCATGAGTGCAGTTCCAGGGAGGACTGTGAAGACATCCTGGTGACGGAGCTGTGCTAAGCCCGTACCAGTGAGCACTACTAACCTGCTTGAGGGACCCTAGAGCGAGGGTCGGAGGCAAGGAGTAGTAGTAGCAGGGGGGAGTGGATCCATACCGGTTCACCCCGGAGGAACAGCACCCAGAAACCGGACACCGAAGTCCGTGACTGCAAGGAACCTGTTAGCCCAGCAGTGAAGACCGGAGGCCAGGGAGACTTCAGGTCTCCTGGCCACAGCAGCACTTGAGGCACAGCCACTTAGCAGAGCCCGGGACCGCAGTGGATACAGCAGTGCTTGCAGCAGAGCTCTCACTGCCTGCCATACAAGTGAGGACTACAAGAGAGGGCCAGGGCTTAGCTTCAGACAGCCTAGGACCAAGACAAACACAGTGCAGCACGGAGGCCTCATAACTTGCCAAGTGTGGAGATCCTGAACTGTTACCAGACCACCCGGACCTGTACCAACAGAGTCTGTACCGTGGACTATACCTGCAACACCAGTAAAAGGTAGGGAAACAGCAACCCTGTGTGTGACTGTTATTGCGGCCTCGGCTCCTGCTCCCTCCATAGGCTGTCTGGCAATCCCGTTACACTACAACTGCCCCGGGGATCCCGCTCCACCTACGGGGAGTGCAACCATCTTGGTGCCCAAACATCACCCTGGAGAACTGACTCGCAGCACCAGTAACCATACCGGAACCGTAGGTGGCGTCATAAATCACTTTTATTTTTATTATTATTTTTACGTTGACTCTTTTAAGCGACCACCAGGGCCACGGGACTGGGCACATGCCCAAGTGACATTCCCCCGTGAATCGACGCCCGGGACCGGGTACCTCATGGCCCTGGGGCAGGTCAGCTGGGCCCCGTGTAACATTCTAAGTCCTATAAAAACTCACAAATTGACCCCTTTCATTATATAGAATTGTCTTTCATCCTTCGATACAATATATGGTTCTCCTCCTAGAATATGCTCCTTATCCTAGTATATATGTCCACATTCTGGTATATATGGTCCTCCTCCTCCCACCACCATAGTCATCCAGAATTATTATAATGTATCCCCATATTCTTCCATATATTACAATGTACACCCATAGTCCTCTATGTATTATAATACATCCGATAGTCCCTCATTCATAAGGTAGGTCCCATAGTCCTCCAATTATTATAATGCACCCCCATTATTCTCCATATAGTATAATGCAGTTTCATAGCCTTCCATATAGTATAATGCAGCCTCATAGCCCTCAATATAGCATAATATAGTCTCATAGCCCTCCATATAGTACATTGCTGCCTCATAGCTGTCCATATAGTATAATGCAGCCTTATAGTCCTCCATATAATATAACGGAGCCTCATAGCCCTCCATATAGTATAATGCAGCCTAATAGCCCTCCATGTAGCTTAAGGAAGGATCATATCCTTCCATATAGTATAATACAGCCTCATAGCCCTTCATATGGTATAATGCAGGATCATATCCTTCATATAGCATAATACAGCCTCAAAGCCCTCCATATAGTCCAATGCAGCCTCATAGTTCTTCATGTAGTATAATACAGCCTCATAGTTTAATGTAGCCTCATAGCGTTTTTTTTTTCTCTCTCCCAGAAAGTCTGTTAGCCCCGCCCCCTGAGGGGTGGGGCTACACGGGATAGAAAAAAACTCTGTTTAAATGCTGCAGACAGGGAGAGAATGATTGGCAGCGGTGGGCAGATCAAACATGCAGGGGGTGTGAATCTGCCCTTTGTTGCAGCCCCCTAGCCACCTCCTTAGTGGCTGTAGCCAGGGCCGGTTTTAGACAAAATTGGGCCCTGGGCACAAGTTAAAAGTGGGGCCCCATCTGCTAACAAATTGCACCATCACACACAAACATTTGAGTTGTATTTACTGAAACCTAGCGTTTTTCACACCAATTTTGATGAGATGGCATGCTGAGGTCAGATCTCCCTGGCTTATGAAGAGGTATACAACTCTTCATGAATCTGTGGCATCTAAAGAGTGTCACTGCCGAAAAGTCTTGCTGATTGACAGCCAGATCCCCACAGTTAGGTATCAGGGAGCTGTCTGTCAATCTGGATGACATCAGCATTTATGCTACACTGACAGAGCAGAGTGGAAAATAAGGAGCTGCTCAGTCAATGTGATTTCACTGGCATCAGGAGAATAGTCATCAGAAGACATATACTGCCCCACACAGAAGAGCTGACAGATCCTCTATATACTACACCACACAGGAGAGCCAACAGCTCCTCTATATACTACACCACACAGGAGAGCCAACAGCTCCTCTATATACTACACCATACAGGAGAGCCGACAGCTCCTCTATATACTACACCACACAGGAGAGCTGACAGATCATCTATATACTACACCACACAGGAGAGCCGACAGCTCCTCTATATACTACACCACACAGGAGAGCCAACAGCTCCTCTATATACTACACCGCACAGGAGAGATGACAGATCCTCTATATACTACACCACACAGGAGAGCCGACAGAACCTCTATATACTACCCCATACAGGAGAGCCGACAACTCCTCTATATACTACACCGCACAGTAGAGCCGACAGATCCTCTATATACTACACCATACAGGAGAGCTGCCAGATCCTCTATATACTACACCACACAGGAGAGCTGTATACATAGATTAGAGATAGATAGAGTGATAGATGATTATAGATAGATGATAGATTCATAGCTAGATAGTACACACACACACACAGAGCTCTGCTATGCTCATATTATGCATATTGCTATTTCCTATCTGTTGGAAAATTAGGTGAACATGGTGTGTGCACAGCAGAGAGGTGTTTGCAATGTGTAATATCTTTCTTCTCATCAGGCAGCTCTGCACACCCTAGCTCAGCACTCAGCAGGCAGCATGCTCCTCCTTCACGTTCTTCCCCAGTCCCTGTGCTCAGGGTGATGTAGCAGTGCTGGCACCCCTAACCCACCCACCTTCCTGGGATAGCAGTGTATAGAGTACTAATATAAAGCTACAGTGCAGTGCTCCAGCAGCTCTTCCTGTATCTCGCTCTGTGGAGCAGCCGAGGAAATGCTGCTTCCTTATTCACACCTTGCATTTGTGTACAGGGGGCCCTCACTCTCTCCTTTCTGAGGGCCCACTCCAATACTGTGTCACCCCCACTGACCCTGCAGACACTGGGGGCCCTCATTCTGAACAACGATAATAACAGAGGAGCCAATGTAACTTACTTTGGCCCAGAGAGTGATGCAGGAGGGAGCAGTGAATTCCCTCTGTTCGTCATCATAGTGCCAGTGAATGAAGAGAGGAGGAGGCAGGGGCTCCACCAATCACAGTACAGCTCACTGGCGCTCCACCAATCATAGAACAGCTCTCTGCCTGAGCTGTGCTACTAATCCAAAGGACAGAGTGCAGTGAAAACTAACACTGATTGGATGTACTTTAACCAATTAGTGTAAGGCTGAGCTGCAGCACCACCCTCCTGCAATACTGAAGACCGGAATAGTGCAGAGCAGTGATACCGCGGTAACAGCTGATCGGAACAACAGTGTTCCGGTCTGCATGCAGACTGAGCGGCAGGAGGCCGCAGATGGGGGTGATATTCAGCGCGCACTGCTCTCAGGGAAGGAGAGCGGGAAGAGTCGATAAACCTTCAGCAACATTATTAGTGTAGGACCCTGCTGGGGGCCCTTCAGAGGGTGGGGGCCCTGGACAAGTGCCCAGTCTGCCCCCCCCTAACGCCGGCCCTGGCTGTAGCATGTAAGTTTTCTAACTGTATTATCTCAGGGTACAGGGCTGCTCAAGTGCTGGGTGACCCCTTGTCTGCATGCTGCAGACATGCTGTATCCAGTGCTGTAATTAGATCACCATGCCTGGTTTGGTGACAGGTACTCTTTAAAAAGATTTTTCTCGACTAAATAATTCTAGCTATGTCTGAGTATATGTCTGTATGTATGTATCATAGCTCCACCCCTCCCAGTAGCCCCACCCTATATAGCTCTGCCCCTTCACATAGCCCTGCCCCAGGAGTATGTGGAGGGGTGGGACTATGAAGGGGTGGGACTATGTGTAAGGGTGGAGCTATGAAGGGGTGAGATTACTGGGAGGGGCGGAGTTATACATAACTATATATGGGCATTACGACCATATATGAGCTTTACAATCATATATATATACCCTGAGGAAGGCACCGGGTGTGGCGCTGAAACGCGTAGGAGAGAGGAGGAATAAATGGATGGAAACCGTTTTGGCTCTTTGGTGAGTTTATTTAATCCTGAAGCAGCGCGGACCGTGAGACACCAGCACTCCCATCATTTCTTACAATCATATATGGGCATTATGATCATATATGGGCATTATGTAAGGGCAATGCTGGGCTCTACAGCTAGAACTGTATATTTTTCTCATTAGGAGTACCCACTGTACTGGACTGTGTTTTTCACAGATAGATTATATACACATTACAGTCGATGGTCCTGTTCACATAGCTGTGTTTTTATAAAAATTTACTGGTTGGGAAAATATTTTCATTTTTTTTTCCTCATACGAGAATATCATTGATGAAACACTGATGGTAAAAACTCATACACTGACCAAACACTGATGGTAAAAACTCATACACTGACCAAACACTGATGGTAAAAACTCATACACTGACCAAACACTGATGGTAAAAACTCATGCACTGACCAAACACTGATGGTAAAAACTCATACACTGACCAAACACTGATGATAAAAACTCATACACTGACCAAACACTGATGGTAAAAACTCATACACTGACAAACACTGATGGTAAAAACACATACACTAACCAAACACTGATGGTAAAAACTCATACACTGACCAAACACTGATGGTAAAAACTCATACACTGACAAACACTGATGGTAAAAACTCATACACTGACCAAACACTGATGGTAAAAACTCATACACTGACCAAACACTGATGGTAAAAACTCATACACTGACCAAACACTGATGGTAAAAACTCATACACTGACCAAACACTGATGGTAAAAACTCATACACTGACAAACACTGATGAAAATCAGATCTTTCTTGTGTACCAGAAAAAACACTGACATCTGAATGAGGCCTAAAAGTACATGAAAATATAACCTAACCCTCGTTCACAAGTTCCAGACCGACACATTCTCTATAGATTTGAATAGAAAGGTGGTTAGATTCACCTGATAGATACAGATGACATTTATGTCATACCCTGTAAACTATGAGTGCATATGTTGTGTCGTATGAAAACTGTGCCAACATAGGGTTTTACTACAAAATAGTAATTGCAAGTATCACTGGTACTCAGAAGGAGGATGAAGGTACCTGACAAGAGAAAGTATACTTGTATATACCATATGTATGTATCTATATTTATCTTATCTATATTGATGGATCCCTCTGGTGCAGCAGCAGATAACCAAGAAACGCCACGTGCTGCGTACCCCAATATAACAATTGAAAAGGCCATGGCAACGGCAGAGGTTCTGCAATATTTACCTAGGCTGAAGACGATGCGAAGGTTACTGACTTTAAGGTTGATGTTTAGGAACAAAGGGTGTAGAAAACCGAGTCAATGCTATATACAAAATACAAATAGAGGTAGGAATAAAACACTGTAATGAGTGATGGCAAAAAACATCCAGGAATAACCATCCATATGTGGCGCCCCGCAACGAGTGCGTCACAAGGGAGTATTGCAGCCGCAATATTCTCTAGACAAAGCAGTGCAATGGTTAACTCAGAGATCCAACCCAACATACAACACCTAGAACAGGGGACCAATCATAGGTCCTGGTGGGTGGAGTGTTAGGGTAGTGAAGTAGAACACACAATAGTCTAGAAACAGAAACAGTCGAGTCTGGAATCTAGAGCCTAGAACACAGAACTTGGAGAGGAGCGGGGGCTCCGCACTCCGTGCGGGCCCCTGGGCCGTCACCGGTCGGGTGTCAGCACCTGAGGCCTTAACCACCGGGAATGGGCATATCTACACGGGTTCCCAAAAGACTCCCGTGCCCACAACTTACAGCCGGTTCACTGGTACCGAAGCTGGCAGCAGTTCACCTCTGCCACGCGAACCAGCCCCGTGGAGGAGCAGCTTTATAGGAGCACCCCACCACCAGCCAGTTTCCAGTCGTCTAACCAGCGGTGTACCCACTGAGGGATCCAAGGCTCCCCAAAGAATCCAGAACGTACATCATGGATAGGGCATTGAAGCAGCCTCCCCGTACCCGACCTGGTATTCCTGGGCGACGCTGGCAAGAGAAGCTAAGGAGGTAGAAAGGAGGTACACTGCGGATCTCTGAGGAGCACCATCACTGCTGAGTCCACCCGGTCTTCTACTCAACCACTGTAAGCCATGTACTGCCTGCTGGTTACAGTAAAGAACCGTTGCAGAGACTAACTGTGTCCGTGTCTCCTTATGAACTGTCCGTCATGAACTAAAGGTAACCGCAGCTGCCGCACAACATCTTGAGCAGCTCCAGCCCCCGGGGATCACCGCTCAGCCTGTGGGGAGCGTAACATCTTGCTGCTGTCCATCACCCCGGGAGGTTCCGCAGCGTCGGTAGCCCTTACCGAATCTACTCATAGGTGGCGTCACGAAGAAAACAAATTAAACCCCCCTTTAATCTGTTCCCGTAAGACGTCCTCATTTTGATCTGCACCACACCGGACCCCACTACCGGCAGGCGCGGTCCACCCGTGACAAGGAAGGAGAAGAATCGCCTGTATAAACCGGGAGTAACCCTGGCCCCTGGTGTGCGTCACATACCCGGGGCGGACATATCATTGGTGCAACCTGTGTAGCCACACAGGGGCCCGAGAGGTAAGGGAGCCCATTTCTATCTCCAGAGCTGGTGCAATTTTGCATTTTGATGAGGTTTTTGGTGGGCAAAGGGTCCTTATATTGTTCTTGCACCAGGGCCCTTTTCTGTCTGTGTTCAACAGCAGGGTCGGACTGGCCTACCAGGGCAGCGCGTAAACACCCAGTGGGCCCCAGGTTCTCGGGAGCCCTGTGCTGGAAAATAGAGAGGGCCCGCCAGTAACCTTGGGTCCCCTCTATGTCCGAGCACGCACGTAAACCGCGGTAGCTCGTCGACTAAATGGCCGCTGGATCTTTCATCCATCCCATGTCACTGTTATGCACCTGCAGTGACGTCAGCTTTAGCGCTGGCAGTGATGTTTCATGACTGGGGACCTATCAAAGGCTGCGCATCAGCTAGCAGCCTGTGATAGACTGGCAGCTATTGAACATCACCCCGGGAGCTGATGTCACTGCGAGTGCATACCAGTGACCTGGGATGAATCAAAGAGCCGGCGGGAAGATGGAGCCCCGAGCAGCTGAGCAGGTCAGCGATGTGTGCAAGGGACAGGAGGTTCCTCAGTGTTGCTGCATGCCCCTTATGCCATTCATCTTAAAGGAGAGCATGAGGGGCTGCTTACCACATATGTATATAGGAGTGAGAATGGCAGAGCGTTGTGTGATATATATACTGTATAGTCAATAGGGTATAATGGTGTGCACACCGCGTAGGTGGTGAGTGGAGGTGCCAACTAACAGGATTTCTTCAATCCCAGTAAATACAAATATGGATACAAAGTTGCACACTCCTTTAGATGTTTTTGATGCAAGGTTTATTATGAACAGTTAATGACCACAGATGTCAACGCGTTTCGGCTTTAACCAAAGCCTTGATCACGACAATTGGCAGG
The DNA here is from genome assembly GCA_033576535.1 of Allobates femoralis. Lineage (NCBI taxonomy): Eukaryota > Metazoa > Chordata > Amphibia > Anura > Aromobatidae > Allobates > Allobates femoralis. Next base: position 222,291,634 of record JARQOC010000004.1, on the reverse strand, counting down.
TGTAGGTCATGGAATGTTCTAGGATAAGATTGGAAAGAGGCGTCTTTCCTTGGTGGCGAACGCTCGATTAAGGTGGTTTGCTATATTTCAATAATTCCCAAATGGGGATAGGCGTTTTTTCAGCACGGTCCTTCTTTCAGTGATAGGTCCGCTCCAGTCAGAGTCCTAGTAGGAATGAGCTCATTCCCCATTTGGGAATTATTGAAATATAGCAAACCACCTTAATCGAGCGTTCGCCACAAAGGAAAGACTCCTCTTTCCAATCTTATCCTAGAACATTCCATGACCTACACCTGCCAATTGTTGTGATCAAGGCTTTGGTTAAAGCCGAAACGCGTTGACATCTGTGGTCATTAACTGTTCATAATAAACCTTGCATCAAAAACATCTAAAGGAGTGTGCAACTTTGTATCCATATTTATATATACTGTATATACCGTATATACTCGTGTATAATCCGTCCCGTGTATAAGCCGACCCCCCTACTTTTGCCCCCAAAACCTGGGAAAACCTATTGACTCGTGTATAAGCCGAGGGTGGACCCCAGCACAGGTATACAGCCCCAACAGTGTGGTATACAGCAGCCTCCCCAGTGGTAGTATACAGCAGCCTCCCCAATGGTAGTATACAGCAGCCTCCCCAGTGGTATATACAGGCCCCAGCAGTATATACAGCAGCCCCAGTGGTATGCAGCAGCCTCCCCAGTGGTATATACAGGCCCCAGCAGTATTACAGCAGCCTCCCCAGTGGTTTATACAGGCCCCAGCAGTATATACAGCAGCCCCAGTGGTATACAGCAGCCTCCCCAGTGGTATATATAGGTCCCAGCAGTATTACAGCAGCCTCCCCAGTGGTATATACAGGTCCCAGCAGTATATACAGCAGCCCCAGTGGTATACTGCAGCCTCCCCAGTGGTATATACAGGCCCCAGCAGTATTACAGCAGCCCCAGTGGTATACAGGCCCCAGTGGTGTATACAGGCCCCAGTGGTATATACAGGCCCCAGTGGTATACAGGTGCCCCCCCATCAGTGGTATACAGGGCCCCCCCTTGCTGCCGCACACCTGTAAAGTAATAGATCATTATACTTATCCCTGTCGCTGTCGCCGCTCTACACCGCGCTCCTCCGGGTCTTCATGCTTTCTCCTCCGGCGCACAGGCAATGACGTCATTGCCTGCGCCCGCCGGTCACAAGCAGGAAGAAGCATGAAGACCCGGAGGAACGCGGTGCAGAGCGGCGACAGCGACAGGGATAAGTATAATGATCTATTACTTTACAGGTGTGCGGCAGCAAGGGGGGGCCCAGTATACCACTGATGGGGGGGGGGCTCCTGTATATGACTCATGTATAAGCCGAGGGGGGGACTATTCAGCATATTTTTTGTGCTGAAAAACTCGGCTTATACACGAGTATATACGGTATATACACACAGTATATATATGTCTGAAATCCACATCACCCTGCAATGTGTATAATTATATATATGAGTGAGAATGGTGGGCTGCTCACATATAGTATATGTATGTATACATGGCAGGGTGCTGTGGGATATCTATCTATCTATCTTTATATATATATTGTGAGGCACCGCCGGCATGGTCCCCATGGCCGTGGCGCATCACATGCAGGATCAGGGTACAATCCTGTTCACACTGTCCGGTTTTATAGTCGATGACGCTGTGTGAACCTATCCGGAACACAAGGAGTTAAATGTGATAGTGTGTGCTGTAAAGCTGAAACATTCATGAGACCAATGAGCGGCTGTGAGTGACTCATGAGATCAGTGAGGCCCTGACGAATGTAATGGGTGCTGATTGCTGGCAGCTCAGGTGGATGTGTCAGAATGGGCGTGGCAGGCACGATACAGAGCCTGCCAGCTAATTGAACTGGGAGATTTCAGGGAGACTTGTGAGATCAGTTTGATCCTGATCACCAGCCAGAGTAGTCCAGGGCTCTGTGTGCATGAATAGGATGGGAGCATGTTGGTGCCTAGGACCGAGATCGTGGAAGCACCTTGAGGGGGAAGCCGTGGTTGACCCGGTGGACGCTGGACCGGACGTATCTCAACCATGCGCCCGGGAAGGAGCCCGTGGGGATGCCTGCTGGACCTGTGACACAGGTAGCGAGACCTGAATCCATGCCCGGTAAGACAGCAGTCCCGTGTAACGGAGTGAGCTGTGTGTAAATCATGCCAGGCGAGCGTAGCCGCCATTAGGTCCGACTAGTTAGTCAGTGAAGGACCTGTTGAATCGCATATGTATTTTGTGGCTTTTTAAAAGACCCAGCGAGTGTATTTAGCCCTTCGGGAGGCGAATGTATGTAGCCCTTCGGGAGGCGATTTTGTGAAGTGTGCTAGGCGGGCATAGACCGCCTTTGGGTCCGACTCAGAGTAGTCAGTTAAAGGACCTGATGAACCGGAATGTTTGTATGTACCAGAGGTCAGAGGCAGGGGTTAATAGGGTTCCTATAGTAGGGTAACGGATGGTTGTCCCGGATACTAAGGTTTGCCAATCCCTGTTCTGAACCCATATGTGCCACAGTCCATGGATGTCTATATGATGGGCTGTGAGCGTGTGAAAGGACGTATGTGGTCCATGGTGGCTTATAGGATGGATCACATACTGTGTGTAAGAACCCGATCAGGCTGGAGTCCTGACTCCGGGGTAGTATAGAGCTGGCGAAACAAAGCCAGGCTGCTGCTTCCGCCATTGGGACCCATAGGGCCTATTGATATGGTAACTGATGTACTGTTAAATGTATGTGAAATGCAGAGATAGGCCGGAGCCACCACGGGAGCAGTTGTTAGAGCTCCAATGGGGACAGAGAGGTGGTTACAGGTCCCGGGTTACTATAATCGTTATGTGCAATATAAGTGTTATGTAATGTTATATGTAAATGTATGGTGTATTTGTGTATAGTGTTTATAATCAATGTGCAATGTTTCAAACATGCTACCTGGGTTATGTTGTTTATATGTGAAAAATAAACGGGTAGACATTGGTTAAATTATAAGCACGGGTTTTTTGTCGTTATGCAAGCAGGTTCCCCGGGTGCTACCTCTATCTATCTATCTATCTATCTATCTATCTATCTATCTATCTATCTATCTATCTAAGAGAGAAGAGGAAACAAAAAATGAGAAACAAAAAATTCACTGCTGCACTCAATCTAACCAAAAAGTGTATGCTAATAAGCAAATGGTTTGAGAAAAAAATTGAAACATCCGTTTCTTTCTAAAAAACTCAATACTCACTTTTTTATTAAAAACCGGGGCTCTTGGTACACCCATTGGCCAATGTATGCCTGCCCTCCGGCCACTTCTCGGCGGCCCCGGGGTCCGAGGGTCCTGCGCTGACATCCCTGCCAGATCCTTGTCCGTGGACTCCCTGGTCCTTCTGACCTCATCCTGATCCCTGAGCACCTGGGCCCGGTGGGGGTGCAATCTACAGCTGGGTGGAGCCAGCCACTCCACATTGTCTGATATATACTAGGGAAAAAAACTGCAATCACTCGCTATCACATTGTGCAGAGAGTGCAAGCTGTGTCGCTGGATCAACAAAGAAACAAAAAATTCACTGCTGCACTCAATCTAACCAAAAAGTGTATGCTAATAAGCAAATGGTTTGAGAAAAAAATTGAAACATCCGTTTCTTTCTAAAAAAACTCAATACTCACTTTTTTATTAAAAAACCGGGGCTCTTGGTACACCCATTGGCCAATGTATGCCTGCCCTCCGGCCACTTCTCGGCGGCCCCGGGGTCCGAGGGTCCTGCGCTGACATCCCTGCCAGATCCTTGTCCGTGGACTCCCTGGTCCTTCTGACCTCATCCTGATCCCTGAGCACCTGGGCCCGGTGGGGGTGCAATCTACAGCTGGGTGGAGCCAGCCACTCCACCTTGTCTGATATATACTAGGGAAAAAAAACTGCAATGCACTCGCTACATTGTGCGAGAGGTGCAAGCTGTGTCGCTGGATCAACAAGAAACAAAAAATTCACTGCTGCACTCAATCTAACCAAAAAGTGTATGCTAATAAGCAAATGGTTTGAGAAAAAAATTGAAACATCCGTTTCTTTCTAAAAAACTCAATACTCACTTTTTTATTAAAAACCGGGGCTCTTGGTACACCCATTGGCCAATGTATGCCTGCCCTCCGGCCACTTCTCGGCGGCCCCGGGGTCCGGAGGGTCCTGCGCTGACATCCCTGCCAGATCCTTGTCCGTGGACTCCCTGGTCCTTCTGACCTCATCCTGATCCCTGAGCACCTGGGCCCGGTGGGGGTGCAATCTACAGCTGGGTGGAGCCAGCCACTCCACCTTGTCTGATATATACTAGGGAAAAAAACTGCAATGCACTCGCTACATTGTGCGAGAGGTGCAAGCTGTGTCGCTGGATCAACAAGAAACAAAAAATTCACTGCTGCACTCAATCTAACCAAAAAGTGTATGCTAATAAGCAAATGGTTTGAGAAAAAAATTGAAACATCCGTTTCTTTCTAAAAAACTCAATACTCACTTTTTTATTAAAAACCGGGGCTCTTGGTACACCCATTGGCCAATGTATGCCTGCCCTCCGGCCACTTCTCGGCGGCCCCGGGGTCCGGAGGGTCCTGCGCTGACATCCCTGCCAGATCCTTGTCCGTGGACTCCCTGGTCCTTCTGACCTCATCCTGATCCCTGAGCACCTGGGCCCGGTGGGGGTGCAATCTACAGCTGGGTGGAGCCAGCCACTCCACCTTGTCTGATATATACTAGGGAAAAAAAACTGCAATGCACTCGCTACATTGTGCGAGAGGTGCAAGCTGTGTCGCTGGATCAACAAGAAACAAAAAATTCACTGCTGCACTCAATCTAACCAAAAAGTGTATGCTAATAAGCAAATGGTTTGAGAAAAAAATTGAAACATCCGTTTCTTTCTAAAAAACTCAATACTCACTTTTTTATTAAAAACCGGGGCTCTTGGTACACCCATTGGCCAATGTATGCCTGCCCTCCGGCCACTTCTCGGCGGGCCCCGGGGTCCGGAGGGTCCTGCGCTGACATCCCTGCCAGATCCTTGTCCGTGGACTCCCTGGTCCTTCTGACCTCATCCTGATCCTGAGCACCTGGGCCCGGTGGGGGTGCAATCTACAGCTGGGTGGAGCCAGCCACTCCACCTTGTCTGATATATACTAGGGAAAAAAACTGCAAAAACAAAAACACTCGCTAATTGGCAAGGTGCAACTGTGTCGCTGGATCAACAAAAAAAAAAATCCTGCTGCACTAACTAACCAAAATGTATCTATAAGCAATGGTTTGAAAAAAAATTTAACTCCTTCTTTCTAAAAAACTCAACTCCTTTTTTTTAAAACCGGGCTCTGTAACCTGCCGTATGCCTGCCCTCGGCCACTTCTCGCCGGCCCGGGGTCCGGAGGGTCGCTGACACCTGCAGATCCTTGCCGTGGACTCCCTGGTCTTCTGACCTATCCTGACCCTGCACAGATGCACTCGCTACATTGTGCGAGAGGTGCAAGCTGTGTCGCTGGATCAACAAGAACAAAATTCACTGCTGCACTCATCTAACCAAAAAGTGATGCTAATAAGCAAATGTTTGGAAAAAATTGAAACATCCTTTCTTTCTAAAAAACTCAATACTCACTTTTTTATAAAACGGCTCTTGGTACACCCATGGCCAATGTATGCCTGCCTCCGGCCACTTCCGCGGCCCGGTCCGGAGGGTCCTGCGCTGAATCTGCCGATCTTGTCCGTGACTCCTGGTCCTTCTGACCTCATCCTGATCCTGAGCACCTGGCCCGTGGGGGTGCAATCTACAGTGGGTGAGCCAGCCACTCCACCTTGTCTGATATATACTAGGAAAAAACTGCAATGCACTCGCTACATGTGCGAGGGTGCAAGCTGTGTCGCTGATCAACAAGAAACAAAAATTCACTGCTGCACTCAATCTAACCAAAAAGTGTATGCTAATAAGCAAATGGTTGAGAAAAAAATTGAAACATCCGTTTCTTTCTAAAACTCAATACTCACTTTTTATAAAAACGGGCTCTTGGTACACCATTGGCCAATGTATGCCTGCCCTCCGGCCACTTCTCGGCGGCCCCGGGGTCCGGAGGGTCTGCGCTGAATCCCTGCCAGATCCTTGTCCGTGGACTCCTGGTCCTTCTGACCTCATCCTGATCCCTGAGCACCTGGCCCGTGGGGGTCAATCTACAGCTGGGTGGAGCCAGCCACTCCACCTTGTCTGATATAACTAGGGAAAAAAAACTGCAATGCACTCGCTAATTGTGCGAGGGGTGCAAGCTGTGTCGCTGGATCAACAAGAAACAAAAAATTCACTGCTGCACTCAATCTAACCAAAAAGTGTATGCTAATAAGCAAATGGTTTGAGAAAAAAATTGAAACATCCGTTTCTTTCTAAAAAACTCAATACTCACTTTTTATTAAACCGGCTTTGGTACACCCATTGCCATTATGCTCCTCGCCACTTCTCGCGCCGGTCGGAGGTCCTGGCTGACATCCTGCAATCCTTGTCGTGGTCCTGTCCTTCTGACCTCACCTGATCCTGGCACCTGCCGGTGGGGTGCATCTCAGCTGGTGGACCAGCACTCACCTTGTTGATAAACTGGAAAAAAATGCATGCACTCGCTACATTGTGCGAGAGGTGCAAGCTGTGTCGCTGGATCAACAAGAAACAAAAAATTCACTGCTGCACTCAATCTAACCAAAAGTGTTGCTAATAAGCAAATGGTTTGAGAAAAAAAATTGAAACATCCGTTTCTTTCTAAAAAACTCAATACTCACTTTTTTATTCCCTAGTTTTTCCCTAGTATCTATCTATCTATCTATCTATCTATCTATCTATCTATCTATCTATCTATGGCCATGTTCACACTCACCTGCGTTTTTGGCACTCTTTGCGTTTTTCTGCAGTTTTCCAAAAACGCAGGTGCGTTAACGCAGGGTACATTTGAGTGTACATGCAATTTTCAGCTCCACTTGCGTTTTTTTCCCCCTGTCCAAAAAACGCTGCATGCAGCGTTTTTTGGGTGCTGGAAAGAAACGCAGGTGTGGTTTTCCAAAAACGCATGCGTTTTTTTAACATGGGGCCCTATGGGAAACGCATGCGTTAACGCAGGACACCTATAGGCACCTGCGTTAACGCATGCGTTAACGCTAGCGTTTTTAAAGAGCTCATTTAAGCACCCTGCGTTAACGCTAGCGTTTTTGCCTGCGTTTTTGGCCAAAAAATGACTAAGTCCAATAAAGTGTCAAATCCTTTCAGACACACAAGGAACACTTTTGGCACTTTTAAGGGGGTGTCACACGCGTCAATGTCGTCAGCGAGATGATCGCTGACGACATTGACGGCTGATTGCTGGTGAGCTGTCACACAGACAGACTCACCAGCGATCAATTGACCAGTGACATCATGGAAACGATTTAAATATCGTTTCCACGATGTCCTGCTCCCGCTGCCAGCCTGCTGGAAGCGGGAGCAGGCTGGTCTCCAAGGTAAACTGCGGGTAACTAGGCAGCGCGCGCTGCCTAGATACCCGACGTGTACCTTAGTTACCAGCCTCCTCCGCTCACCCGGTGAGCGGAGGAGGCTGGTAACTAAGGTACACAGTCGGGTATCTAGGCAGCGCGCGCTGCCTAGTTACCCGCAGTGTACCTTGGAGACCAGCTCCCAGCGCTTGTGACAGGCGCTGGGGGCTGGAATATCGCTAGTCCCGGTGTCACACGCAGCGATGCTGCGTGTCCACCGGGCGACAATCGCCAGGTTTCAGAGCTGGTTCTGAAACCTGGCGATCATCAACCAGCGATTTATCGCTGGTTGATGCAGTATGTCACACGCGTCAATATCGCTGCAACGTCACGTGCAGCCGATATCGTGCAGGCGATATTGACGCGTGTGACACCCCCTTTAGAAGAACGCAGGTGTTATTTTTCCTGCTAAACAAAAAGCAAATTGAGTGTGAACAATGCCTAACTCTATCTCTCTATCTCTATCTATCTCTCTATCTGTATCTATCTCTATCTCTCTATCTATCTCTATCTCTCTATCTCTCTCTATCTCTATCTCTCTATCTATCTATCTAGAGAAAAAAAACTGCACAGCACTCACAGACTAAATGTGAACTGGTGCCAGCAGGGACGCTGGGTCAAATAACTAGAAAAAGTTCTCTGCAGCACTCAGTTACTACCAATGACGTACAAATGCTAACAAGCTATATGTATATGAGAAAAAAGTTTAAAAACTTACGTTTTTTCAAAAAACTCAAAAATCTTATCTTTTTATTTCTGAAGTTCTTGGTACATACATTGGCCAATGTCTGCTTGCTCATCAACTGCGACAAAGTGACTTCAGGTCTGATGAGTCCTATCGCTGACATCCCTGTCCTCCTTGTCCACCCCCCACCTCTCAGTGGGCAGACTCCATCTTGACCCTAGATCACCTGTGGTCAATGAGGGTGCAATTGCAGCATGGAGCCAGCATCTCCATATCTGGCCGGCAGCAGATAGAATAAAAAAAACCTCCTTCCTCACCCTCCGGCGCTAAGCTCAAAGCGTCAACGCCGGCTCCCGGTTTCCATGGTGCTCGGCTTCTTCCGCTCATGTGATCGGGCATAAGCGATGACATCATCGCCCGATCACATGGGCGGAAGAAGCCAAGCACCATGGAGACCGGGAGCCAGCGGTGATGCTTTGAGCTTAGCGCCAGAGGGTGAGGAAGGAGGGTTTTTTAATTCTATCTGCTACCGGCCAGCGCGGGGGCGCATTAATGATGGGGGGAGTGCAGGGCAAGGGACTATCTTTCTAATGGATGGGGGGGAAACAGCATATTACGTGGGGGCAGCATATTCAGGGGGTGGGTGTATTATGTGGGGAAGCCATATACAGGACAGGGGGGGGACATATGGAGGGGCTGCAGAGAGAGCGGGGAGATCTCCTGCTCCCGCTCATTTAATATGCACTGCTCCCCGCCGTCCATCTCTCAGTGCAACTTCAGCACTGAGAGGTGGGCAGCGTCAGTGCATATCAAATGAGCGTGAGCAGGAGATCTCCCCGCTCTCTCTGCAGCCTGCAGCCAGCCCACTCCAGCCCCGGACACACTCCAGAGCTGCCCCCCAGCCTCCGCTGCCTCCACATATTCGGATTATAAGACGCACGCCCCACTTTCTCCCAAAATTTGGGGGAACAAAAGTGCGTCTTATAATCGAAAAATACGGTACATATATAAACACAAAGCTTTCTGAGCAGCAATGCCTGTGGGTGCAAATTCAGCTTAGCTTCCTTCACAGCTAAATATACATACGAAATAAAGAGTTCAGCTGCAGCATTCCATTAGGATGTCATCTCATGCCTTTATTGTGGCTCCTAGTACAGGGCACGGCTGCGTTTCAGGCTCCCTCGCTTTTCTCGCCTTTTGTCAAGGTTTAACAAAAGGCGAGAAAAGCGAGGGAGCCTGAAACGTAGCCGTGCCCTGTACTTGGAGCCACAATAAAGGCATGAGATGACATCCTAATGGAGTGCTGCAGCTGAACTCTTTAAATAATATATATATATATATATATAAATAATAATATTTAGCCTGCAGCACCCTGCATTTCTCACTCCTATTTGTGTATATATATAAAATTAGGTGAATAAAATTGACTTTTTTATATGCTCACCTCCATAATGTACGGCATTGGGGACATGCAACAATACATTTAAAAGAATGTAATAATGTAATAAATTGATATTAAACATGAATAAATAAAATGGATTTTGGGCCATTAAACATCATTGCTTTGCACTGCTAGCTGATGGCAGCAGGCAGCACACAGTGGTGATGTTTAATTGCTGCCAGCCTATCAGAGGCCCTTGACGTGCCTTTGATGTGTCGGTGGCCCTTTAATGTCACCACTATGTGCTGCATGCTAACGTCAGCACGTGGCCTCTGATGGGTTGGCTGCCATTGGCTGCGCTGTTATGGAGCCACAAGAGGATGCTGAGGGTGCAGGAAAATAATGAGAACCCTCTCCCCTGTGAGGTAGGGTAGAGGACCTAGGGGCCCAGGATGGAGGGCAGGGACCTAGGATCGGGCAACATGGGGGCCAGGGATGGAGGAACATAGACGTGTGGCATGAAACAGCATATGGGTCCGGGATGGAGCTATATAGGGGCCAGGGATGTAGAAATATAGGGGCCCAAGATGAAGGAACAAAGGAACAAAGGGACCCAGGATGGAGGAATATAGGGGTCTAGGTTGGAAGAACATTATTTAAAAAAAGGGGGCCAGAATGGGAGACATTATTACAATATGGGGGTCAGAATGAGGAATATACATTATTGGTTTATTGGTTTATGATAGCAAGTGGGGACATATTCACTGTAGGGGCCAATTAGGGAACATTATTACTATTATCACTATGTAATATAATTTACTTTTGAGAATACTGTTTTCCATGAGGGGAACAAAAGGGAAGTCCTGTTACAGCTGATGCACAGGTCCTCAAGCCGTGGGAGATGAATTCTTCGCAGGACACTCGGCGGATAGGTGGGAATTTATTATTTTTAATCATCCATTGACTTAATTTCACTTTAGCAGTGTACCGTACATAGATACATTGCTAAAGTGAAATTACACACATGTACCATGGGTACAGAGCAGTGCTCTTGTTCTGAGCATGCTCTGTACGCTGGAACCGGATCCGGGAAACAATTCTTTATTTCCCAGATCCAGCTCCATAGGCCCCCGTGTTAAGTGTCCTGGACTGGACCAGATTAGTTTCTGTCCGGTTTTGTCACCAGACCGCAAAAATGGGGAGAAAAACAGGACATAAACGAATTCGAGACTGAATACACAAAACCGGACGGCCAAATATGGCCAATCTGGCATCATAGGGATATATGGGAGGCAAAAACGATCCTGTTCTGTTTGATTCAAAAAGAACAGAACAGGATCACAAAAAATGTAGTGTGAAGCCAGCCTAACTGACATGGGGGTTTGCACCATTACAACTACAGTACCAGTTGTGTTTTATTGTTGACATACTAGTTACGCAGTACAGAAGACAAAAGTAGGAAGGGTACGACCTACATGTTACAGTTAAATACAGCCATTTTTACAGTGCCTTGTGAAAGTATTTGGCCCCCTTGAACTTTTCAACCTACTGCCACATTTCAGGCTTCAAGCATAAAGGTATAACTTTTAAGTTTTTTGTGAAGAATCAACAACAAGTGGGACACAATCGTGAAGTGGAACGAAATTTATTGGATATTTTAAACTTTTTTAACAAATAAAAAACTGAAAAGTGGGGCGTGCAATATTATTCGGCCCCCTTGAGTTAATTCTTTGTAGCGCCACCTTTTGCTGCGATTACAGCTGCAAATCGCTTGAGGTATGTCTATCAGTTTTGCACATCGACAGACTGAAATTCTTGCCCATTCTTCCTTGCAAAACAGCTTGATCTCAGTGAGGTTGGATGGAGAGCGTTTGTGAACAACAGTTTTCAGCTCTTTCCACAGATTCTCGATTGGATTCAGGTCTGGACTTTGACTTGGCCATTCTAACACCTGGATACGTTTATTTTTTAACCATTCCATTGTAGATTTTGCTTCATGTTTGGGATCATTGTCTTGTTGGAAGATAAATCTCCTTCCCAGTCTCAGGTCTTTTGCAGACTCCAGGTTTTCTTCAAGAATGGTCCTGTATTTGGCTCCGTCCATCTTCCCATGAATTTTTACCATCTTCCCTGTCCCTGCTGAAGAAAAGCAGGCCCAAACCATGATGCTGCCACTACCATGTTTGACAGTGGGGATGGTGTTTTGAGGGTGATGAGCTGTGTTGCTTTTATGCCAAACATATCATTTTGCATTGTGGCCAAAAAGTTTGATTTTGGTTTCATCTGACCAGAGCACCTTATTCCACATGTTTGGTGTGTCTCCCAGGTGGCTTGTGGCAAACTTCAAACAATACTTTTTATGGATATCTTTGAGAAATGGCTTTCTTCTTGCCACTCTTTCATAAAGGGCCGATTTGTGCAGTGTACGACTGATTGGTTTAGAGGGATGGCCAGGTCTTAGTAGATTTGCAGTGGTCTGATACTCCTTCCATTTCAATATGATCTCTTGCACATTGCTCCTTGAGATGTTTTAAACTTGGGAAATCTTTTTGTATCCAAATTTGGCTTTAAACATCACCATAACAGTGTCTCGGATCTGCCTGGTGTGTTCCTTGGTCTTCATGATGCTCTCTGCACTTGAAACAGAACCCTGAGACTATCACAGAGCAGGTGCATTTATACGGAGACTTGATTACATACAAGTGGATTCTATTTATCATTGCCAGTCATTTAGGACAACACTGGATCATTCAGAGATCCTCACTGAACTTCTGGAGTGAGTTTGCTGCACTAAAAGTGAAGGGGCCGAATAATATTGCGCGCCCCACTTTTCAGTTTTTTATTTGTTAAAAAAGGTTTAAAATATGCAATAAATTTTGTTCCACTTCACAATTGTCCCACTTGTTGTTGATTCTTCACAAAAAAATAGAATTTATATCTTTATTTTTAAAGCCTGAAATGTGACAAAAGGTTGAAAAGTTCAAGGGGGCCAAATACTTTCACAAGGCACTGTATGTACATTATGTTCAATCAGACTTCATTGATAAGAAAATTACTTTTATAACTCACTCATTTACATTATTGTTATGAATGCTCTGAATCATTCGGATTGTGATTATAATTGCTTCATGTAAACCGACTTTAAGATTAATCAATAAAACAAATAACTAGATCTGGTTACACTCTCCTCTCTGTACTGTTTGTTCAGACTGAGTCTCATACTATATTTAATTAAGATTCACAATAAGAAACACTCTTAAATTAGTTTACATAGAAGAGCTAGGAAACGGCACGCTGCCCTTCAGCGTTGGACAGTCATTTTAAGTCATTCTCTGGCACATGCTTAATCATTAAATCTACACAACTGTGAGAGGGCGTCCAAGGTGGTCATATGCTTTTGCCACAAATGCGTTTACATTTCATAATGTGAATTGCGTCCTGTGTTTTTGTATATAATTAACTATGTGAACTTTATGTGTTTTATATAGGAATAATGTAAGGCAATGTATTTTTACAGTACTATAGGATAAGATGCATAAAGAGGTAAGTAAATATTCATAATATAGAAAGTTTGCCTAGTAACCAACTGAAGGCGAGCAATTGTGAAGTGTGGTATTAGTATGCAATGGGTAGAGCTGCATCATAGGAGTGTCAGTTTCTTGTTAGGCTGGCTTCACACTATGTTTTTTGTGATCCTGTTCTGTTTTTTTTTAAACAAACAGAACAGGAGAGTGTTTTATATGGACCTGATGAAGGCTCTTTTAGTAATTTGAGCTGGAACGCATTGCTTTTAATATCTACTTTTTGCCCATTAAATGTGAAAGAACTTATGAAGACTTGGATCATTACCATATGAGGAGCGCCGGCAATTAACTGAAAACCCCTAATTTTCTTATTCACTAACACGAACGGTGGTGGACCATGCCGAGTTTTCAGGAGCTGAGCAGCAGACTCTTATCGGGACTAGTGGTAATTGTCCCAGTAAAATCTGGCTTTCTGCAACCAACATCTGGTGAGTACAATATTGTGCTCAATCACCCTTATACAATCAATCTCTGCACTTAGATTTGGCGTGGCACTGACTATTCTCTTGTGTCCCTTTCCTCAAGGCTATTGCCTCTAGCTGAAATAATGCAAATGTAACTCATACATCTAATGGTACCTTTACACGCCGCTACAGAAGGTTAGAAACAACCGGGTGTCTCACGTGCATGAGCACGTTTCAATGGTTCCTAACGGTACCTGATACCGCATTTACACGCCGCTAGAAGGTGCTCTACAGAAGGTTTTTTCTATCCCTGGAGGCACCGTCGGGTGCCCCAGGTTACCTTATGTAGAGCACCTTCCCTCATTTACACGCCGCTACCACAAGGTAATATGGGAGGACCTGGGGCAGCAGGGACAACACAAAGGAGCACCAGAGTTGTGGATTACGAGACACTTATTGGACAAAGGTCATCGGTCATTGGACAAAGCAATAGCATCATGATTGGTCAGCCAGTGCAGGAAGGCTGGCTAATACATGATGCTATTGCAATTGTGTAGTGTGACTGGTCATCTCCTTAAATATGCCGCCCTATGCAGGGACAACCAATCGTAACGCAGGAGCTTCCACCAATGATCGCTGAAGGGGGGAGTATCCCGGAGGCTGTGTCATGCCCCAGGGAGTTAACTAGGTGTCGCAAAAACCTTCCTGTTCCTCATTTAGACGCCGCTACCATCAGGTTGAAATCAACCTGTTTTTCTGCTCAAAAACAGGTGTCGACATTGACCGGTGGCAACAACCTGATTTACACGCCGCTACCTCGCGGTGTTTTGACGGTGCAAGATACATTTGTCTCCGACACCCGGTTGTTTCTAACCTTCTGTAGCGGCGTGTAAAGGTACCATAAGAAATTTGTGGAATTGATAGAAAAAGCCTTAAAGCAAATTTGACAAAAGGGAAGCCAACTATGAAACCCTACTGGAACATTATAAAATGCAAATTAAAGATTCCTTATGGATTAATTTAGCTTTAGGGACAAAGAAATCATATTCCTTTCTTGAGGGAGATGGGGATGAACATAGCCCTGACCTATCACAAACTGACATTGATCTCTCAGACAAGGACAAACTTGGGCCAAACAGACAAAAAAGAATACAAGATACAAGTCAGAAGGGAGGAAAAACAATGAATCAAGATGGGCAACGTGGGAAGAGAGACATTCCACAGATATAAGAGGGATCATACAAAGGCCACCTCCTCCAATATATTTTAATCTACAAACTCTGCTGCTAGATCTTTTTAAGAGAGACGGAGGGATCAATGACCTTATCTCCTGAGGAAGAGGGAAACAGATACAACACACCCACAGGGGGCAACTAAAACACAACATATTTTTGGGATCAATTGGATTATTAAACTGTCTATCTGTACCCCATCAGCTATTGAACTATTATGGTACCTTTACACGCCGCCACAACAGGATGCATACAACCCGCTACAGGCTACAAATGTAGCTTGTCGCGCCAATATCGCCCGTAGTAGCGGCGTCTGAAGACGGGACAACACAGCCGGCTACAGATACCTCTGTATCCGTGCACTGCCCATAAACATATGGCAACATCGCCGATTGTAGCGAGCTGTATCGGCGTGTAAAGAAGCTACAGAAGGGAACTCTGGACACCCGGCGATGTAGCTGCAATGTAGCTAAGGCGTGACCCAGGCTCCGGGATACCACGCCCCTTCAGCGATCATTGGAGGAAGCTCCTTCGTTGCGATTGGTTGTCGCTGCACAGGGCGGCATATTTAAGAAGCTGACCAGTCACACTACGCAATTGCTCGGGCGTCATGTATTAATCAGCCTCCTGCGATGCCTGCCCAATCATGGTATTATTGCTTTGTCCTATCAGCGTACGGACGTCTTGTAATCCACAATTGTGGCACGCCTATGTGCTGTCCCTGCTGCACCAGGTCCTCCCATATTAGCTTGTTATTGCGGTGTGTAAATGAGGTACGCTGAGCTACAGACGGCTACTTGCGACACCCGGCGATGTAGCTAGCTGTAGATGTAGCGTAGCGTAGCGCACCTTGTGGCGGCGTCTAAAGGAGATGCGATTACCGTTTGTAACCGTTTGGCCGTGCTCGTGCACGTGAAGTTGCCGTTGGTATCCATCCTGTTGTGGCGGCGTGTAAAGGTACCATTAGAGATGAAAAAGGGCCATGGTTTGTTCCAATCAATAGATTTGATGAATTTTCATTGGTGAGAGATATCAATTTATACTCTTAGACTCAGAGATGACACAAGTGTTTTCAAGCAGAATGGTAGGAATATCAGAGAAGGATATATGGGGTATAAGAACTTTAGTGGACCTCCTAGAGTCAAGAGGGAGTGAAGTAGGAAAGAGACTCTTCACTGATTTGAAACTCAAAAGTGTTAAGATGCCAACAAGTTGAGATGAATCAACAAGTGTGAACATTTTCTTGAAAATTAGTATTGCACGTCAACAACAAAGTGAGATGTTGGAGAACAGCTAAGGTTAACAATCTGTCTCAGGAAGAGAGGAAGGCCTTAACTGATCTAGCAAACAACAATTTTATATTATTCTAAAGCATTCAGATAGAATAGGCTATTTGGTCTTCTTGGACTTCCCAAAATATGTTCAATGTGTCTTGGATTCCTTAATGATAAGCATATTTATAGGGTCTTGAGATGACCCTATGATACTTTAATAAAATAATTGGATACATTACTTGTTGAGGCTCCAAATATCAATCTTAAATCTAAAAACTAAATGGATTCCAAGTATCTGAAGTTTTCATTGGCTCAAACCTTTTATGCACCTCCATAGGTGAATGAGGGTCTGAATCTATTAGTGGATTCACCAATTGTTTTAGGTATAGACTCTTTGACACAAAATTGTGGCTTTTACCCAGACAAGATCTTAAAGGGATCCTGTCACCTCCAGAACACCTCCTAAGCTAGCAGAACATGTCCCTGCAGCATAGTATCACTAATCTCACACTTCTTTTGTCTCCTAAAAGCATCCTGTGAAAGTGCATAAAAACGTTTTAATACTTACTCATTAGTGATTATAATTAGCAGGGGCTATATTCTTTAGTCACCAAGGCGGGCTGTTTTGCAGCTCCAGGGATCCACCCTGTCTCTGTGTGTTCTGCTGTGATGTGCAGGCATTGCCCTCCCCCCTCTCTATCACTCACAGAATGCAAATCATTAGTCCTGCCTTCAGTTTCAGTTTCACAATAGCACAGACAGAGAGAGGCTGGATCCTCGAGGCTGCAAAACAACACCCCCTGGTGACTAAAGAATATGGACCCTGCTAATTATAATCACTAATGAGTAAGTATTAAAACGTTTTTCTCCACTTTCACAGGATGCTTTTAGGAGACAAAAGGAGTGTGAGATTAGTGATGGGATGCTGCAGGGACATGTTTTGATAGCTTAGGAGGCGTTTTGGAGGTGACAGGATCCCTTCAAGACATTTGTAAATGCCTACCTACCTACATTAGAGACTCCTTTGAATTACTCCTAAAACTGAAGGATCTAGTCATTGTTGATTAGGTCTTTTCATCATCGATGGTTGTGGAGGCCCTCTACAGTAGAATACTGCATGATACCGGGATAAAAGTGGTGGAATTCTTCCTACAGAAAAGAGGAATATTTCACTCTGCTCATAGTAACTTCCAACTGAAACTTTAGCATTTTATACTTACCCAAAATTACTTCATCTTTCATTAGATGTTCCTCCAGCAACTCAGGGGCACTGCAAAGAACAACAGAATGCACAGTGCAAACATTTGACCTCTCTACCTGAGAGGTACAATGGATATATAAAGTCTACACCCTTGTAAATTTACTGTTTTTTGTCTTATAAAAAAACAGCATAACAAGAAGAATAATTTCTGAAGTTTTTCTACCTGTAATGTCACCAATACGCCATTACCGGATGCGGTTTTTAACTTTTGATAGTAAAATTGCAACCCTCATTCCGGATCTGGATGCATTAACGCATCCGGTTTTGGAATGTGGGTTTTTGCAATTTTAAAAACCGAACCCGGATCTGTATCTAGTACCACAAGGTACATTTATGTACCTTGTGGTACCGGATCTGGTCCCATAGGCGCCCATGTTAAAAATCCACATCCGGTTTTTCAACCACTGCGAAAAATGCAGCCTGCATGATTTTTACCGCAAGTTGCAAAATCAGATGCGGTAACTGGATTGCAAATAGTGCAATCCGGTTTTTCTATTGAAGCCTATGGGCTGCAGATATGGATGCAGTTTTAAGCATTTTTAATGCTCAAAACCGCATCCAGATGTAAAAAAATACCGCAGGTGTGACCCTAGCCTTACCCAGCGAAGCGGCGACACCCGATGGTTGTTGGGATCTGTTTGTTTATGGGCCGAAGAATGGAGCTTGCTGGTGTCACACACAGAGATCCAGCATGCCCAGTGGGAGATCGCTGATCAAAAGATGGCCCAGGCCATTCATTAACGATAAGCGATCTCCCAGCGGGAAACCGATCGCTGCTACGGTAAGTTTCACACACAGCAATATCGCTTGTGAGGTCACTGCTACGTCACAAAACCTGTGACGTTGCGGCGATATCGTTAGCGATATCGCTACGAGTAACGGGGCCTTAAGATTCAGCAGTCTTGGCTGTGATAAGAAAATAAGACGAGGAACAGATGGGCGTTAGTGAGGAGCAGAAGGGATGGAAAGGTGAGCAGTAAGTTGAGTATAAGTTCATTTTTACAACTTTTGTTTATTATGCTCTGGGGTCCAGAGCAACCTCAGAGCATAACAAAGGACATAGAGATTAATTTCTCGGCAAATCAAATTTTGCTGGAAAATCCATGCAAACAGATGAATTCAAATTTTGCCTGATCCACTCATCTGTATTATTAACCCTGTTCTGTTCGGGTCTACTATACACTTTAATAAGTCCTGTCAAAAATGACCGGAACATTATAAGTCTTTATTCCTAGCTAATTTAAGTGTTTTATTTGAATACCTGTTGTATTTTTATACTGTATGTGAACATGGTTGTTCATAAACAAATGAAAAATGAAATCAAAATTTCAAATTCAGTCATTTTTGACCGAACAGAACAGTAGGGTTAATACATTGTAAATTCTTTTGACATTAATACTTATCGCTGATTTCCCATGTAGCTCTAGCTATCATATTAGCCTCAACTACAAGTGAATTTTAATCTACTGTCTACATATACAGCTGACTGGTCTATACCCCAGCAGCTTCTGCTACCCCCTACACCGAACAATTACATAACAGCTGGGTCTAGAGGAGGAAGCATTGTCAGTGCTTCCTAATATGTGTACACAAGTGCTGGGTTGACATCGTATATACAGTGATGGGAAAGATAAACATGGTAATAATCCATATTTATATTCTCTGTGGGGAGATTTACTGTTCTGTTTCTGTAAGCCATCTGTGCAACCCCAAAGCTGCATGATTTTGTACAAGCTTCTTACTTTGCATTGACGTTTAAGACTGGCTTCACACCATGGCACAGTCCGGTGTAAACCAGACAGCCCCGGACCAGTTTTTGGCCCCATAGTAGCCTATGGGGCTGGATGGCAGCTATCTGCCATACGGTTTCCATATCTCCGGTGGAATCCGGGAGAAATCTGATTTCATATCCCGGATTCGCCCGGATTCTCCTGGATCCAGGGCAATCCAGCGCTCCCTAACATGGGAGCCTATGGGGCTGGATTGCCCCGGTCTGGGAGGATCAGGGAACCGGATACCGGCGGCTGCACGCTGCTGTTGTTTCATAACTACGGCTAGATCCCTGTGAGCCGTGGTCCTGATTCATTAGCAGCTGCGTCCGGCAGCACACAGGACCGGAGGGTACATTTGGTCCTCCAGTTCTGTGTGCTGATCCGGTCCGGGGCTGTCAGGTTCATCCCTGACAGCCCCGGACCGGACCTTACTGTGGTGTGAAGCCAGCCTAAGAAGGTCAGTGCAGAGTGCAGTATAGACTGTTTTTACAGTCTATAGGCATTGCAGAAGTAGATAATTGTTAAGGTGTGAGGTAGGTTCAAGATCAATTCTGTGATTCAGGCTGAAAGCACACTGTCGTGCATCAAACACGGAGCGTGTTTGATGCATGACAGTGATGCGAGTGCTGTGGGTGTTTTTGGATGTGTGTGGTGCGAGTGTGGTGCGTGTGGTGAGTGTGCCTGGCTGTATAGATGTGAGTGTGCTGCGAGTGTAAGGTGTGAGTGCGTGTGATTTTGATGCTGTCCGTGATCCTGAAGGACCGCAGACAGCACTTGTGAGGGCATTTTAGCTCCACGGTTGTCAAAGCCAAGGACCTTAAATTCCCCGCTGTGCTGTAAAGTGACTAATCATCTTGTACCGCTGTAGCAGCAGCAGGAGAAGATGTTTAACTAAATCTCAGGTGACAATTGAACTCTTCTGAATTGCGGGGCCACTGTGTATTAACCCCATCAGCAGCCTCTATGCAGCATGTCTGCACAGAGGCTGCCGATGCGGTTGTGAACTGTGTGCAAAGGGTTAATAATTTGCTGGTGTGGTGACACCATGTGTGTAGAGAGTGTCCTCACTCTCTTGACACATGGTGTCATCACACCATGGGTCTGAAGGGGTTAAATCAAGTTTTCAATATGAGCTGCTAATTGCCGGACTTATATGAGAACTTTGAAAAACCGTCGGGTCTGTACGCAAATTGCGTACCTAACAGAGCCTGCATCTCCTCATCTCCTCATCGCTTATAGTACAAGCAGAGCTGTCCCTCTACCGTGGTGCTGAACACGCCAGGCGCTCAGGTACTGAAGCAGAGACAGGGCTGGTGTCACCACACCAGCAAATTATTAACCCTTTGCACACAGAGTTCACAACCGCATCGGCAGCCTCTGTGCAGACATGCTGCACAGAGGCTGCTGATAGGGTTAATACAGTGTCCCCGCAATTCAGAAGAGTTCAATTGTCATCAGAGATTTAGTTAAACATCTTGTGCTGCTGCTGTTACAGCGGTACAAGATGATTAGTCACTGTACAGCACAGCGGAGGAAATATAAGCACGAGTGTGAGAATCGCACTGTGTGCTGTATGGGTGCGAGTTTGACTTGCACCCATATACCTTTACTGGCCACTCGCGCGAGGGAATCGCATGCAATCGCAGCATGCTGCGATTGCACTCACATTGCCCTCGCAAAGCAAGTGTAATGTGTGAAAATCACATTCCTGTGACCCGTATCATTAAGAGTTTTGCGCCAGTGTGCCTTCAGCCTCAAGGTCAGGGAAAACCCAGGGGCGGGCTGGCCCAGGTGGCAGGGGGGCAAGTGCCCCCTGGGCTGGTGGTATAGTCCACATCTAGGGCCGCCCCCTACAGAAACGGGCCGGCCGCGGGCGTCGCTTTGCGGCCGGCACATGACGCGAGACGGCCCGGCCGCGGGAGTTGCTCTGTGACGCTGGAAGTCTCTGATCAGGTAAGGGCTGATAGCACCCCCCCCCCCCCCCGCTTCTCAAGTCAGACCTGACAGCACCCCCCCCCCCCCCCCGCTTCTCAAGTCAGGGCCGGCAGGACAAATCTGCCACCCAGGGATGGAGGCTCCAGCCAGCCCCTGGGAAAACCACACAGCTGGCAGCTACTGCATACATGATCACTGTAATTATAGTGCTGCTGCTAAAATTATATCACATATTTTTTGCATTTACGCCTTCTACCAATATGGCTTTATGCCGTCTACCAATATGGCTGATAGAAAAAAGTAACTGACTGCTTCACAAAGAGTGCTTTACAGAAACAGTACTGATTTTTTACTGCATTTAACCTGCCTTTTTTGTCACTTCTTTTTGTAAAAGGGGAATTGGAGTTCAAAAAACAAAAGTTAATTCAATGGCAGGGTAATATAAAAAGAAAAATACCTTGGCTTCTAGCAATAAGAAGGTGGGAGCAACAAGTAGCGGTCATAACCCAATGCAGGTCACAATTGTCTTCTAGCCTCTTCCAAGCTTACTTGTGGGGAGGAAGCGGAGATCATTCTATTCTACAGTTTATCAACTACGTTACAGCAGTACGATATTACCTCTGATGGTACCTTTACACGCCGCTACCGAAAGGTAGAAACCACCGGGTATCGCATGTGCACGCGCGCGTTTCAACGGTTCCTAACGGTACCTGATGCCGCATTTACACGCCGCCCCAAGGTGTTCCACAGTAGGTTTTTTCGATCCCTGGAAGTACCGACGGGTGCCGCGAGTTACCTTCTGTGGAGCACCTTCCCTGATTTACACGCCGCCACCACAAGGGAATATGGGCGGACAAGGGGCAGCAGGGACAACACATAGGCTGTCCACAGTCTGTCACGCCGCACCCAAACGACAACCATTGGCCAACACAATAGTGTTCTGATTGGGCACGGCGCGAAGGGCGGATGGCGGAGACGTGACGTAGTAGTGTTTGGATTGTCACACGGAATAAGCGCTTGTGACATGGCAGAAACACTTCTGTGGCACCTACAGAACAATAACCCAGGGCGTTGCGTACCGCAACCTTATGCACTATGTACAGCACTAAGACCCAGGCCGCTACGTACGGTATGCATGTGCGCTGTGTAAATGTGACACGATTTAGCCCCGCCCCCTTTCATGACGCGGCCAGGCTCTTAGAAGCAGAGAGGGGCGTGCATAATTTACCAGGCAGCAGCAGACAGGCGGGGCATTTGCGGCTTCCACAGAAACACAGGACAAAGTAATATAACCTTTTCTCTTACTTTACAAAAGCGATTTTTTCTGCAAAAGGGATGGCTAGGAATGATAAGAAGGGGTGCAGTGACAGGTCTAAAGATAAGGGGGGGTCAGTTTCTGGGTTTAGGATCAGTTGAAAGGCTGAAACCTGAGAGGCTGAAAGGGCAGGGCTTTACTGAAGGGAGGGGGGGAGAGGAGGCTGACAGGCACATGGAACACTGCACGAGGACAAGCTAGGTAACACCCAGTCGATTTATTAAAGTTTATAAAGCTATATCTTCGCTTCTACTAAACAGTTTTTTTAGCAAAAACGATTGCCCCAAATGTGTGTGCTGGGTGTAGGGACACATATTAACAGTCCGGGGGGTCATTTGGGGTGGTTGGTTCCCTTTAATCTTATTATGTTGCAACATTAAAAGTACAGAACCTACCGCAAGGAAAGAACATAAGTAATCGTAAAGTTCTTATTGTTTATTTATGTTGTGAAAGTTACCCGGTTAACCTGTTAATAAAAAGTTCAACTCACACCCGTTTTGGTTTTAACACCCGTGGACGGGTGTATTTCACCAAGGGGGTATGTAGTGCCCCTATGGCTAGGCGCCACAGGGAGGTATTACACTTTGCAAATATATGTAGTGCCTCTGTAGCTGTGGGTTTGGGTGTAACCTATAGAGTCTAAGTTAGCACTCAACACTAGGCCACCTTAGAGTAAAGGACTGATTATTCAGTAGGTCCAAAAGGGGTTAAAGCTTAGGTTAAAGCAGGAGACTTAAGTGACAGTAGTGAGTCTGTGTCAGAGACAGTGCTGGGAAGGCAGTCGGTCAGGACGGGTCTGACAGGAGGATCACCCACTTTCAAGAGGGTGACCCGGACAGAAGGGTACGAACCAGTACTGGTTGGAGCCGGCTGGTTTAGTCTGGGGAAAAACACCGGCAACACGGAAGCCGAGGCGGTCAGCGGTTCATCCCTGACCGCAAACCGACGAGCTGCGGGCCCTTAATCACTGGGTAGCCGTAGGCGCCTCAAGACGGTACCTCACTCCTCAGGCCCATAATCGGTCCAAGACTACATGGGGAACGATCCGGATTCTGGTGGCTGGAGAGAGAGTGCATTCCTGCTGCTCCTGTCCATACTGGTCAAGGATAACCCGTGCCTCACCGTACAAGACCAGGGGACTGGCGACAGAGCTCTGCAAAGGTGGTGAAAGACAGAGAGGAAGGTAGAATTGAGACCCCGAAAGATAACAAGGAGGGAACATCTAGAGACTCCAGAGGGGGAACCCTGAACCAACAACTGGTACCCATTAAACCAGACTGTACCATGTTCTCTATAACATCTGTCGGTACCAGTAAAGTGGAGTTGAAGTTGAGTCGATGTCTGTCTTCCTTCCCGGAGGGCCTCATCATCTCCTCAGAGGGGTAAGAACAACAACTCCCCACATCCCCTCATCCTACATCACTACTACCCTGAGGTAAAGCTCCACCTGTGGGGAGCTGTACCACACTGAGCTGCACCCATCATCATCTCAGCAGCCGGCCTGCAGCGCCGGTATCCAAATTACCGGGATCCACAGGTGGCATCACATACTTTTTAATCCGTGTAAATATTCCTCCCCACCAAACAAAGGACAGCCAGGGCATGGAACCAGGAACCCGACCACCCGTGATTTCGTCATCACTGCCATCAATCCATCCCGGTGTCCGAGTACCCCTCTCCCTGTGCTCATCAAGGATTTTCAAAGCATTGACTGGTGGGAATTCTCTAGTAGGCCCTTACCGCTGGATTGGGCTCCTTTACTAAACTGGACATGAAAGGCTTACATTTTTATTAGCAAAATCCATTGCTTTAATGTTTACTATTTTATTTACCATCTTAACCATTGTTGGTAAGAATGAAGATATTCTGTGCATTGATCGGTGTGAATTACTTCAGTATTTTCTTGTCAAAGGTTTGGCCCCTGCATAGGACTGGGCACAAAATCCTGAAGCATAGCTTTTTACAGTTGATCTATATAATCTATGTAAAATGTTTAGAGCTGCAACAAGGCAAGCTGGTACAGCCTAGGATTGGTTCCCTGCCCAGGACTGGGAACCAAAAATCTATCAAAGTATTGTTTTTCATCACTACCTCACTTTATTGGGGAGGATAATCATTCCAGGAATTGAACCATGATTCTACATTCACCATGGTTTGGCACCCAAGTGATCACAGAAAAGAACATCAAAATTGATAGGGCAGAAAGTGACCCCTGAATTGATAGTCTCTTTCAAGACCTCTGTCCAGAGTTCATCATTTATAAAACATGTGATTTAACCACATTTGGCCATAGGTTTGTTAAGTCATTTCCACCAATAGACACCTAGGCAGAACATTTCATTGATTCCATTACAAAAAGCAATAGAATTATCTGACTGAGAGTTAAAAAGGGATTATTTTAAGGACCTTTCTTTCATTTTCAAAAGCATAAAAAGTCTGTCAGTGTAGACTGTTATTACACAAGCTACCTGTTACAACCAGAAACCCAATAATCAGTTCTTATGTACAGTCATATGAAAAAATTTGGGCACCCCTCTTATTCTTACTCATTTTTTTTTGTTTAAAATTGGGTTTTTGCAACAGCTATTTCAGTGTGATATACGTAATAACTGATGGACACAGTAATATTTCAGGATTGAAATGAGGTTTATTGTACTAACCAAAAATGTGAAATATGCATTATTTCAACATTTGACAGGTGCCAAAGTATGGGCACCTCAACAGAAAAGTGACATTAATATTTAGTAGATCCACCTTATGCAAAAATAACAGCCTCTAGTCGCTTCCTGTAGCTGTTAATGAGTTCCTGGATCCTGGATGAAGGTATTTTTGACCATTCCTCTTTACAAAACAATTCCAGTTCAGTTAAGATTGATGGTCGTCGAGCATGGACAGCCTGCTTCAAAACATCCCACAGATGTTCAATGATATTCAGGTCTGGGGACTGGGATGGCCATTCCAGAACATTGTAATTGTTCCTCTGCATGAATGCCTGAGTATATTTGGAGCGGTGTTTTGGATCATTGTCTTGCTGAAAGATCCATCCCCGGTGTAACTTCAACTTTGACACTGATTTTTGAACATTATTCTCAAGAATCTGCTGATACTGAGTGGAATTCATGCGACCCTCAACTTTAACAAGATTCCCAGTGCCGTCATTGGCCACACAGCCCCAAAATATGATGGACCCTCCCCCAAATTTGACAGTGGGTAGCAAGTGTTTTTCTTGGAATGCTGTGTTTTTGTGGCCTTGTTGTATGACCAAACAACTCAATCTTTGTTTCATCAGTCCACAGGACCTTCTTCCAAAATGAAATTGGCTTGTCCAAATGTGCTTTTGCGTACCTCAGGCGACTCTGTTTGTGGCGTGCATGCAGAAACGGCTTCTTTCGCATCACTCTCCCATACAGCTTCTCCTTGTGCAGTGTGCACTGTATTGTTGACCGATGCACAGTGACACCATCTGCAGCAAGATGATGCTGCAGGTCTTTGGAGGCGGTCTGTGGATTGTTCTTGACTGTTCTCACCATTCTTCTTCTCTGCCTTTCTGATATTTTTGTTGGCCTGCCACTTCTGGCCTTTACAAGAACTGTCCCTGTGGTCTTCCATTTCCTTACTATGTTCCTCACAGTGGAAACTGACAGGTTAAATCTCTGAGACAACTTTTTGTATCCTTCCCCTGAACAACTATGTTGAACAATCTTTTTTTTTTCAGATTATTTAAGAGCTGTTTTGAGGAGCCCATAATGCCACTCCTCAGAGAAGATGCAAATAGGAGAACAACTTGCAAGTGGACACCTGAAATAGCTTTTCTCATGATTGAATACACCGGGCTATTGGTGGGTTTACACGCCGCGATATCGGCGTCCAACTCCGATCCAACTCCGACAAAAAGTCACGTGGTTCGTGAGTTGGACCCGATATCGTTCCTGCATCGTACTGTTTGAAGGTACAATACGATGCAGGAACGATGGTAATCCGATATTGGGGGTCGAATGAGCGTGCTATTCAACCGCCCGATATCGGATGCCAGTTGGAGCCGGATCGTTGCGTGTAAACATCCAACTACGATGTGTACGCCGACGCTACCCATTAACTCCCATTTTAAATGGTCGTTACTGGGTTGGTGGGCGTACACATCGTAGGGACGTTGTTTCCCGATATCGCAGCGTGTAAACCGCCGATGTGATATCGGGAAAAGTGCTCAAAAAATGCGCGCTCCCGCGCCGTTGTATAGCGATATCGCCCCGATATCGGGACGTGTAAACCCACCATATGAAGTACCAAGCTCAATGAGGTTAACAAACCAATTTAGTGCTTCAGTAAGTCAGTAAAAAGTAGTTAGGAGTATTCAAATCATGAAAATCAGAAGGGTGCCCATACTTTGGCACCTGTCAAATTTTGAAATAATGCATATTTCACATTTTCGGTTAGTACAATAAACCTCATTTCAATCCTGAAATATTACTGTGTCCATCAGTTATTACATATATCACACTGAAATAGCTGTTGCAAAAACCCAATTTTAAGCAAAAAAAAAAGAGTAAGATTAAGAGGGGTGCCCAAACGTTTTCATATGACTGTACGTTAAGAAGACACAATCTAACATTATACAGCTTGTGTTTGAATTAAACAGCTTGAAATGGGGGTGTATGGTTTAACTGACACGTGAAGCATATGTGCTCAGAGCTTCCCCAGCCCACTTCCAAAGGCAGTGAAGGTGAATCCCTCTATGGACCGAAGAGCTAGACATTCAACGATGCTGATGCTGATGCTGTAATGGATGCCAACCAAGATACCACAATCTACCCCTCTACCCTCAGAAAATGCCTTTAGTCATAGGTGCCAGACTAATAGTGACAACTCTAAGAAGCACTGAATATGTACAATACTATGCTGGCTGTACTCAGTGAATTTATTGTTGGGTTCAAAGAATATATCCATCATATAAATCAAGAGTTGCATAAATCCAACAAAAGGTGGAGGAACCAGAGAGAAGAGTCCACCCTGTAGAAAATAAACTGCCACAGAGATCTTAAAAAGATGGGGCACAATGTCTCCTTATTGATTAACTGAAGCATAGACTCCTGAAAAATAATTTGAGATTGTTGGAAATTCCAGTAAATGCAGAGGGATGTGACATGTTGGGATTCATTGAACTATGGATACTTCAGTCTATTAGAAAGGGAATTCTTTCAATATTTATTGCAAGTGAACAAGCTCAGTGACCACCAAGTCACGTCTATCAGGTACTCTGCCAAGACTTGTTGACATAACTCTCTTATACATCAAGGACAAAATTTCCATTTGACAAAAAGACAGCATTGTTTCAGCATGCATGTGAGGCACATGGAAAAAGTGGTGCACAATGACCAAAGAATACAGGCAGACAGGAGACCAGAAAGTATGTGGGAAATGCTATGGAGGCTGCAGGCAGACAGGAGACTGGGCAGCAGGTAGTAGAAGCACTGGAGGTTGCAGGCAGAGAGGAAACCATGAAGTGTGGTAGTAAAAGTATTCAAGGCTGCAGGTGAACAGAACATAGGAACACTAAAAGCCTTAGTACCAAAACACAAGTGTGTAACTTGGTGGGCTTCATATAAGCTCAGGCATATGATCACTTGGGACCACACTTGGCCACTTGCAAAGTCCAAGGTGGAGCACAATGACTTACCGTAGCCGGGTAGTTCACGTCGCAGGCGTCTGCTTCTCTTGTCACGGAACCGCGCCTGCGGCTGTGAGGCCCGGTGGTCCAGATCAATAGGGGAAATGGCGGAACAGTAGGGGTAGTTTGTCTTTGTGACGCCACCTGCGGGTGTTCTGGTAACTTTACCAGCGCTGCTAGGTCTCCGGGGGATGGTAGGCAGCAAGTTGGGACGCTCCCCACAGGATGAGCGGGAGTCCCCGGAGCCGGGAGCTGCGCAAGATGTTGTGAGGCAGCTGCGGTAATGCTGCTGTTAGGCCCAGGAGTCAAACACAGACACGCCAAAGTCTTTTTAGTACCTTTACTGGTGGTTTTCAGGTAAGCCAGACCGGGTTCGTGAAATTTAGCAATCCTGGAGATTCACAGCAAGCAGTTGTGTAGGCTTCCTTCTCTCTATACTTCTGGTGCTAAGGTCGGGTGGATGTGGAATCCATCCGGACCGGGCAGTGTGTTCAATAGAAAGGATTTCACCTGGTTGTCAGCACCGAGGGCACTGTAAAAGGGGTGATGATAATTCTACCTTCTTCCCTGGGCTCTCGTTGGTAGGTGCAACAGGTGGAACAGGGGGCTAGACTCCCTGTGAAGTATGCTGGTTCTCTGCAGTGGCTATGTAGCTTCCACAGCTTCGGTTCCAGTAACCGGTTGGTAGGGGAAGAGTTAGAATACTCTGGGTTCCTTGAGAGGTGCTTCTCCTTTCCTATTATCCCAATTGCAGGGATTTCCTCACTAGTAGCTAGGCTGACTAGGCCTGGTGTGTGTCTCATAAGCTCGAGACCATACACAACCTGCAGCTCTTGTAGCGTCTGCACACTCTGGTGTTTCTCCCTTCAAGACTCTATTTATAGGGGGAACTGGCTCAAAGTGACCAGTGGAGCTCCCCCTAGAGGCTCGGGGTGAAACCAGGTGTTCTAAGGTGTTGTTGTGTTGTTTGGTGTTTTGTGAGTTTGCTTTGCTGTTACTTACTCCAGTCATGCCCTAAGGATTTCTGTGGTGCCCAACAGGTGCCAGGGTGCCACATTCCCCCTTAGTTAAACTCAGTTCTCCCGGATGAGCAAAAAGTTATTTTTACAACTTAACACTATACATTTTTATAACATTCAATAACAGAGTCTGAAAGAAAAATACAAAAATCACTGAAAAGGAAGGGAAAAATATGAAAAATGTGAAAAGCAGTCCATACGGCACTAGTCCATCTGCCGCAGGCTGGAAAAGGTAAAGTTAGTGGTCACACAAGTCCTGTGACAATTGTCCAAAGTTTGTGAAAAGGGAAAAGGTAAAGTCCAGGTATACACGGTAAACTTTATACATTCCCTACGGGTGTCTCTGCTTGGGAGGCCGGTACTAACCTTCTATACCTTACCAGGCGCTTTCTGTCCCCAACTTGATATACTTGGGACAGAGCCCAGTTCCTCCACCCTTCTGTACACTACTTTTTACAGGTTTTGAAAACGGTTACTATTTACAAACACTTACAGGTAATATTTTCCACTACATTCTAAACCCATTCTCCAAGTTTGTTTGGGGATTGTCCTAATGTACTACGTGTGGATCTGCATAGTGTGGGTGTTTCCAAAGCTGTTGGTGTAGTGTACGAAGTGGTTGTTGGTAGTAGTGTAGGTAGTTGTCTACGAGTACTTTGTCTTACTGTGAGACTAGCAGGTTGACCGAT
Source organism: Allobates femoralis (assembly GCA_033576535.1). Classification (NCBI taxonomy): domain Eukaryota; kingdom Metazoa; phylum Chordata; class Amphibia; order Anura; family Aromobatidae; genus Allobates; species Allobates femoralis. The sequence goes on along the minus strand of JARQOC010000004.1, from coordinate 222,261,876 downwards.
TACAGTAATCTCAGGTTCCAATATAACAGGCTGCAATTCTTGCACTTGGACTTGTGGTTGGACTTGTTGAATTGGATTTGGTTGCTGATTTTCTACAGGCTGGTAGAAATGCATAACTGGTATGAGGAATGCATCACCGCATTGTGGCCAGTCAGCTGGTAAGTATCCAATGTCTGTAAGGACTAGATTTTCTTCATCTATAGTTACAGCAGGGTAACTGGTTGCTTGTGGGATTAACTGTGCTGGACATTTCTTCAAATGATCCCTTGAAACAGTTGCAATAGTATTCCCATTATCTTTACTGATAACGCAAGTTTTTGAGTTGTCATAGTGTGACGGCATAACGGTGTAGGGTATAGATTCCCAACTGTTATCCAATTTGTTGGTTTTTCGCTTTCTTTTTAGCACTAAGTCTCCTGTAGCTAAAGGTTCAGCTGAGGCGTGCTTGTTAAAGTCTTTTTCTTGCTTGGTTCTACTGATTTCTAGGTTTCTTTCAACACTTTCTTGTACTTTCCTGTACTGTTCTTGGCGTTGGCTGACCCAGTCTTCATCAGAAGAGTCTTCTGTGGGTTCGATGGTTCCCATCTGCAAATCAATAGGCAATTTACCTGGTCTTGCTCTCATCAAGTAAGCAGGTGTGTAGTTGGTTGAACTGACAGGTATGTGGTTGTAGATGTCCACGAGATCTGGAAGTTTTTCTGGCCATTGATTTCTCTCTTCAACTGGTAAGGTCTTGAGCATGTCAATGACTATGTGGTTCATCTTCTCACATAAACCGTTCGTCTGAGGATGATAAGGTGTTGTGCGGATCTTCTTACACCTATATAGCCCTAAGAATTCTTGAAACAGAGCTGATTCGAAGGCTGGCCCTTGGTCAGTTAAGACTTGGTCTGGATACCCATGGGGGCGACAGAAGTAACTCTGGAACGCTTTGGCTGCGACTTCTGCAGTTAAGTCCTTAACTGGAACTACTACCAGGAATCTTGAATAGTGGTCAACAATGGTGAGAGCGTAAGTGTACCCGGTTCGACTTGGGGTAAGCTTCACATGGTCGAGGGCAACTATTTCAAGAGGTTTGGTGGTAACGATTGGCTGCAACGGAGCTTTCTGAGTTAGATGGTCTTTCCTTCGAAGGTGACATGGTCCACAGTTTTTACACCATTTGTCAATTGAGCCTCGCATACCGACCCTGTAGAACCGATCCTTCAGGAGTCTCTCCAGCTTCTTCCATCCAAAGTGTCCGGCATCGTCATGGTATGCTTCAAGGATCATTTGGACTTCAGTCTTGGGAACTACAATCTGCCAGATGAGTTCATGGGTTCTTGGATTGAGGTATCTTCTGCATAGTTTACCTTGGTAGACAAACAACCTCCCTTTCTCCTTCCACAGGCGTTTAGCAGTTGATGAGGCATCAGAGTCCATGTTGGCGTGTTCTTGAGTGATTAGATCCGTTACCAGGCTGACATCTGGGTCGTTGGCCTGAGCCTCCTTCCAGTCATGGTGAGGTAACGGGTTCACGGTCCTCTCTACACGTGTCTGGTTTCTCTGATGACATGTTGCTGTACCCGAATGGTGGAAAGCAGGTAGTTCAATCTCTTCCAGGTCATCTATGTCTTCTCCCTCTTCAGGAAGGTGAGGGATTCGGGACAGGGCATCAGCATTGCCGTTCTTGTGACCTGCCCGGTACTTTACAGTGAAGTCGTAGTTAGAGAGTCTTGCTACCCAACGCTGTTCTAGGGCTCCCAGCTTTGCAGTCTCTAAGTGTGTTAGAGTATTGTTATCTGTGAAAGCTGTGAACGGGGCGGATGCCAGGTAATGCTTGAAACGCTCTGTGATTGCCCAGACCAGGGCCAGGAACTCTAGCTTGAAGGAGCTGTAGTTCTCCGGGTACCTTTCCGTGGGACGGAGCTTTCTGCTGGCGTAGGCTATCACCTTCTCCTTGCCTTGCTGACGTTGAGATAGGACTGCTCCTAAACCTTCATTACTTGCATCGGTGTACAATAAAAACGGGAGATTGTAGTCAGGGTAGGCCAGGATTTCCTCTCCAGTTAAAGCATCTTTTAACGTTTGAAAGGACTGGTCCTGTTCTGGTCCCCAGTGGAACGGGGGTCCCCTGATCTTGCCATTTTTGGATTGACCTACTAAGAGATCTTGCATGGGTGCGGCTATCTTGGTATAGCCTTTGATGAATCGTCGGTAGTACCCGACCAGTCCTAGAAATTGACGTACCTCTTTGTGGTTGGTCGGTGCTGGCCAGTCCTTGATGACGGTGACTTTATCCGGATCCGGTGCTACGCCTTCAGTGCTTACCACATGTCCTAGGTATTGGACCTTGGGTTTCAGCAGGTGGCACTTGGACGGTTTTAGTTTCATCCCGTACTTGGACAGTGACTCGAACACTTCACTCAGGTGCTGGAAGTGATCTTCATAGGTCTGAGAGTATACAATGACATCATCAAGGTATAACAGGACAGTCTCAAAGTTTTTGTGGCCCAAACAACACTCCATAAGTCTTTGAAATGTTCCTGGGGCATTGCACAACCCGAATGGCATACTGTTGAACTCGCATAAGCCCATAGGAGTCGTGAAGGCTGTTTTCTCACGGTCTTCCTCTGCAACGGAGACCTGCCAGTACCCACTAGTAAGATCTAATGTGGAGAAGTAGTTGGCTGATTTGAGTGCAGCTAGTGACTCTTCTATGCGTGGTAACGGGTATGCATCTTTGTGTGTGACTTTGTTGATTTGCCTATAGTCTACGCACATCCTCATACTACCATCTTTCTTTTTAACCAGGACTAGTGGTGCGGCCCAGGGACTACAGCTATCCCTAATGACTCCTGCATTCTTCATGTCCTGAAGCATCTCTTTTGCTTTTTGGTAGTGAGTGGGTGGTATAGGCCTGTACCTTTCTTTGATAGGTGCATGGTTGTTTGTTGGGATATGATGTTGTACCCCTTTAATCCTCCCAAAATCAAGTGGGTGTTTACTGAACACTTGCTCGTACTCCCGAACTACCCGGTATACTCCATTTTTCTGTGAGAGGGTGTATTGTCAGTTCCTACACTGAGTTCTTGACACCATTTCTCTAACTGATCTTGGAGTGAGGGGGTTCATCAGTGACTGTTTGGGCTGAGGATTTTACATCAATTACAGCATCATCTTTAACCTGGTACAATTTTGCGACAGTTGCATATCTTGGCAGTTTGACTTCATCATCACCATAATTTAATATGCGTACGGGGACTCTCCCCTTTCTTACGTCGACTAACCCTCTGGCTGTCAAGAGCGTAGGACTACTATCGGACATTACAGGTTCTACTACAGCTTGGTAGTCCTGCCCTCTGAGGCCTATGGCTGCTCGACACCAGATCATCATTTCACTTCTGGGTGGTACCACAATTGGAATGGGATCTGTAACCCTTACTCTGCCAATTTCACCATTTGACAATGTTACCTGTTGTTGATACACCAGAGCTCTGATGTGCTTTTGGATCGCCCTCTTTTCTCTGGGTTTACCGGCTTCAGCACTCTGTTGGAGTAAAAACAACACTTCATCGAGGCATTTGATCATGACATTAGTACCCAGTATTACATATGGATCCTTGTGGTTAGGCTTATCCTGAACCACTAAGATACCCTGGTTCTTCAGCTGCACCCTCCCCACCTTTACTGTAGCTTCCCATTGTGCCTCTATTGTAACTAGTATACCATTAGTGGCTTCAATGTTCAAATCGGGGTTAGGGGGTTCTAGCTTAACATCGGGCCAGAACTGCTTGTAAAGGGTACTGGGAATGGATGTTACCTGGGATCCAGTGTCTATCAAGGCGGATATAGCGATGCCATCGATGACGATTGGTAAGTATGGACAGTCTCCCACATACTTGTGTTCCCAGTTGGTGGTTGGACCTGTACAGTCTACTCCTGGGGTTGGCCCTTCTCGCCCAGGGGTCGCTCGTTTAAAGGACGAGACTGTGAAGTACGTCCTCCTAAGTCGTTCTGCTGACTGTTGCGGCATCTGTCAGGACTCCGGCGGTCTGCAGGTTTTCCTCGCGACGGCTGTGTCTTTCTCCTCATCCACGGGACGTCGTCAGGGCTGTCGGCGAGTAGAATCTTGTCCGATGGCCATGCATGTGTCTTGGGTCTTCTCCCAGCTTGTAGCTTGGCCACGTCTTTCATCAGCTGCTCGACATTAGCACACAGTTGCTCAAACCGGTCAGGTGTTACAGTCTGTGCACTGGACTGAATCGCAGGGATTGGAGATGCTGCTGCCGGCACGGAAGGGGTGTCAGCATACTGTTGCTGCTGTGAAGCGGGATCATGTACTTCAGCGAGCCGTTGTCCCCAAACTGTTAAGTCTCTCAAGGTATCAAACTCTGCGCCTGGATTTTGTATGGACCACCAGCTTGCTTGCTTTCTATCCTCAGACAGTTTAAGGCCCACAATAAATTGTCCAATTAACGCTATGTTTTCATCTCTGACACCATCAGGATCAACTTGTTTTAACAGTCTGTATGCTTCTTGCAAGCGCAGTGAATAATCGAGGACACTTTCTTGTGCCCCTTGGTTACAACGATAGAATGACAGTCTTACTTCGGCTTCAGTATGGCGCTCAAAAACCCGAGTTAATTTAGCGAATATCTGCTCCACAGACTCCTGAGTTTCTACAGGCCAGCTGCGGCTCTGCAGTTCAGCTGCGCCGGTTAACTGCGCCGGCTAGCGGCGGCCAATGAGCGCTGGCGTGCGATTTTAGCTTCAGACGGCAGTGGCCACAAGACAATTATATAGTAGATATTGCTTGACTTTCAAAAATGTGTAGGCACCATAGCATAGAATTTTAGGGACTTGAGGGATACTACAAAGAGGTGCAGTGTTGTCCTGGCAGTACTAACATCAACTGGCAATAATATGTCTCTCAGAGCCACACATGGTGAAAGATAAAACTCACTTGCATAACACATGGGTGGTGCATGAATACAATTAGGTGTAATCCATTAATTGTATAAATCTAAAGGTTCAGCATTAAGGTTGTTGCACACTGAGAGGGACAATTTTTTACCATATGCTGTTCTTTATATAATGTGTTGTGTACTCTAGTGGCATTTTATATTCCTCCACTATACTCAGTTGAAGCGTTTAAGCCAAGTGCATATGCTGTGTATTTTGGTGAGTTTTTTTTTACCTGTTTTAAGTCAAAACCAGGACTGGAACAGTCAAAGACATAATATAATAGAAGCAAGTTGTCAAGCCTCCATTTTGGGTCTCTAACCAGTGACATGGTTGTGTTTTTGGTTTCCCTTTCTGTTGCACCACAGCCTGTTTTGTCTCTGTCCAATTGCTGATAGCTCGCTCTTATTTGCTTTCCTTTGTCTTGCTTTCCCTTTTTGATTTCTGTTCGGATGTTTTCAGTTCATCATTTTGTTGGCCCTATCTACTGTACATCTTGGGAGGGTGTTTTTATACTCACCATGCACATGCATTAATTGCTGGCTATATTCCATGGTAGATGGATGTTTGGAGTCCAAGGTTAAAGGGGTTGTCCGGGCTCGTCACATAATCTCAGTGCATATCTAGGCTGCAGAATGTAGACAATCTGTAATGTACTTTGTGTCAGCATTCTGCAGGGTTTCCTAGATAACACTTGTTTTGCGTCTGAACAGAACGACCAGGGGGTGTGTCCTGGCATGGTAATGAACACTGGTCGTTTCCACCTACTCTACCCCAACCCCTCCCCCATAGCAACATCCCCGCCCTCCCCATCTACATGAATAAGCCCTCTCCACAGTAAGAAATCCTCCCCTGCAGCCATTGCTGTGATCAGACCTGCCCCGTGTAGCTGCTCCTCCCCCGGCCAGACACCAGTGATGTATGGAAAGTCTGCACTGGAGGGACAATGTGCTGTACTCAGGGCCGCTCCGTGATTACAATGAATAGCTCCCTCTTATCAGTGATTCCTTCCCGCACTGTCCGGGGCTGTCAGTGATCAGGAGCCGGCGTATAAGCCGAGTTTTTCAGCCCAAAAATTGGGCTGAAAAGTCCCCCCCTCGGCTTATACGCGAGTCATACGGCCCCCCTCAAAGTTTGGCGCCCCCACCTCAGTTTCTGGGCCCCCCCGCATGCAGCGCTGCACATATACATTACGTGTCTAGCAGCTGTTACCCTCCGGTGGCAGGAAAGACAAAGCAGGAAGACAGCGAGGAAGATGGAGCCCGGAGCCGGGAGCCGCGATCTGCCACCGGAGGGTAACAGCTGCTAGACACGTAATGTATATGTGCAGCGCTGCATGCGGGGGGGCCCAGAAACTGAGGTGGGGGCGCCAAATTATGAGGGGGGCCCTGCTGGGGCCCTGTATACTACCACTGGGCTATATACTACCACTGGGGCTATATACTACCACTGGGGCTATATACTACCACTGGGGCTGTATATATACTACCACTGGGGCTATATACTACCACTGGGGCTGTATACTACTACTGGGGCTATATACTACCACTGGGGCTATATACTACCACTGGGGCTATATACTACCACTGGGGCTGTATATATACTACCACTGGGGCTATATACTACCACTGGGGCTGTATACTACTACTGGGGCTATATACTACCATTGGGGCTATATACTACCACTGGGGCTGTATGTATACTACCACTGGGGCTATATACTACCACTGGGGCTATATACTACCACTGGGGCTGTATACTACTACTGGGGCTATATACTACCATTGGGGCTATATACTACCACTGGGGCTGTATGTATACTACCACTGGGGCTATATACTACCACTGGGGCTGTATACTACTACTGGGGCTATATACTACCACTGGGGCTATATACTACCACTGGGGCTGTATGTATACTACCACTGGGGCTATATACTACCACTGGGGCTGTATACTACCACTGGGGCTATATACTACCACTGGGGCTGTATACTACCACTGGGGCTGTATATATACTACCACTGGGGCTATATACTACCACTGGGGCTGTATACTACTACTGGGGCTATATACTACCACTGGGGCTATATACTACCACTGGGGCTGTATATATACTACCACTGGGGCTATATACTACCACTGGGGCTGTATATACTACTGGGGCTGCGTGTATACTACCACTGGGGCTGCTGCTGTATACTACCACTGGGGCTGCTGCTGTATACTACCACTGGGGCTGCTGCTGTATACTACCACTGGGGCTGCTGCTGTATACTACCACTGGGGCTGCTGCTGTATACTACCACTGGGGCTGCTGCTGTATACCTCTGGGGCTGCTGTATACTACCACTGGGGCTGCTGCTGTATATACCACTGGGGCTGCTGCTGTAACACTGCTGGGGCCTGTATATACCACTGGGGAGGCTGCTGTATACCACACTGCTGGGGGCTGTATACCTGTGCTGGGGTCCACCCTCGGCTTATACACGAGTCAATAAATTTTCCCAGGTTTTGGGGGCAAAAGTAGGGGGGTCGGCTTATACACGGGTCGGCTTATACACGAGTATATACGGTAATAAAAGCTATTATTAAGCCCCAGCTATTGTAATTTCTTTACAATGCTTCTGTATAGCTCCCATGTAGTTTTTTTCATAATGTACACATTATTTTTAGGGAATAGGTATTGTAAGAAAATGGCAGAATATATTTGGAGCCAATCAGATACCTCCCTGATTGCACTACATAATGGATAAGTAACAGCATTGATGACATTATTAATCTTTAACGACTATCCAACACCATTTATTAAAATGCTGCCCTAAACTCGCAAGAACCTCTACCATGCTTCACTGTTGCCTGTAGACAATAATTGTATAACTGGATAATTTGAATTTTAAAAGATTTTCTCATCTCTACACAATATATTTTATGTTGTCATGCATATAAAGGTAAAGGAAGCCTACTGACAGCAACAAAATGTAGCTAAAGGTCAGTTTGGGTGATTTGTTTCAGACGAAATGCTGAAGACAAGTTTAGTTTACCTGATAAACTTCAAAGTACAATCATAGAGGTCACAAAAGCAAAGGTTCTTCATAACAATTTTTTGTGACTTTTATGTGATGACCAAACCTTTGGTCTGGTTGACCCTGACATTCTGTACTTTTGGTAACTTTGTTCCCTGTTTGTGTTTCCACTCGGGGAGATCTCAGACTCAAGAGGTGCTGTACTTGCCAAAATCTTGTGTTTTTTTTTTTATCAATGTTATCAAGTGAGGGTAAGATAGCACAGTTTGCTTTAATCAATATTTCTACTTGTCATAGATTGTTCTTCGTTATCTTCTACTTTTGGCAAGAAAAAAGGTTCTCTGAATACATGTGACTTCTAGGAACGTTTTGTCAAGTATGTTTACAGGTTAGCTAAGGTACTGTAGGCAGAGTATAAATATAAAGGTAAAAGAGTTTAGTATTTATTAACAATATCAGTTACATTTTATTGTAGTATATGGTAATTTTTTGGATTACGGTACTTTTACATTAGCTAGAAACCTTTTGATCTAAATGGACACTATAAGATGCATAAAGTGACCCTCCACCTTAACAATGAAAAGTGACTATACATTTCTCATGAAGAATCTCACTGATGATATGGGGAGTGCAGTGGTAAGTCTAAACCACGTTTTCTTTGGGTTCTGTGACAGGAAAAGCAGGGGAAGAATAAATGAACCAAGCAGGAGTAATCTAGAACCAAAAAATATACAATATTTTTTGCTTTATAAGACGCACCTGATTATAAGACGCACCCCTAAATTTGGTGAAGGAAAAGAGAAAAAAAATAATTTTTGATGTTAAATAGGGTCCATCCTATAATGCCAGTGTCCGTCTCACAAATCATATATATGTCCCCCATCCTGGTAAATGAACTCCCCCCATTCTGGTACATATATCCCCCATGCTGTTACACATACTGTAGCCTCCATGCTGGCACACTGTCCCCCATGCTGGCACACCGTCCCCCATGCTGGCACACTTTCCCTCTCTGCTGGCACACTATCCTCCTCTGCTGGCACATAGTCCCCTGTTTGCTGGCACAGTCCTGCCATGCTGGCACTGCCCCCCCCATGCTGGCACTGCCCCCCATGCTGGCACAGTCCAACCCCATGCTGGCACAGTCCACCCCCATGCTGACACAGTCTACCCTCATGCCGGCACAGCCCCCCATGTTGGCACAGCCTTCCATGTTGGCACTGTCCCCCATGCTGGTGCAGCACCCCATGCTGGCATGACCCCCATGCTGGCACAGACCTCCATGTTGGCACAGTCCCCCATGTTGGCACTGTCCCCCTTGCTAGCACAGCCCCCCCATGTTGGCACTGTCCCCCATGCTGGAACAGACCCCCATGTTGGCACAGACCCCCATGTTGACACAGACCCCCATGTTGACACAGACCCCCTTGCTGGCACACACCTCTTGCTGGCACACACCCCCTTGCTGGCACAAACCCCCATGTTGCCACAGACCCCCTTGCTGACACAGACCCCCATGTTGGCACACAGTTAAAAAAATAATAAACAATATAATACTCACCTCTCTCCATCTTCCCTGCTGCCTGCGCTATTCCTGGTGATGATGTCACTCTGCAGCGATGCTCACAGGACCCAGATGCTGGCACAGCACAGAGTCATCAGGGATAATGCGGGCAGCAGGGAAGATGGAGAAAGGTGAGTATGATCCTCCATCGCCAGGATAGTCAGTGCTTTCCACACAAAGGAAGTGTGGAAAGCACTGACTATTCACATGGGGCTGCAGCCGATGAGCTGTGGACCGCTCCATACATTCCTGTAATATGCGCTGCTCCCCCGCTGTTGATTGACAGCAGGATGCAGTGAATATTACAGGAGATAATGAACGGTCCCACGTGACCATGAGGCCACAGCTGCTGCCTGCTCCTGGCTCCCTCCAGCCCCGGACACCGCTCCACAGCCCCCCCCACTCTCCTACAGCCCAATTATGTGTAATTGTACTAAATCCAATTTATTTATAGGTTAATGATATAATGACCATATCTTGGGTTGGTTCTCCCCTTAGATCCTAAGTCATTCACTCTGAATCACCAAGTTATCCTGGGGTCTCTATTGATGGCATACCGAGCTCTTAGATTATCTTGGCTCAGTCGGATCCATGTCATAAAGATGGATGTCCTACCACATTTCTTATTGCTTATATATCTTCCGGGCAGTACCAATTTGGCCACATAGTCTTTTTTTATAAGATCCGGTCCCTTGTTTCTACATTTATCTGGGGTGAGTCTAGACCTAGAATCGGTTTGAGGATCCTGCTCTGAGCAGGGGTGGTGTAGGTCTTCCTAATTTTACCAAATATTGCCATGCATCCCTAATGGTCAGGATGCTTGATTGGCAATATAAAAGAACAACTAAGAGATGGGTACAGATAGAAGAGGAAAATATGAGTGTACCCCTCCATTATTTACCTTGGCTGTCTCCATCGGCTTTTGGACGACTAGGACTACTCCCATTCTTAACGACTGAGACTCTATGGATGTGGCAAAAGATCCATAAAATTGGAACTAAGCGCTATGATGCCCATATTTGATAATTCAGCTTTTCCTCCGGGCGAAAACTGCAGGTCCCTATTGATAGACACACATATTGAAGACACCCATATATGTCATGTTTTGCATAATGGCCAAGTTCCCTCTTTTGGGGAATTACAGGGCCTCTCATCATCGGTAACTTTAAGGTGGTGAGAGTATTTTCAGTTGCGGGGCTATTTATACACTGCATGTCACTCACAGGAGTTTAGATCGGAATTGTCCCCTGTGGAGACCCTATTTTGTCTAGATGCTCCACCCTCGTGGGGGATCTCTGTTCTTTATCAGGTGTTAATTGCGGAGGAACCGAAAGTCAAATTTAATTTTCAGACTTCTTGGGTGCGGGAACTCAGTAAAGAGATGTCTGAGGAGGAGTGGGAGCAATGTTTTCTGTTTTCGGACAAACTAGTTGGCTCATGTGCTACCGAGGAGAAGAGCTATAAATTGTTAACCATATGGTATCTTACTCCATCACAGCTACACCAGATTTTCCCTTCCATTTCGAAATCATGCTGGAGGTGTGGGTCCGGGGAGGGTACAATGCTCCATGTCTGGTGGGACTGTCCTTTGATCAGAGGCTTCTGGGAGAAAATTTTCAGGAATTATGACATGATCACAGAACGATCTCCGCATAGCAGTCTTGAACTTGCCTTGCTCTACATCTTCCTGGGTTCGATACGAGTTCACAAAAGGGATATCTTATATGATTGCCTTGCAGCAGCCAGGACGGTGATTCCACGTTACTGGAAAGTGCCGGAACAGCCTCCTATAACAGATTGGTTTTCTGAGATGGAGACATGTTTTCGTATGGAGGAATTAGCAGCTGAATTTTCGGGGTCGCAGGAGTCTTTTCATGTCATCCAGATGGAATGGATCCTTTTCAGAGATGCACCTAACTTTCAGGAGTTATTGTCATATAAGTACCCCCCCTCTTTTTTTTTTTCCTGCCTCCAAGGTTTTCACGTGGTTAGTGGCTAACTGGTGGAGATAAAAGCACAGGGTTCTATGTACAAGTAGTGTATCCCCTTCTTCTTCTCCCGGTCCACTTTTAAATTCTTTGTTTGTCGCTTCCTAATCTCTATTCTCTTTATTTTATTTTCCTATTTCTGTGGGTACACCCATGGCGTGCGCAATACCAGGGTAGGCTTATGCTTATACCTAAAGGTACCTTTACACGCCGCTACAGAAGGTTAGAAACAACTGGGCGCTTCATGTGCACGAGCACACACCAACGGTTGCAAACGGTACCCGATACCGCCTTTACACGCCTCTACAAGGTGCTCTACAGAAGGTTTAATCTATCTCTGGAGGCACCGCCGAGTGCCACAAGTTACCTTCTGTAGAGCACCGTCCCTCATTTACACGCCGCTACAGAAGGTAATATGGGAGGACCTGGTGCAGCAGGGACAACACATAGGCGTGCCAGAGTTGTGGATTACGAGACGCTCGTACGATGATTGGACAAAGCAATAGCATCATGATTGACCAGCCAGCGCAGGAAGGCTGGCTAATACATGACGCTATAGCAAATGTGTAGTGTGACTGGTCAGCTCCTTAAATATGCCGCCCTATGCAGTGCCAACCAATCGCAACGCAGGAGCTTCCACCAATGATCGCTGAAGGGGGGTGGTTTCCCGGAGGCTGTGTCACGCCCCGGGGAGTTATCTAAGTGGCGAAAAAACCTTACCCTACCGTATTTAGACGCCGTAACCATCGGGTTGAAATCAACCTGTTTTAGAGCACTGCTCTGAAACAGGTGCCGAAAGTGACGGCTGGCAACAAGCTACTTTACACGCCGCTACCTCAGGTTGATTTGACGGTGCAAGATACATTTGTCTCCGTAACCCGGTTGTTTTCTACCTTCTGTAGCGGCGTGTAAAGGTACCATAAGAATTTACCTAAAATGGTTCTGTCTCCAACTCCGATGCGAATGTCTCTTTATCATATCGAGCCCTAAAGAGGGGCGGGGGACAACTATACTTTGTTATTATGGACTTATGTTTTCTGTCAATGGACGGTGTATTATCTTGTTTTGCCTTTTATTCTGGTGTTTCAATAAAAACAGATTTAACATAAAAATAGGTTAATACTTTAACAGCGAAGCAAAGATGGGGTTCAAAAAAATAGCAATTTTACGTGTTTCAGATGTTTAAGTCCTTACACATAAGTAAAGGAGCAATGATTTAGGCTCATCACTGCATTCCCCATGCCACTGAGGCTATCACCTTAGATGTAAGAGGAAAAACTTGGGCAGGGTTCCCTGAAAGACCATCAAGCGGTTTCTCTTTCCTCCTGAGGAACCAGAGGAGAGGCTGACAAGCACAACTAACCAAGAGAGGGAAAGTGTGCAAAAGTAGACAACCCAAGGTGAGTTAAATTAAAGCACAAGCACATAGGGAAGAAAAGGAGTATAATAAATGAAAGCAAGAGAAACTTCCCGCCATCTTAACTGACAAGAGTGGAAAGGTGTTGGGAAGGCAAATGAGAAAAGACAGAAAAGTAATACAACTGGTCTCTGCTTAGCAGGCAAAATACCTTAGTTACAGGGCTGCATCTCTTTAGCAATATCCACTAAGAACTATAGAAAGCAAAGAAGGCTGGTGCAAGGTAAGTATAGATAGCCCCTCCCAAGCTGTGGTACGATAGAAATAAAATCAGAGTGAGAAACAACTGAATAGCAGCAAAGCAAGGGCAAGGGAAGAAAAGCAAAGATGAGAGAACCATCAGGAGATCAACCAGGCTGTGGCTCAGGAAACTAACCATTCAGGAAGAGGTCACTGGATTGAGACCTGAAATTGAGGCATGACTGAGGCAAGCAGAGGGCACCATGTAGGAAGAGTATACATGAGATATGTATACTCAATTTTCAGTCCCAAGATGAAGGCAGCTTTAGCTTTTTTTGTGGAACTCCCATTAGATGAGAGCTAATGAATAGGGACCCTAGCTCGGGGACTATTTAAGATAAGTAGTTCCCTTTTTGGTATTCTTAGTATCCCTGTGATGAGTAACACCCCTCACATGTCCTTCACTAGGCAATAAACAGTATATCAGATTTGTACAAAATGTTTCTTTTAAAGGGAGTCTGTCAACCCCAAAATGTTATTTAACCTTCCTTAACATTCATAGCTTTCTATTTCTATTTGTATAAAATAGCCAGTTCCTCACATTGTCTGACTTACACTAAGTTCACATCAAACGCTTTGCCCTGCATTTGGCTGCAATGCATTTTGCCCTGAATTAATGTTAGGAAACGCTAGCGTTAATGCAGCTGAACACATCCCATAGACTTATATGGGAAATGCATTGCAAACGCAATACCAAACACAGTCGCGGTAGAAATACATGCGTTTTTACCCAGCGCTATAGGAAAAGTTGCAGGCAATGTTCCCTGTACGATAGATGAAAACACATGTGTTTTTACCGTGACTGTGTTTGGCATTGTGTTTGAGTTGATCGACAGGGTAGGGGGTACTTGGATACCGGGACAGATGGTCACTTTGATGCGGGATCATGGCTGGTCGGTTACCAGTTCCGTGCAATGGACCCTCAATGGCAGGGATGGTGGGGGATGATGATGATGGATGGGGCAATGGTAACGTGACGCCACCTGTGGTACCTGGTAACGTGGATACCAGCGCTGCAGCCAGCTGCTGAGGTGATGGAGGTGCAGCTCAGAGTAGTACAGCTCCCCACAGGTGGAGCTTTACCTCAGGGCAGCGAGGGTGGATGAGGGGAGTCGTGGTCCTCTCCCCTTTGATGCTGTGGGAACCCTCATTGCGATGGAGGAAAGGAGCACAGACACCACTTCAACTCAAACGTTTCTTTACTGGTACCGGGCAGATGTTGAAGTACAAAGTACAGTCTGGTTTAGCGGGGACATAGCCACAGATTTTGAGGTAACTTTGCAGAGTCTGTCGGTGGTATCTTAGCAATAGCTTTCTGGGTCTGGGTTCCTATTTAACTCTCTTTAACCACACTGAAGAGCCCTTTCACCAGTCGCCAGGTCTGTTACTGTTAGGTACAGTCGGTTCCTTACCAGTACGGACAAGAGCAACACAAGCTAATCTTCCCACCACCAGAATACAGTCCTTTCCCTAAAGTGTCCTGGACCCAATTTGGGACAGAGGTGGGGATTCAGTCCGTGGCGCTATGGCTTCCTTATGTTGGTCCCACAGCTTGTCGGTTTGCAGTCAGGCATAGACCAACTGACTGCCACGGCTCCGGTATGCCGGTGACGACCCCGGACTCCCCAGCCGGCTCCAAGCGGTCCTGGATTGTCCCCTTCGGTGTTTGGGTCACCTCTCTCCAAAGAGGTGCCCTCCTGTCATGGACGCAGTCTCCTGATGTCCGTCCTTGCTGCTTCCTCAGAACCGTCCTCCTCTGATTGACTAACTGTCACTCTAAGCCTCCCTCTCTACTCTAGCCTCCACCCCTTGGGACCTACTGAATATACGGCCCCCTGTCCTAAGGTGGCCTATTGTATGGGCGACAGACTCTGTAAGAACCCCATATCCATGGCTACAGAGGCACTACACCTTCTGTTTGGGATGCAGTACCTCCCTGTGGTGCCTTCCCATAGGGGCGCCACACGTTTGCAATGTGTTTCCCATATAAGTCTATGGGATGTGTTCAGCTGTGTTAACGCTAGCGTTTGATAGCATTAGCGCAGCTGAAAAACACATTGTGTTCAAAATGCAGCACAACCCTGATGTGAAAAGGCCCTTATATCTAAGGCCAAGAGCTAGGGGCATACATAGAAATCATGGTGCATAAATTCTAATAGGACACCCCCCAAAATAAATAAATAATATTCTTCAGGGTAATAGAGGATCATATCTTACAACTTTGCAGCCTTTAAAAAGATCAGATCAGCCAAACATGTGCAGGGAAAGATTCAGGTTCAGCATGTGAGCCCGCACCAAAGGCAGGAAGTCAACTTTGGACATACCAGTATGTCCAAGATCATTAAGGGTTTAAGTATCTAATTAAATACACCTATTTCCATAATATTCTGGTATTTGTGTTTAAAAAAAGGATGGAAATGTACCACAGTAAAAGAAGCAAATCTTTGACAATCAACATACAAATAAGTTCATATTTAATATAAAAATATTAATTATCTCCATATATTTTTGCACTCTGATTAGGGTTCTAACAATCACAAGGGGTGGTCATTAACCATAGCCACACCGATTTACTGCTTCATTCTTGCCTAACCACATTAAGAAAAGTTCAGAATCTGATGGACTGTGTTTACGCTACAGAACTGCTAAACATTTTTGTTGTTCTGTCTAGAAATGGGTTAACCTGCAGATGTTTATGTTTTGTACATATGGCCGGACTTAAAAAAAAAAAAAAGACTGGTTTGTACCGGACTTCACTGGAATTTGAACCCGAACACCATATAAGTCAATGGGGACCCTATCATTAGTGCTGTAAAATGGTGGTAGTAAGGGCTAGGGGATTGCAAAAGGAAGCAAAATGTGGATTAAAGTAGGACAATTACTTACCAAGTTTCCGCGCTGGAGCCACACTGCTACCGGGTCCACTAATTAACCTGCTTCTCCTGCCTACCTTCTGTGACAGTGTCTGTGATTGATTGCAGTCAGACTGCATCACCACTTTATGTGCCGGCATTTGGTTGCACTCACACTAGCTGACTGGGTCCCAAAGTGGAGTGTAAAAATAAATAATTGTAAAAAATGGTGTTTTGTGTACCGTATTTGATATCCAGCGCAGACAAAGTTAACAGCTGTTGGCTGCAGCCCCCAGCTGTGTGCTTTATCTTGGCTGGGTATCAAAATTCAGGGGACCACACATGGGATTTTTTTTAATTATTTAAATAAATAATGTTAAAATCAAGCTTTGGGTCCCACCCAATTTTGATACCCAGCCAAGATAAAACAGATATATGGGGCTTGGTATTCTCAGCTTTGAGGGTTCATGGTTAATGGGCCCTCCCTAGGCTAAAAATAGCAGCCCGCAGCCACCTCAGAGTTTATGCATCCATTACATGCGCCAAATCCTGGCGCTTTACCCAGTTCATCCCAATTTCCCTTGTGCAGTGGCAATCGGGGTAATATAAGGGGCTAAAGCAGCTATGATTTTTCAGAAAATCACAGTTGCCATGAATGAAATGCCCTGGATTAGTAATGGAGAGTTGTCTATGAAACCTGCCAGGTACAACTTGGAAGCTGGGGTCTGAAATTCTCAGCATGGGGAGGCCCAAGCATTCTGGGCCCCCCCACACTGTGAATTGCATCCCATAGCCACCCCAGAATATGGCGCATTCTTCATAACACCATTTTCTGAATTTTACCAGCCGGCACTAAGCCCAAGGCCCAAGGCCATTATCAATTTATACTAAATAATAAATAATATACTACACAAATCATTTTATTTGAACCAAAAACAGAAACACATACCTCATTTCCATCTTTACTATTTTCCATGCAAATTCCCCCCCCCCCCCAATCCTCTGCAACAAACGTTCACGGCGAAACCCAAAGCAGCCTGATTTTCGGCTCCCTTGTGAGAGGGACCTTAGGTGAACTTCCCCGTGTCACAGCGGGACCCGAAGCTAGTGAGTCTCAGGTTCTGCTGTGAGAGGTGTGGTGCGGAAAAGTTCACCTCAGGTGAGAGAACCACGTCGCTTGAGATGAACTCAGGTGAACCAGAGAGTGACATCATCACTCTCACAGCATAAGCCGAAACGTAGTCAGTTTCAGGTTCAGGTGTGAATGGTCGTCGCAGAGGATTGTGGAGGGTTTGTGATGGATTAATAAAGATGAAAATTAGATATGTTTTTTGGCCAATAAAATTATTTTTCTCTGTGTCTTGTATTATTTACTAGAGATTCATAATGACCGGGTCTAACATTGGCCCAGCATTATGAATCTCGGGCTTAGTGCCAGCTGGTAATATTCAGCTGGCATTAACCTCTTTATTACCCAGTCTGCTACCGCCATAGTGCAGCTGGAAGAGTCAGGTACAGCTCCAGAAAATGGCGCTATGATGAATGCGCCATTTTCTGTGGCAGCTGTTGGCTGCAATTCACAGCATAGGGCCTATAATGCTTGGGCCTCACCATCCTTAGGATACCAGCCCCCAGCAGCCTAGTTGTACCTGACTGGAAACCAAAAATACAGCTAAGCGCCAAGTTGTTTTTTTTTGTTAATTCTTTCAAGAAATAATTTAAAAAAGGGCTCCACTTTATTTTGATAACAAGCCAGTGAAAACTAGGCAGATCGGGTTTAGTGGCAGCCCATACCTGCTTGCTGTTGACACTCCCACTCCAAGGTCAGGGAAGATTCAGGAACTGGGTGGGTACTCGTTGTTCTTTTTCACCTCTTTTCAGTTCTTTTCACGGGGACAGACTGGGCCCAAGACCCGGTCCCGTGACCCTCGTGGTGTCATTTAAAATAAATGGGGAATGATGACAGGGAAATTCTGAGTGGATAAGGGGGTATCCGTGACGCCACCTGCGGTGTGCGGCCAGGGTGGCAGCCGCTCTCGGCAGCACAGAGCTCAAGTACCGATGGCCACAGGTGCTTTTGTATCCCGAGTGGCATTAGGTTCCTCTCTTGGGCACTGCTCCCTAGTTTGGCCACCTTCCCCAAGTTGTGTCGGGTGTTCGGCCACAGCTCCTGTTAGAAGTCTGAGGCTTCCAGTTCAACGGCTTGGGCGTACAGCATCCGCACCATGTTCAGGGCCGCGTCCCTGTGTTGTCCACCAGCCCCTTTGTCTCCTCAGACTCGGGTGTATGGGGGATTAGTGTCTCTTCCGCACCCCTAGGGCTCTTGTCCCCTTCCACCCTTCTGGTCTCTCCCTCCCGGGGCAAGCGTGGACATGCTCCAAGCCCCGGGAGCCAGCACTCCACCCACTCTGTACCTTCCTGTTGCTGCTTCCTCCACCACGTACTCCTCCTACTCTCCCGTTTAACATTTTCCTTTCCCCACCTTACCCCTTGGCAGAATAAGCTCATCCCTGAGGTGGAATGGCTTACGTACATTTTTTACTAAAAACCCTGTTTTTGATACTGTTTTTTACTAAGCACTTGCTTTTTATTGTTACCTTTTTATAGCAGTGTACTTCCACACGTTTGTTATACTGTTTTTTTCTGTGGTCTAGTTATGTGGTGGGGTGAACGCAGTCCTACAGACCCATTCACATTGTGCCCTGGCTCAGTTGCAGTTTTTCTTAAAGGCTAGTAACCAGCGAATAAACTACTAACTCACCTCCTACCTAACGTCACCTACTGTTAGAGTAATTGAAGAGCCTTGCATCTGTTCCTGTCAAATTAAATAAAAAAATTAAAACATTAGTACATTTTTTCAATTGTTGAATTTTGTTTTAGGCTGCGTTCACACATTTGCGTATTTTGCCGCGTTTTTCGGCCGCGCAAAAAAGCGCAACAAAATACGCAGGGGTTTTCACACACTGCGCTTTCTTTACCCCAGAAAGCGCAGTGATGTCACATAGTGGAGGAAGAATCCTGCTTCCTCCTCCCCTCTGTGACAGCTGTGACAGCCCCATTAGATTTCACAGTGTATTAATATACACTGTGAAATCTTAATTAAACAAAAGCAAGTGAATGAAAAATAAAAAACAATGAATACTTTACCTGTCCGACGCCTTTTTCGGTGTTTGGTCTCCGTTTCCAAGTGAGAGGTGTTCTGACAGGTGACGTCAGAGGGGCGTTCCCGGGGCGTTCCCAGCGCTGATCGGCTGCTCGCGGTCATGTGATATGTATCACATGACCGCGAGTGCCCGGGAAAGCCCCTCTGACGTCACCACAGGTCCTGTCAGAACACATCTCACTTGGAACCGGAGACCGGACAGCGGGAAAAGGCGTCGAAGGGTAAGTATTTCATTCTTTTTTATTTTTCATACACTTGCCTCTGTTTAATTTAGATTTCACAGTGTATATTAATACACTGTGAAATCTAATGGGCGGCAACAGCTGTCACAGAGGGGAGGAGGAAGCAGGATTCTTCCTCTTCCCCGTGACATCACAGGGAGAATACGCAGGAGCAGCTGCGTAAACAATTGACATATCAATTCTTTACGGAGCTGCGCTTTCTCCCTGAAAACGCAGTGCGTATTTTTGCGCAATGTCTGCACTGCAAAGTGAATTTCACATTCACTTTGCAGGCAGACAAAAGGCACATTGCGTATTTTGAAAAGCGCGCGTAAAAAAGCGCAGCAAAATACGCAATGTGTGAATGCAGCATCTATGTCACATTCCCTTTAAAGACTGTAAAATACAATTTGCTTCCCCTTGATATACGGTATAATGACAACATTTTGGCCTTGTTAGTAGACGAGATAAAAATAAACTCAAAATACAGTATATTAGATGGGTCAAGGCTTTTCTTATGAGACACAAAGAGTTGTAGTCGGCAGCTGGCAAACAGTCATTATTTTTGTTGGCAAATAAAGCTGTGACCTTCTCTATAACGGCAGGAGAGTTGCCAACCCGGGCATAAAAGGTTATGGTAAACACAATGTGGAAAATTAAAAATAATTCCTGTATTTGTTCTGTAGCTGGAACCTGTGGCTGATGATTCTGTATGTCACTTTTTATATGAAAGGACACGTGTTCCATGATTATCTCCACTCATAATTTTAGTACAGTGTTTGCTAACCTTCACTAAGGCTGCTTTCACACTGGCGTTTTTTACAAATTGCAGCAGATGTGGCAGATTTACTGCATCTGCCGCATAACTTGCAGCACACTTGTGGCAAGCCCCATGCATTGTCTATGGGGTTTGCGGCAGGTGCGGTAAGTACGGTATAACCACAGTTCCGGCACTTGCGGCAGTTGCAGCCGCGAAAAAAAGCACTGCTGACCGCATTTTTTTTCGCGGCCACAAATACCGCAAGTGCCGAAACCGCAGCCATACTGCATTTCCGCACCTGCCGCAAGGCCAATAGACAATGCATGGGGCTTGCCGCAAGTGTGCAACAAGTGTGCCGCAAGTGCGGTCGTTATGCGGCAGATGCGGAAAATCAGCCGCATCTGCTGCAATTTGTAAAAACCGCCAGTGTGAAAGGGGCCTAAAAGATGTATAAAGACTATTACAAATGCAGAATATAAGTGACCTGTAAATCTATGGCATAGATACATCCTACTCACCATGTATGCCAAAAGCAGAATCAAAATGCACTCTCAGGCTGCAGTCAGAGCCCAAATGTGAAGCAAGCCCAGCTGCAGGCTAATATATCACCTCTACCAACAAGATGTGGGAAGCGATCTGCCATGCATACACTGAGCCTGCTTAGAGCACCATTCACACAGATACAGTTGATGCAGAGTGTCTGAAAGTGACCCATCCTGCGCCGCTGCTTGAGCGATGGGTCGCACAGTACGATACCTCTGCACCAAGCAGCGGCGCAGGATGGGTCACTTTCAGACACTCTGCATCAACTGTATCTGTGTGAATGGTGCTCTAAGCAGGCTCAGTGTATGCATGGCAGATCGCTTCCCACATCTTGTTGGTAGAGGTGATATATTAGCCTGCAGCTGGGCTTGCTTCACATTTGGGCTCTGACTGCAGCCTGAGAGTGCATTTTGATTCTGCTTTTGGCATACATGGTGAGTTTTTTATGCTGCTTTTTTCTAGTAGTTTTTTGCATAGATACATCCTAATAGATGAAAACTATAGCGCTTTAAGTACCCATCAAAAAATATGTTAAAAGCACAGCAATAACGATCTTAAACCTTAGCTTAACCCCTTACCGACATAAGTCGTGGTTATGTCATATGTCACCTTTTTGACTTTGTTGCGGGCTCAGTGACTGAGCCTACATCTTTGCTGGCAGATGGTGGCAGTGATTGTCGCACCCCGAGGCAGGGGTACTCGGAACTGGGCCCTCTCTTCACTTGCGGGGGAATGTCACGGCGATGTGACCCGGCTCCGAAAGCTCAGGTGCGGCAATACAAGGGAGTTAAAGAAAAAGGAGAAATAAAGTTTTAAAGTAGTTTGTGACGCCACTCATGGATTGCGGCCAGTATAGCCGCCGATGCTGTTCAGACCTCTGGGATGATGTTGATGGCAACAGCCGAGATGGTGAACCCTCCACAGATAGGGCTTTGTCCCAGGGCAGGTGTGAGGATGATATTCCTGGGTTAAGCGATTGGTCCTTCAGGGCAGTTCCTACTGCCGGCTTGCAGAAATCAGTGTGCAGCTCCACAGGCGAGCCTCTGCTGCGCTCGCAGAAATGACAGTCTCACACAAGCAGCGTGAAGCTTGACCGGGTACTTTACGCTTAACGTTCAACAGTTTACAAGGTACAATCAGTTCAATGTTACTTCTCACACACCCTTGCAGCTGGGACCTTTCAGTTACTACACCTCCTCTCCTCGTTCCTTTCCGGGCCTCTCTCTCTCTGTTCCACAGGCTAGCTCCGGGCCAGCAATCATGGGTCTTTTCCCAAGAGATCTCAGTCTGTCTCCCTGACCCTATCTGATGGCCTTTCCTTCACTGCACTGGAGGGTAGGTTCCGAGCATGAAGTCCCTTCGCCACGCCGGTTAATCTGTGGTTGGAGCATATAGCTCCTGGCCACTTCAACAGGGCCGGCACCCTGGCTTTGGCCCGGTCCCCCGGTGTCCCCATTATTCTGGACACACCATGGACCCCTTCTTCCTTCCCATGGGAGGCTGCCTAGGACCCGTACTAGCCCCATTCGCTGGCACAGGCCCCCGGATCTGTGTTCTTCCACTTTGACCTACAGTCTGTCAGGCTTATTGGGTGTCTCAGCTAAGGGGTTCCATTCCTTCTCCCTTGCGCACGCCAGGAAATTCAGCCAGAGCTCTCTTCGAGCTCCCCTAATTTTGTGTTACTAGGTTTTAATCTAGTTCCTCCACCCCTTTCTCGGGCTTTTTCCTCTCACTCCACCCTCCACTTAGTTCCCCTCCTATCCCCTGCCTGACAAAAAGTAACTAGGACTAGGGATGTGTCGGATGTTTGTGCAAAGTGTCCTACTTATACGTCCCAGCTGCAGTACCTTACTGTAATTACCAGTCCGCAGGGGCGCCACATGATATTTAGTCATCATCAGCCTCTAAAAGGCGCATTTAGAGCAAAGATCCGCCCGCAGATGTTAACCTGTTTAATGCTGCTGTCAATCTCTGAAAGTTGCACTTATAGATCACCAGCAGGGGGCGCATCTTTATTGCCGACATTTACAGAAGATCCCAGTAAAGGTACCATCACACAGGGACATATCGCCGGCGATGTTGCCGTGGATCGCGGGAGCGCGCATCCCTGACTACATCGCCGGTGAGATGTCACACTGAGCAACTTACCGGCGATGTCGCCGGCTAGTTGCCGCGGCTATCGCTCGCTGAGTTGCCCAGCAACCCAGCGAGCGATAACCCGCAATGTTGTTGCGGATTTTTTGCACTGATTTTTTTGCAGATTTTCTGGTGGTGGATGAATGCGGTTATCAATCGCATTCATCAGTGTTTGGAACATTGTTGGGAAACCTGGCGATGTTACTCAGGCGATTCATCGCCTGATTATCGCCCTGTCACACGAGGCAATTCGCCGGCGATGTCGCCGCAACCTGGCCACGCCCCTCAGTTGCCGGCAACATCGCCGGCGATATCTCCCCGTGTGACGGTACCTTTACAGACATGACAATTCTTCTGTGAAAGCTGTAGCATTGCTATATATAGCACAAGTACAAACAATTGGATTATTGCAGGTTCATATCTCCTATTGGGACTAACAAAAACAGTAAACTGTTTTTTTTGTTTTTTTTTTAAGTTTTAAAAAATGTAAAAAAAAAGTTCAAATGAATCCTTTCACCTCCTCTGAAAATAAAGAAATAAAAAAATACATATATATGGTATTACGTCTGTCAATCTGTTAAGTTATAAAATTAATTAACCTGATTGGTAAATGGTATAATGAGAAAAAAATCGTTTTTACATTTTTTTTTCAATTTCACAACATTTGAATTTTTTGTCTGCTTTCCAATACATCATATGATGAAATCACTTTTGCACATCTCATGAGCCCTTATATGTCTATATGGAAAAATAAAATAGCTATGATTCTTTTGAAAAGGACAGTTAAAAAGGGAAATGCAAAAAAAATGGAAAATAGCCATCTCAGGAAGGGGTTAAACCTTGAAGATATATTACCCTCGAATATATTTTAATAGTTAATTCCACTATGATTTTTTCCTGATTAGCCAACAGTTGTGTAAAATTGTAATACATGGTCCCACAGAACAAAACTCTGCAGACAACGTTTCCTGTGCGCTGTTGAAAAGCGCCCGTCCTGGAGCTCTGTGTGCAGCTGCAACTAAAATAAACTATAGGTTTCTATGGGGCCCCGTTACCAGGTCTGCTAGGGCAGAAATTGCTAACATTTTAGCGCTGATTGGAAACGTGGGTTCCAGCCCAAGTGTGACCCCAGCCTAACTGAACCACACCTTATGAGGGCCACTTTACACACACCAACTTATCTGTCCAACTTCTGACCAACTTGCTGGTTGCAGTGAAATCATGGACACATTGCTCCATTTTGTGACTGTGTACAATGGAACAATGTGTCCATGATTTCACTGCAACCAGTAAGTTGGTCAGAAGTTGGACAGATAAGTTGGTGTGTGTAAAGTGGCCATAACACAAAATAAACTGAACAATCTTGTGAAGGCCACTTTAGGCGGCCGTCACACGCTTCAATCTTGTGAGCGATATTGTTAGCGATCACATGCACGCGCGATCGCTAACAATATCGTTCACAATCGCTGGTGAGCTGTCACACAGGCAGACTCACCAGCGATGTGGACCAGCGAGAACGCTGGTAACTATGGTACACATCGGTTACTAGGCGCCGCAGATGAACTCATTGAAATCAATCAGATTATTGGAATGCGTGTTCATTTCAGTAGTCTGGCATTGAGCTCAATGGGGCCAGAATATTCAAGTAATACGGCACCATTGAGGTCAATAATCCGATAATCTGGTACCATTGAAGTCAATGCTGGATTACCACAATTGAGTTCACGTGAGACGAGTTCATTGAGTTCAATGAGTTCACCTCAGTTGAATTCATCTGAGGTCACAGCTGGGGTACCATGGGAAGCACCAGCTGTGATCTCAGGTGAACTCACTGACTTCACAGGTCTCACAGCTGCAGCTCCGTCAGTGTGTTCCTGAGGTCGCGTTTATTAATGTGACCACTCTCTCAGGAGTGTAGCATAGCCAGGATCCTCGTGGGTGTTTTGGGGGTTAATAAATTATAGAAAGAGGGAGTTTTTTTAAATAAAGGATTTTTCTCTATGTTTTGATTTCTTTTTACTTACTTGATTAGTAATGTGGGGCGGTCTTATAGACACCTCTACCATTACTAATCCAGGTCTTCTTGGCAGCTGTGATTCTTTGACAAATCACAGCTGTCATTAACCCCTTATATAACCCTGATTGCCACTGCTGCAGGGCAATGGGATGATCCAGGTAAAGGACCAAAATTTGGTGCTTCTAATGCCAATTCTGGGGCAGTCACAAGCTATTTTTAGTCTGGGAAGGCCCAATAACCATAGGTCTCCCCTGGTTGAGAATACCAACCCCCAGCTGTCTGCTTTATCTTGGCTGGGTATTAAATTTGGGACAAACCCCATACTGTTTTTTTAAACTGATCTATTTATTTTTACACTGCACTTCGGGACACAGACAGCTAGGTAACCAATAACAGATGCCGGCACAGAGGTTGGAGGGAAAGTCTGAGTGCAGCCAACCACAGATGGGTGGGAAGGGAAGCAAGGGAATATTCATAAGATTTAATGAGCGGACCCGGAAGCAGTGTGACAGCAGCGTGTAAACTCGGTAAGTAGTTGTCCTGCTTTAATCCCCATTTTGCTTCCTTTTGAAGCCCCCTAGCCCTTTATCTGGGCAGTTGAACCCAGACAGTAACACAAACATCCATGAGAAGTTCATGTTCGGGTCCGTGTGTGGACCCCATACTTTACAGTTCGGGTTCGTCCATCCATTATCAAGAACTTATGTCTTTGAACCATGGGAGAATATCAGCGAAAACGCATCCAAACACAGGGGGAACAAGATTTTGCAGAATGTGACTTTGATTGAATTTGAATCCAGCACTGCAGCACTACAGTCTACCACTGAGCCAAAATGCTGCCCACGTGCTGGATGAGCTCACATTTACATCAATTTAGTGAGCTTGATGCTTAGGCTGCCTTCACATTACGATTTTGGGCTGTCCGTGGGGATCCTTGTTTTTGCAAGATCCCCCCGACAGCCTCGGATCCACACAGATCCCTGCATTTGGATGGCAAATAGCCATCCGTATCTGAATCTATGCAGGATCCGTGTGGATCCTGTGGTCCCTCTGTCTCTCCCTGTTCTCCCTGCATCTTCCCTGTCTCTCCCTTTTCTCCCTATCTCTCCCTCCTCCATCTCTTCTCCCCCCACTCATCTATCCTTTCCCCCCTCTCCTCTCCCCTCCTCTTTCCTCCAGTATGTAAAAAATATGTCAGCCAATAGGCTCGGTGACGTCACAAGAGGTCCTGCACCTAGATGGAGACGGTCGCATCCCCGGAGGCGCCGAGAAGGTGAAGTATCCTCTGGGAAGAGATTTATTATTTTTTACATACCGGAGGAAAGAGGAGGGGAGAGGAGAGGGGACAGGACAGGGAAGAGGACAGGATAGAGGAGAGGGGGAGAGGAGATGGAAGAAGGAGATGCAGGGAGAACAGGGAGAGACAGGGTTATGTACTGAGCACTGCTTTTGGGCATGTAGTCACGGATCCGATGTCCATAGGCTCCCATGGTAACTTCCTATGGACCATCACGGATCCGTGGTGTCCGATTTTAGTCACGGACACCAAAAAGGAGGCTACAATTTTGGCTCCGTGACTAAATCACACAGCAACGGAGGGTGCTAAAATCGGATGCCCATAAAAATACATGGGAGGTAAAATTGGAGCCATGTGTATCCATTTTGAAATGGATACACAAGGATGCTCCAAAATCATGATGTTGAAGGCAGCCTTACAGCACAAATCTGAGTTTAGATTCTATTGCACAACAATCGTTAATGTACTCTGGTTGCCTTATCCAAAATGGAAAATTTTACTTCTATATATGATCCACAAGGCTCAGTTTTTCTTGATATAAAAAACCAAGCAAATTTCAAGTTTGTTTTTCATACAACTGAATATAAGAATTGTGCAGTGTAAGAGAAATGTACCCGGGTGTACCTAAGTGTGTAGGAGACATTAAAAGGGCAGGATATTCAAGTTCACATGTGTACAGTAGAAAGCATTCATGTAGAATTAAACTTAACCATTTCCAGCACCATAGTTTTGCTTAAATTGCCATGGATTATGTCCATGTCTGATGCCATACTTTTGTCAGCTATCAGGGGTTAATCCTCGTGTTTATCACAAAATTTCCAATTAGCCCAGATTCTCTACAATGATTTTAACCTATTTCTTCTGCCCTACTTGTTTTGTGTTTGCTTTTTTTTAATTAATAGCTATGTTGTTAACAGTAATTGAGTTGGAAACTAGGTCACAAAGTTTTCTTAAATCCAGGGAATTCATTTTTTCACCCTCATTAAAGCTTACCCAGAATTATTTTTAAATTGTATTACTTACGCGGCTTTGTGTAAAGTGGGACAAGCGTGCCTCTTGTTTATTCTCTTCAGTGACTAAATTAGGGCAGATGACAGGTGATGTGGCATGAGATAAACACATTTCTTTTATGTGAAATGTTATTATCTAACTCTGTACTTTAGACTTACGCTTTATGAATAGGAATATGCACTATACTAACTTTAAGATGAACAATTGTTTCTTTCATCCCATGGTGACATTGTCTGTTTTTAATTACATGAATTACAGAAGATTGATGTTCTTTTTCTTACCAACGAAAATGACCAATGTACAAAAGCCACTGAGAACATTTAGTTTCCAATATTGTGAAATAACGATAAGGAAATAACCGGATGTACATCTCAAAAAACACATTTAAGAGCTTTTTTTTGTCACTAGATGAGCACTCTTCTGATTTTTTAGCTGTTACACACACCATTTCTACATTCATTTTCAGTACATAATTCCCATATAACCATCACTGTAATCTACGCATGAAAAAATATATTAAAAAGTTGGGGATGACAGAGAAAGCATAATAGGGTCTTATCTGTATTAATAGGTAGAGAGTGAAGCACAGTGGGGGGCTTATATTGTGTGGTTGTGCCAGCAACAACCACTAATATGTGCATGTAATCTTCGCTGTAGCAGCCGAAAGGAAACTCCAAGGAAAAGGTGCAAATGCCGCGTTGCCGGGAGGAGACATATCAAAGGCAGAAATAATTGCAGAAAGTGATTTAACTTTTCAACGCGTTTCGGAGCGATACTGGATCCTTCTTCAGGAAAATAAATCACATTACACAGGACCAGAGATAGTACAGGTATAAAAATAGGTTATGTAGGACACTGCCCATTTGCGTGGAAAAAAGATCGGGAAAATACAATCCAAAAGTACTGATTATATGTAAAATAAAACTATGGAAAAAGATGCTGAATTATGGTGAACAAAGAGTAACAAGAAAGAAAATGATGAAAAAATATTTGGTGAATATTAGTAGATAAAGCAAACTTGAAGGGTTATATAAAAAAAATGATGTGTAATGGGATTTTTTCCTGAAGAAGGAGCCAGTATCGCTCCAAAACACTTTGAAAAATTAAATCAGTTTCTGCAATATTTCTGCTTTTGATGTGTCTCCTCCTGGCAGCACAGCATTTGCATCTTTTAGTTGGCGTTTTCTACATGAAAAAATAAACCAATGTTACAAAAGAGAACGTGTTAGTTCCAAATGTTTAATTTAATGCTTTCATGTGTATAAAGAAAACCTTTGGTCTACAAGCTTAAAGAGGACATATCACCTTCGAACATAGAAAAAGCAAAACAAAATAGATCTCACTAGCTTGGCAAGCGCTGAATAATGATCCTGGTTGGGGGGGGCATGTCCGAATGCTGAAGAGAGCAGAAGCATGGAGGAGAGCTCTCCTCACAATCCACCCTTAAACTGCCCCATCCAGCTATCTAAGGAGAACTATTAACACCCAGTGGTGCGGAGGGCATCCTGAACTGTGAAGGAGACCTAGAGACCGGTCCCCTCCTTGTGAAGCCCGGTTCTGGTTAGAGGCCCAGGAGTGTACCCACAGACCGGGACTTCACTTCACTGCACACAGCTCCGTCATCTTACTTTCGGGCTATTCAGCTTAGTGCACGATTCTGGGAGCGCACTCGAGCACACCTTAGACTCCCTCTGTCTTTCACCTCGGTTCACCCCTGGACCCGGGCTAGCCTCATAGTGGCACAGGCCGCCGGGTCCATGTTCTCTCAGTCCTGTCTGGTGGTGTTCTCTCCTCTGACTAGACTTTCCTTGGCTGAGGTGACTCTCCCTTTGACTCGCTACTCAACTAACTCCTCGACTCACTTCTCTACACTTCCCCCTTCCTTGGTGTTGTGTCTGTCCTATTTTTTGTGTTGGTACCTCTCCTAACCGAGTCCTTCTCTAACTTTCCACCCTCCACCTGACTCCTCCCGCTATCCTGTTGCAGGACACAGAGTACCTAGACTTAGGATCGGGAGTGTGTTAGGTGTTTGTTTGGGGAGACCGACTTACCAATCCCGCTGCTGCGCCATCTAGTGTCAACCGGTCCACAGGGGCGCAACATATATACAATTAAGAAGCCTTCTAGGCTCCTGCCCTGAGGTATTAACTCAATGCCCACCTTCCGCCATCCAGTCCTTTATCTTGTGGATGAAGGGATTTCAGAAGGGGATTACGATTGCTTGCAACACATTGTGCTCCCTTCTGGACATATCCAAATGTCTGTACATGTCTAGATGGGAGAGAGACTTGGGCTTTTCCTTCTCTCCTGAAGAATGGCAATTAGCACTAATGTGGTCTAGCAAATCATCTGTGTGCATAAACCATGTGGAGATTATCAAAAAACCTCACCTTAGATGGTATTTGTCTCCAAAATGAATCTCCCACATGTTCCCTACATGTTCACCACCTTCCACATAAGCCAGAGGTAACCAGAAGGTAACAACTCTACCCATCTACTAACTTTCATAATTTATCTTATTCCATTACATCAAAATGTCTTTCAGTCCAATGCCTTTATATCTATGCGCGTTAGTCATCCACTTTTACTGCCCCATTCCCCCTCCATCACCCTTTATCCACATCAGCCCTCTCTACTTCCCTTTACCATGTCTTGCTCCCATACTTTCTTCACCCTACTCAATAAGCTAAGCCCGTCATATTCCAGGGTCTTGCATCAACAAAAACAATGTCATAGAGCCGAAAATTACTCCCTCCTTCTCTTTCTACTACTGCTCATGTCAGGCGATATTTCTCCCAATCCTGGGCCACCCTCTTCCAACTTCAACCCCCCGCCCACCTCACATAGATATCCCACTAACCTCATTAGCATTACCTGCACACCTTCATCTCCTTCTTTTAAATGTGCCCTCCACTGTCTGCATGCAACAAACTGCCCTTTATCCACAACTATTTTCTCACTAACTTTGGCTCTCACTGAAACCTGGATCCAGGACTCAGACACTGCTTCCCCTGCTGTTATCTCCTATGGTGGTTTACACTTCTCCCATTCCCCAAGACCTGGGAACAGACGTGGTGGTGGAGTTGGCTTACTACTGTCCCCACAATGTACTTTCCTGGTCATCCCCCCGCTCCATCACTCTCATTCCCTTCTTTTGAGGTTCACACCATTAGGCTGTTCCGTTCCCTCCCCCTCAGAGTAGCAGTGGTTTACCGCCCCCCAGGTTCACCCACCCACTTCCTCGACCACTTCTCCACGTGGCTGCTGCACTTCATGTTCTCAGAATTACCAACCTTCATCCTGGGAGACTTTAACATCCCCATAAACAGCCCCAACTCCACATCTGCATCCCAGTTCCTATCTCTAACCACTTCTCTCGGCCTCACGCAGTTCTCAACCTCTGAGACACACAAGGATGGTAACACCCTTGACCTGGTCTTTACCCGACTCTGCTCTGCCTCCTCCTTAGACAAATCTCCTTCTCTTTCTGATCACAACATTTCCTCCTTCACACTCACAAACCCTCTCCCATCACAGCATAGTCCGACCTATCACACATTCAGAAATCTACAGGCCATTAATCCTCATACATTCACAGACTCTCTTCTCTCATCACTGTCCCCAATCTCCTCCTTCTCCTGCCCCAATCTGGCTGTGAATTACTACAATGATACTCTCAAAAGTACCCTGACCAAGTAGCACCCCTCACCCTCAGAACCTCCAAACACAGAGTAAAACAGCCCTGGCTCACATCACAAACTCGATTCCTCCAGCGATGCTCTAGGAGTGCCGAGCGCCTATGGAGGAAAACTCGCTCACCAGATGGCTTTATCCATTATAAATTCATGCTCAAAACCTAAACTCTGCCCTTCACCTCGCCAAATAGACCTACTTCACCACCCTGATCTCCTCACTAGCCAACAACTCAAAGAAACTCTTTGACACCTTTCACTCTCTCCTCAGTCCGAAAGTGCAGGCCCCTATCACTGACCTCTGTGCTGATGATATGGCCTCTTACTTCACAGAGAAAATAGAAAACATACTTCAGGAAATCAGCTCCCAACCTTCAAGTGTTGTTCTCCTATCTGTCCCTACACTCCCCTCTGGCTCACTCTCCATTTTTGACCCAGTCACAGAAGAAGAAGTCTCCAGGCTCCTCTCGTCCTCACGTCCCACTACATGCACCACTGATCCCATTCCCTCACACCTACTCCAGACCCTCTATCCAGTGGTCACCACTCACTTAACCACAATCTTCAATCTCTCCCTCTCTACTGGCATCTTCCCCTCCTCCTTCAAACACTCTATTATTACTCCACTACTAAAGAAAACGTCCCTTGACCATCCTGCACAAATAACTACAGACCTGTCTCCAATCTCCCCTTCATCTCAAAACTCTTGGAGCGCCTGGTCTACACTCGCCTCACCCATTACCTCGCCACTCACTCTCTTTTAGATCCATTGCAGTCTGGCTTCCGCCCCTTACACTCTACAGAAACTGCCCTTATCAAAGTGACCAATGACCTTCTGACAGCAAAACATAATGGTGACCACTCTCTGCTTATCCTTCTTGACCTCTCTGCAGCTTTTGACACTGTTGACCACTATCTCCTACTTTCTATGCTGCACTCCATTGGCATCAAGGACACGTCTCTCTCCTGGTTCTCTTCCTATCTTTCTGACCGCTCTTTCAGTGTATCATTATCTGGCTCCACTTCCTTCCCTCTTCCCCTCACTATTGGGGTCCCTCAAGGTTCAGTCCTTGGACCTCTTCTCTTCTCTCTCTACACAGCCCAGATCGGACAGACCATCAGCAGATTTGGCTTCCAGTACCATCTTTACGCTGATGACACACAACTATACACTTCCTCCCCTGACCTCACTCCTGCTCTAATACAGAACACCAATGACTGTCTAACCGCAGTGTCCAATATCATGTCCGCTCTCTATCTGAAACTCAACCTTTCCAAAACTGAACTTCTTCTGCTCCCACCCTCTGCCAACCTCCCTAAACCTGACCTCTTTCTCTCGGTGTGCGGCACCACGATAATGCCCAGTCAGCAGGCTCACTGTTTGGGTGTTATGTTGGACACTGATCTCTCCTTCACCCCATATATACAATCTCTCACCCGCTCCTGTCGCTTGCGCCTGAAAAATATCTTCAGAATTCGCCCTTTCCTCACCATGGAAACAACTAAAACCCACACCGTGGCCTTGATTCATTCCCGCCTTGACTACTGTAATTCTTTATTAGCTGGCCTCCCCCGCAGTAAGCTTTCCCCTCTCCAGTCTATCCTCAATGCAGCAGCCAGGATCACCTATCTAGCAAACCGTTACTCAGATGTTTCTGCTCTGTGCCAGTTAGTGCACTGGCTGCCCATACACTATAGAATCCAATTCAAATTGCTTGTCAGCACCCACAAAGCTATTCATGGTGCGGCACCTCCCTACCTCTCTACCCTCATCTCTGTCTACCACCCCACCCGACCCCTTCGCTCTGAATACGAACTCAGACTAACATTGACATTAATCCAAACCTCCCATTCCCGACTCCAAGACCTCTCTCGAGCTGCACCAATCCTCTGGAATGCTCTATACCAAGAAATTAGGACCATTCACAACTTGCATAGCTTCAGACGCTCCCTAAAAACACACCTCTTCAGGGCGGCCTATCCCTCTCCCTAACAGTAGTCATTTAGACATGAGATATTAATTGTTATAAGCCCCTGTACATTGTGTTCCCATCCCGTCTTAGATTGTAAGCTCCTTCTATCAGGGTCACCTTTATTTTTTCCTTTTTAATGTATTTCCTACATTGATTCTATGTTTATTGTATGTAACTACTGTTCTATTTTACCTACCATTCTGTATCGTATATTTTTCTTATACGTACCATTGTCCTGTAAAGCACTGTGGAATATGTTGGCGCTGTACAAATAAAGTTTTATTATTATTATTATTTCCACTACTTTGCTATCCCACCGTGAGGTCAAGGGGTGGGTTTGAACCCGGGCTAACAGAACAGATCAGGCCTTTGTCCAGTGGTCTTACCAACTGAACCAGGGTAGCAGTGCTCCAAAATTCAAACCAAGCGACATTGGTTTTATCGCGGCCAAATTCCCGATTTACACGCCGCAATAGGGAGGCAATTTGGCGGCGATACTTCCAGCAAGAAATATCACCGCCAAAAATGTCTCCCGCGGTTGTGGCGTGTAAAGGTACCCTAATGGTACCTTTACACGCCGCTACCGAAAGGTAGAAACCACCGGGTGTCGGAGACAATTGTACCTTTTACCTTCAAAACACCGCGAGGTTGCGGCGTGTAATTCAGGTAGCACCGTCCTGTCTCTTTGGATACCTGTCTTTCAGCCATGCTTTAAAACAAGCAGGTATAAACCCTATGGTAGCGGCGTGTAATCGGGGCACAAGTACGGTATTTGAGTTCCCTGGGGCGTGCCACAGCGTCATGTATACCACGCCCCATCTGCGATCATTGGTGGGGACTACTGTGTACCCATTGGCTGTCCCTGCACAGGGCGGCATATTTAATGATCTGACCAGTCACTCCACATTTGCTATAGCGTCATGTATTAGCCAGCCTCCCTGCGCTGGTTGGCCAATCATGATGTTATTGCATTGTCCAATCACCGTACGAACACCGCGTAATACACAACTCTGTCACGCCTATGTAGTTACGGCGCACAATATGTACGCCCAGATTCCCTTGTGGTAGCGGCATGTAAATCAGGGAAGGTGCTCCACAGAAGGTAACATGCTGCACCCGTCGGTACTTCCAGGGATCGAAAATACCTTCTGTGGAGCACCTTGTGACGGCGTGTAATTGCGGTATCAGGTACCGTTAGGAACCGTTGAAACGCGCGCGTGCGACACCCGGTGGTTTCTATGTTTCGGTACAAAGGTACCATAAGAGGTATCTCTGCTAGGGGTTTGGGCTTTGATATATATAAATTGATATACACTCCTCTGGGTAAACCTTGTTCTCAGCAGCTGCAGAGTTGTCACCGCAGACTATTTGGAATAAAAAAGACAGAACCTCAATTTGCACTCTTTATAAAGAAAGTAGTAATGAATATAAAGGAGCACCACAATAAATTGGTATATTTTAGGTGCTCAACATGCCACGGTACACGGAATGTATAGAGAAGAAAAAGACGTGGCATATAGATACGGGAGCACACAAGTATATAGTGAAAAATAGACAAATACTTTATTTACACATATACAGACAAATTCATATAAAAACAATTAAAATCACAATCGGGGTTCCCGTACCCACAAATATATTAAGTTAATGATGATTGTAGTACAACAATTCTTTACCCAGTGGGTATACTATATTGACATGTAACACTGTGCTATGTAACATTAGAACCTAAGTACAATACTTGACATAAGGGGGTTGATGCGTGCCAGAAGAACCATGTAAGCAGGACATATCAAGAAGGCGAGTAGATATATTCACCCATACGAGGCTACAGTATATAGCAAAAAAGCTGACAAACCATATAAAACTGGCAGAGAAAGTAATTCTCATGTATAAGTCACAATAAGGAACAATTCATGAAGAAATGTATATTAATATCGCTATATGCCCACAATGGGGAATGATAGAGTGGCCTTACAACAATGGTAGTTAGAATACCCAGATGGCAGTTACTTAACACATATGCAACAACAGTATGTACAAGCACAATGTCCAAGATGGAAGTTACGGACAATAGAAGACCCCTGTACCCCTATAGGTAACTAGAGTAGATTTACATTAACATGACATGATGATGTAGTAATAAACATAGGGACACAGCATAGTCTAATGGATGGCGTAAATAGTCAATGTAAATCAACCAGTAGTAATAAAGTCAATAGTGACTAATATATCTGAGATGATGTGCACATTAAGTAGTAATATACAGAGAGCATTTTTAGGCTCAAAACCAGGATGTAGGATAAGGATGTAAGATTGATAGCCCTGCAGCACTTGCTGGTATAAGAAATGGTGTGTAAGTGGCTGGCACCTGTCAGAAAAAGTTTGTATATGTGGCACACACTGTCCCAAGAGCTACTACAGAGCTAAGATAACAATATACAGTGCCTACAAGTAGTATTCAACCCCCTGCAGATCTAGGTGGTTTGATAAAATGCCAATAAGTTAGAGCCTTCAAACTGCAAACGAGAGTAGGATTTATTAACAGAAGCATAAATCTTACAAACCAAAAAGTTATGTTGCTCAGTTGAATTTTAATAAATTTTAAACATAAAAGTGTGGGTCAATTATTATTCAACCCCTCAAACCACCAGCATTCTGTTTGGTCCCCCTAAAGTATTAAGAAGTAGTTCAGGCACAAAGAACAATGAGCTTCACATGTGTGGATTAATTATCTCTTTTGCCAGCCTTTTCTGACTATTTAAGACCCTCCCCAAACTTGTGAACAGCACTCATACATGGTCAACATGGGAAAGACAAAGGAGCATTCCAAGGCCATCAGAGACAAGATCGTGGAGGGTCACAAGGCTGGCAAGGGGTACAAAACCCTTTCCAAGGAGTTGGGCCTACCTGTCTCCACTGTTGGGAGCATCATCCGGAAGTGGAAGGCTTATGGAACTACTGTTAGCCTTCCACGGCCTAGACAGCCTTTGAAAGTTTCCTCCCGTGCCGAGGCCAGGCTTGTCCGAAGAGTCAAGGCTAACCCAAGGACAACAAGGAAGGAGCTCCGGGAAGATCTCATGGCAGTGGGGACATTGGTTTCAGTCAATACCATAAGTAACGTACTCCACCGCAATGGTCTCCGTTCCAGACGAGCCCGTAAGGTTCCTTTACTTTCAAAGCGTCATGTCAAGGCTCGTCT
The DNA here is from genome assembly GCA_033576535.1 of Allobates femoralis. Taxonomy (NCBI): domain Eukaryota; kingdom Metazoa; phylum Chordata; class Amphibia; order Anura; family Aromobatidae; genus Allobates; species Allobates femoralis. The sequence goes on along the minus strand of JARQOC010000004.1, from coordinate 222,225,830 downwards.
ACAGTTTGCTCATGATCACTTGGAGGACTCTGAGACAGACTGGTTCAAGGTTGTATGGTCTGAGGAGACCAAGATTGAGATCTTTGGTGCCAACCACACACGTGACGTTTGGAGACTAGATGGCACTGCATACGACCCCAAGAATACCATCCCTACAGTCAAGCATGGTGGTGGCAGCATCATGCTGTGGGGCTATTTCTCAGCCAAGGGGCCTGGCCATCTGGTCCGCATCCATGGGAAGATGGATAGCACGGCCTACCTGGAGATTTTGGCCAAGAACCTCCGCTCCTCCATCAAGGATCTTAAGATGGGTCGTAATTTAATCTTCCAACAAGACAACGACCCAAAGCACACAGCAAAGAAAACCAAGGCCTGGTTCAAGAGGGAAAAAATCAAGGTGATGGAGTGGCCTAGTCAGTCTCCTGACCTTAACCCAATTGAAAACTTGTGGAAGGAGCTCAAGATTAAAGTCCACATGAGACACCCAAAGAACCTAGATAACTTGGAGAAGATCTGCATGGAGGAGTGGGCCAAGATAGCTCCAGAGACCTGTGCCAGCCTGATCAGGTCTTATAAAAGACGATTATTAGCTGTAATTGCAAACAAGGGTTATTCCACAAAATATTAAACCTAGGGGTTGAATAATAATTGACCCACACTTTTATGTTTAAAATTTATTTAAATTCAACTGAGCAACATAACTTTTTGGTTTGTAAGATTTATGCTTCTGTTAATAAATCCTACTCTCGTTTGCAGTTTGAAGGCTCTAACTTATTTGCATCTTATCAAACCACCTAAATCTGCAGGGGGTTGAATACTACTTGTAGGCACTGTATATCCCAAGCAAGTATAAGAGATCGTATACAGCACCTGTCAAAGAGTGTTATAAATGTGGCACACACTGTCCCCAAGGGGAAGCTGCTGAGCTAAGGTGGTAATATACAAATCCTAGTTAGCGTATAACAGTAATTAAAGAAAGGCACAAGTTCCCCAGGATGGGCAAAGGCAGTGATCACCACAAATGAAGATATAAAGTGTCCAAGCGTAATGGATAATGGAGGCAATATCTAGAGTGATGTGGTCACTGCAGACCAGAAGTTACCATATAGTGTGGGGAGCGGATCAGGAGTCAGGAATGGCAGCACGGGAACCCCACAGTCCATTTTGTGACTGTGTACAAAATGGAACAATGTGTCCATGATTTCACTGCAACCAGAGATCTGTGAACAATATCTGAACAGATATCTGTGTGTGTAACATGGCCTTAAGGGTAATTTTACAACCATTATAGGACAGATTTAGGTCTGACAGGGATGATAGGGAAGTACTAGGAAGGTCCAGGGACAATTAGTGGGGAAACAACAAGCTGACAAGGCTCAACACTTTTTCTTAACGTCAGAGGTATTCAGTTTGCTCTACACTATCAGATCAATGTACAATAATGTTCTCTGTAATAAAACACAACTTTCTTTTTGAGGATCAAATAAATAGTATGTCAAAAATAAAAACACAATTATTTTTTATGTTCTCATTTTCAGAATAATTAAAAATCTGGAACATTTCATATAGCCCGAGAATAAGTAACCAGGGAATATTACAATATGTTGTCAATAATAAGTGATTTTATGATTTTCTTTGCTTACAAGCAGGTGAAATACAAGCCGGGGGAATCTAAACAGCTTGTGACATCCCTGCCTAATCGACATCCAGCAGAGACTGATTTATGTCAGAAGGGCAGTTGTCTGGCAATGGCTTATCCAACGTGCTCTATTGAATATCATGAGCCCAATGTCCAATTCAGGGGTGTCACACCCAGTCAGTCCAGCCTTGCTCCATTCTGATGAGAGAAATACTGCAATATATTGTTAGTAGATTAGTTTGTGGATCAGCATTTAGCTCTAATTGTAAAGTTTGTTTAATGGTCAAACATTTTTTGCAGCTACTTCTCTTAGGCAGTACTTGTAAAATTATTTGTCGTTCAAGAGAGATTAGCTTACTTTTCTCCCATTGAGCATTGCTAATATGACTATGCTCAGCTGGTCTCTGTAAAGAGAACCAATATTCTCACCACATCTGGCAACTTTAGAAAGACATGTAGGATATCACACGCATACTGCATGTAAGTAGATTTAGGGACAGTTTACAGACCTGTTCCTGCCGGTTGAATTGTGGAAGTAATTAGAGTTCATCTGTAACTGATAATAAAAGCCTCATCTTGTTTATGATAAGCATCAGGAGACGTGAGAATAGTCCAGACCCAACATACAGCTGTCAGACACAGACATACTAGACAATATAATTATACCCCTGTTTAAACAGTGAAGTAGAATATGTACTATACATTTGTACTATATGTGATGCTATTTGTCTGCAGTAATGATAATCATTTTCCAAAGTTGCTACAAAAAATGTTGCTACAGTAGTGCATTAACCTATTTGATGCCATCTTAAGCATTACCTCTTTTCCTACATATTGCTGCACAACGTCCAATAGTAAAAGTCTGAATTCTGAAGGTATTTACCATTTGCATATTTATTAATTTGCCTGGCACTTAGTTAAAAATAATTGTCCATCGGGGCACAGTTGGCATGGGTAGGCTGAATACAAATGTACATCACAATTTTCAGATTTATATTTTTAAAACATTTAGAAAATCAGGTATCATTTTCATTACACCTCAGAAATACTTGCTACTTTGTGTTGGTATCTCACATAAAATCCCAATTAAACACAATCAAGTTTGTGTGGGTAATGTGAAAAAACGTGTAAATGTTCATATTTTTCAAGGCGCTGTATTTTGATAGGAAATTCATAAACCTCTTTTTTTTTTTTACACCAAAACACTAGCATAGCGAGAAAATTTTAAATCTATTCAGAGTCTCTACATCTATATATTTAAAGCTGAGTGTATGTATGTTTGTGTGTATGATTGTCCACTAAAGGAATTCACACCGTTGCATCTACAATCACCAAATTTTGCACACACACCCCATTTGACTCAGAGAACATCTATGACCATGTTTTGAGGGGAAATGTTAATACCGCACTTTGCAGTCAGTCGCCAAAAAAAAGGCTTGAGCTGTCCTCGGGTGACCTCTGGAGTCACCTCTTACCGGACAGGAGTTGGTTGCTAATTCCTTCAATTGACAGGACACTGTGTTTTGTAACACAGCCTGCAATCAAGAAGATGTCACAGAGGATCTAGGATGGGTATGAGGGAGTAACAAAGATGGAGTCCAGATACATGTTTATGTTTTTAATTTTAAAGAAAATGTTTTCTATCTGTGTTGTGTCTTCTTTACCATTTATGGTACTTGAAATTCTTAATGGCTGGGTGAAGCACTGGCCCAACATTAAGACTTTCGGACTTAATGCCAACTGGCAATACAAAGCTCGCATTAACTCCTTATTACCCAGCTTGCCAGTGCTACAAGAACTGTGTAAAGCACCAGGAATTGGCACTTTTTATGAATGTGTCAATTTTTGGGGTGGCTGCAGGGTGCTATTCTATAGCATGGGGATCCCTATAATCATGGGTCCTCACACAGCTGAGAATATCAGCCCTCAGCTGCCTAACTTTACCTTGGCTGGCAATTAAAAATAGGGCAAAGCCCTATGCATTTTTTTCCGATTATTTACTTATTTTTTTACACACTATGATGCCAGGTTGGTTGCCATACACTAATGTGTATAAGAACCAAGCAGAGACACCATCTAGATCAGGGGTCTCAAACCCTAGGCCTCAAGGGCCGCACACAGTGAAGGTTTTCAGGATTTCCATAGCATTTGACAGTTGGTAATCAAATGACCAACTGTCAAATTCTAAGGGAATCCTGAAAACCTGCACTGTGTGCGGCCCTCGAGGCCTGGCGTTTGAGACCCCTGATCTAGATTGTGGAAATGCAGTCTGATTGCATCAGCCAATCACAGACACTCTCACAGAGCATGAGAATCTGTGATTGGCTGTTACCTGTCAGTGAAGAGAATATGCATAAAGCTTCACGGAAGGGACCAGAAGTAAGTGAAAGAGTGCCACATTGAGGCGTATCTTGTAACTGGGTCCTAACTTCCATTTTCTGCCTGTATCTAAGTAGAATCCTCTTCTATAACTGACTGATACCAGAGAACAATAGAAACCAAAAAGCCATATGGGCAAGGAAAAGTGTTTTCAATGTAATTACTCTCTATTTAGAAAACTAACCTCTTCATTAATGAGCAGGTTAGAAGCTGATTCCAGAGAGCAATAGCAACATAGGCAACTAGAGCCAGGCAAGGTGCTTAACATTAGGGTGTGAACCCATATACCAATCTACAAAAATAAATGTGGCACTCAATCCTGTCAGTGTAGGTGCAATGCTAAACACAAATCAGAAACGTCAAAATACGTGGCACTCTACTATGACTTACCGTATATACTCGTGTATAAGCCGAGTTTTTCAGCCCAAATATTGGGCTGAAAAGTCACCCCCTCGGTTTATACACGGGTCAATACGGTAATCCTATGGGTCCGGGTGCTGGGGAGCCTGGAGGAGGCGGGGGGGGGAAGCTGCTGACAGCGGCCCATCTCGTGGGGCCGCTCATTAGATATGCACGGCTCCCCCCGCCCATCACAGCGGCAGGGGGAGCCGTGCATACAGCCCCCAGTCAAATACAAACAGGGGGAGGGTTTTTGGAGAGTTTCTGCCCAAATCAAAACTGGTACACAACTAGCCAAAGTGAAAAGGTTTTTATTAGTAGAAAAACACAAAATTACACTGACGTTACAAGTACCATAAATATCACATCATAAAATACAGGAACGGTCCTAAAGGACACGGGAGATAGTAACCCATCATACAGTAATCAGGGTATAACAGCCTAACAATGAGCTAGTGGAATGGTGGAAGTTCTTAATATAAGCCAGCAGTCCCCATAGTGACCTCTAAATATGTGCTGTACCTCACTGCAAAGAGGAGGAGGAGAGATGTACTCCCCAGGCACTGAATGGTCAGAGGGGTATGCAAGTATAGAATTCACACTCACCCATGTTGCTTATAACCCGCGGCTGGTGATGGGAAGGGGACGCCCCGATGCGTTTCCCTCTTAGTGAGCTTCCTCAGGGGGCCATTCCACCATTCCACTAGCTCATTGTTAGGCTGTTATACCCTGATTACTGTATGATGGGTTACTATCTCCAGTGTCCTTTAGGACGTTCCTGTATTTTATGATGTGATATTTATGGTACTTGTAACGCCAGTGTAATTTTGTGTTTTTCTACTAATAAAAACCTTTTCACTTTGGCTAGTTGTGTACCAGTTTTGATTTGGGCAGAAACTCTCCAAAAACCTCCCCCTGTTTGTATTTGACTGTGAGGAGAGGCCCATTTATGATGAGGTATTATCCATTTATATTTCAATACTATGTACTAAGATACAGCCCCCAGTGTATACAGCAACCCCCCAGTGTATACAGGCAGCCCCCAGTATATACAGGCAGCCCCCCAGTGTATACAGCAGCCCCCCAGTATATACAGCAGCCCCCCAGTGTATACAGGCAGCCCCCAGTGGCACTAGCCCCCCCAGCATGTTTAGAGCCCACACTTTGCAGAGCCCCCCCCCGCTGCATAATCTTACCATCCAGGGTCTTCTTCACCGGAGGTCCTGCAGGCATCATCGCGCGCTGTGTTCCCGGACTCACGTGACCCGGCGCGATGACGTCATTCGACTGCGACCGCCGGGTCACAAGAGACCGGGAACACAGCGCGCGAGGATGGACTGCAGGACCTCCAGTGAAGAAGACCCTGGATGGTAAGATTATGCAGCGGGGGGGCTCTGCAAAGTGTGGGGGCTCTTCTCAATATGGGGGGGGTGAGTGCCACTGGGGCTTCTGTATATACCCCTGGGGGCCTGCTGTATATACCCCCGGGGGCCTGCTGTATCCTGGGGGCCTGCTGTATATACCCCTGGGGGCCTGCTTACACCCCTGGGGGCCTGCTGTATACCCTGGGGGCCTGCTTACACCCTGGGCTGTTACACCCCTGGGGGCCTGCTTACACCCCTGGGGGCCTGCTTACACCCTGGGGGCCTGCTGTATTCCCCTGGGGGCCTGCTGTATACCCCACTGCTGGGGCCTGCTGTATACCCCACTGCTGGGGCCTGCTGTATACCCACTGCTGGGGCCTGCTGTATATCCACTGCTGGCTGCTGATCCCACTGCTGGGGCCTGCTGTATACCCCACTGCTGGGGCCTGCTGTATACCCCACTGCTGGGGCCTGCTGTATACCCCACTGCTGGGGTCTGCTGTATACCCCACTGCTGGGGCCTGCTGTATACCCCACTGCTGGGGCCTGCTGTATACCCCACTGCTGGGGCCTGCTGTATACCCCACTGCTGGGGCCTGCTGTATACCACTGGGGGGGCCTGTATACCTGTGCTGGAGTCCACCCTCGGCTTATACGCGAGTCAATAAGTTTTCCCAGTTTTTGGGGGCAAAAGTAGGGGGGTCGGCTTATACACGGGTCGGCTTATACACGAGTATATACGGTATATTGAATATTATAGCTATATAATATATAGCTATTATAGAAAAAGAGAGATCCTTAGTGTTAGGTCCCCTGGCACTGCTCCCCAGCTTGGCATCCTCTGCTCCTCTGCCGACCGGCATCCGGTGTCCAGGCGTACTGTGTCTCAGAGCCGTCGCCGGGTTCCCTTCCTGTCAGCTGACCACATTTCAATGGTCGTATTCATGTGACCAATCAGAGGTGCACTAGGTGCACTCCTCCCCTGTGACTCTAGGGGCCGGCACGGTCCAACCTGACACTCCCTTTGACCAATAGCTGCTCTTCTGGTATATCGGGCCACCTCCACTGATGGGAGGTGCCTGATTATTAAGCTAGTTTGCTTCTGCCTTGCTGACTGTTGGTCAGGCCTTCCTTGTACCCTGTTACCTGGAACCCTAGCTGTGCTCTTCCCCGGTAGCACCATTCCTGCTCGCCTAGCCTTGTACCATTACCCAGAATCCTTAGCTGTGCCGTAGTATAGGCTAACCTTACGAGCCACCACCCTGGTACTAGCAGCCGAGGTATTTAGACCCCCTGGGCTTGACCCTGACAATCCCTGTAAAGGAGTTGGTTAAACTAGGTCAGCTCAACCAGGGAAGTTTGGTACCATGGCCCAGTGGGTCCACTCTAGGGCGCCTTCCCCCGGAAGCGTGACAGAATAATCAGGCCATGAACCCCCCTGGTACCTCGTTCTCAGTGCAAAAGGAGCTGGCTTATATTCGGGAGAGTCGGAGCCGTATAGCGGCTTGTCTTCAGTCCATGGATAACTGGTTAGCCTCCCTGCAAACCTCCGACACAGCATCCGCCACCCACCTGCAAACCTACAGCAGGAGCTGGCAGCACAACAAGGCATGCAGTCTTGCAGACTGTCGTACATATCCTCCGTGGACGATCATCTGGACTCCATGCAGTCTGCAACAACGGCCTCGACTCAGGCCGCATCCTATGGCCGGTCCCTGGGTGGCGTCCCGAACTCTCCGCCTCACCTTGGGAGACCATCTAGATACAGCAGAGACACCAAGATGTGCTGCGGCTTCCTCAACCAGTGTCGCTTACACTTTGAACTACTGCCACAGCAGTACCCCACCGATCGGGCCAAGGTGGCTTTCGTGCTGTCTCACCTGGAGGGCGAGGCTCAGGCATGGGTTAACCCTCTATGGGAGCGTGATGACCCAGTGGTCTCCTACTTGTCAACCTTTCTGGAGACATTCCGAAGGTTCTTCGATGAACCCGGTCGGGTCGCTTCTGCTATGGAGTCACTCTTCAACCTCCGTCAAGGGACGCTCACCGTTGGGCAATACGCCATTTGTTTCCGCATACTCTCCTCCAAGGTAAGATGGAATATTGAACCACTGACCGGAGCTTTCTGGCGTGGCCTGTCCGGCAGGATAAAGGATGATCTCGGGGGTCGGGATATTCCAGACGAGCTGGAGGACATGATCTTACTAGCCACTCGCATCAACTTGCGTTTCCAACAGCGCTCCGTGAAACCGCCACGGAAAAGGGATCCGTCCGGTGCTGATATTTTCCTGAAAGACCAGGAGAAGTCCTCCGCCTAGGTCACGTAGGAGAGAGACCGTTCTAGGCGAGAGCGATACCTCTCAACCCCTCACCGCGCAAGTGATACGTCCGCAGAGACGCTTTTCTGAGCTAGCCTACGTGGATTCTGGGGCAGCAGGAAATTTCATTCGGCAAGAGGCGGTGACTCGACTTGGAATCTCTGTAATACCTCTGGTGACGCCTCGTGTGATTGCATTGGTGGATGGAAGACCGCTGCAGGAGATCGTCACCAAAGGGACAGAGGAGGTGGAGGTGCAGATCGGGACTCTACGTAGTGAAAAGATTGCCTTCTACATCATGCCTGGTCTTTCCCATGCCCTGCTCCTCAGGCTTCCCTGGCTTCGGGTTCTTGAACCTGTCCTGGACTGGCGCTCAGGGGACGTGCTGCGGTGGGGTCCTCTCTGCCATGAGAGATGCCTGAAGTCTGTTCTGCACCCGGTTCCCGCAACCGGCTTCTGTTCTTCCTGGTTTACCAACTGCCTATTGTCTTCAACAAAACGGAGGCAGAGGTCCTCCCGCCTCATCGGCCGTATGATTGCCCTATTGATCTGGTTCCTGGTGCTACTCCACCCAAGGGACGAATCTACCCGTTGTCTCCAGTCGAGTCACAAGCCATGTCTGAGTACATCACGGACAGTTTGGCTAGGGGCTCATTCGAAAATCCCTCCCTGCTGGCAGTGGGTTTTTCTTTGTGAAGAAGGAGGGCACGCTTTGACTCTGCATAAAGTACAGAGGCTTGAATGCCATCACCGTCAAGAACAAATACCCCCTGCCGCTGATTCCAGAGCTCTTTGACAGGCTCAAAGGGGGTTGCATCTTCACGAAATTAGACCTCTGAGGAGCATACAACCTGGTCCACATACGTGCTGGAGACGAATGGAAGAAGGCTTTCAACACCAGGGACTGCCATTATGAGTATTTGGTCATGCCGTACGGGTTGTGTAATGCTCCCGCAGTGTTTCATGAGTTCGTCAATGACATCTTTCGTGTTCTGTTGTACACGTGTTTGGTGGTATATCTGGACGATATCCTCATCTTCTCCCCGAATTTGTCCTCTCATAGACAGGACGTGCGGCAAGCCCTCCTGCGACTGAGGAGGAATCGGTTGTATGCCAAGATGGAGAAATGTGTCTTTGAGCAGACCTCTTTTCTCGGATACATCATCTCTGACTCCGGATTACGGATGGATCCTGAGAAGCTCTCTGCCGTGCTGAAGTGGCCCCATTCTGTGAGGACTAAGGCTATTCAGCGGTTCCTTGGTTTTGCAAATTATTACAGGCAATACATTCCCCATTTCTCGTCCTTGATCAAGCCCATCATGGCTCTCATCTGTAAGGGAGCAAAAGCCTGCGACTGGACCCCAGAGGCTGAGAACGCCTTTTCCACCTTAAAGCGCTCCTTCTCCGAGGCTCCTGCCTTGCACCGACCAGAGGTAAACAGACAGTTCATAGTAGAGGTAGACGCCTCCTCCATAGGAGCGGGGGCTGTCCTCTCCCAGAAATCCTCTTCAGGTCGGTTAGTCACCTGCGGGTTTTTCTCCAAAGCATTTACCTCATCGGAGCGCAACTACTCTATTGGGGATCGTGAATTGCTGGTCATCAAATTGGCATTGGAGAAGTGGCGACACCTCCTCGAAGGTGCCATTTATCCATTCATTATCTTCACAGACCACAAGAATCTGGCTTATCTCCAGGCCGCTCAGAGGCTCAACCCCCGGCAGTTCCGGTGGTCCCTGTTCTTTGCACGTTTCAACTTTAAACTGCACTTCCGGCCTGGCAGTAAAAACGTCTAGGCTGATGCTCTGTCAAGGTCCTTCCAGCAGTCAGATGTGGAAGAGGAGACCTTCCATATCGTCGATCCTACCAAGATAATCACCGTGGCTCCCTTACATGTAGTTAGACTTCTGCCGGGGAAGACGTTCGTAGCACAGGATCAGAAGAGGGCAGTCCTGGCATGGGGGCACTCGTTGAGAATTGCTGGTCACGTAGGAGTTAAGAAGTCTCTCTCTTTGATCTCTCATCACTATTGGTGGCCTACTATCCGTCAAGACGTCCACGACTTCGTTGCTTCATGTCCTTCCTGTGCTAGAGGTGTCCAGAGAGTTACCGGCTGGATATCTACTCCCTCTCCCGGTCCCATCGGCTCCTTGGCAGCACATAGCTATGGATTTCATTATGGATCTACCCTGCTCTTCCGGCTGTATGGTCATATGGGTAATTGTGGATTGCTTCTCTAAAATGGCTCACTTTGTTCCTTTGCCCGGTCTACCATCCGCTCCTGAGTTAGCCAAGATACTCATCAAACAGATCTTCCGGCTCCACGGATTTCCTCGTCATATCGTGTCCGATAAGGGAGTTCAGTTCACTTCCCGGTTCTGGAGGGCGCTGTGCAAGCGTATGGATATCATGTTGGATTTCTCCTCGGCTTATCATCCGCAGTCCAACGGGCAGGTGGAGCGCATTAACCAAGTCCTCACCACCTACCTCCGGCACTTTGCCAATGTTCATCACGATAACTAGACCAGTCTCCTTCCTTGGGCGGAATTCACTCACAACAATCACTCTAGTGAGTCGTCAGCTAAATCTCCCTTTGTCGTGGTATTCGGGCAACATACTGGTTTACCTCTTCCGTTCTCCTCAGCGTCCAGCAACCCAGCGGCTGATGCATTGTCCGTGGACTTAACCAAGATTTGGAGTGAGACCAGAGATGCCCTTACACAAGCCTCCGGCAGGATGAAGAGACGTGCCAATAAGAGACGCTTAGATGCACCGTCTTATCTCCCAGGCAATAAAGTGTGGCTTTCTTCCAGATACATCAGGCTGAAGGTGCCGTCCTACAAGTTAGGGCCGCGTTATATCGGTCCTTTCAAAGTCCTTGGACACATCAACAACGTTGCCTACAAGTTGAAACTGCCTGCCTCACTTCGCATCCCCAATTCCTTTCATGTCTCCTTGTTGAAACCGGTGGTGCTTAATCGTTTCCATCCATCCTCCGGCACCGTGCCACGGCCTCTCAGCTCCAAGAATGTCTATGAGGTCAGGGACATCCATGCCATGAAGAAGAGTAGAGGCAAGACCCTCTTCTTGATTGACTGGGTTGGCTTCGGTCCTGAGAAGAGGACTTGGGAGCCACGGGAGAACATTGATGTGCCATGCATTCTGGCGATGTTCTTAGCGCGCCTTCGGAGGAGGGGGCGTGAGGGAGGGGGTACTGTTAGGTCTCCTGGCACCGCTCCCCAGCTCACCTCTCCCGGGTCGGCATCCTGTGCTCATCTGCCGACCGGGCATCCGTCGTCCAGGTGTACTGTGTCTCGCAGGCTCACACATAGCACATTACAATGGTCGTGTTCATGTGACCAATCAGCGGTGCACTAGGTGCACTCCTTCCCTGTGACTCTAGGGGCCGGCACAGTCCAACCTGACACTCCCCTTGACCAATAGCTGCTCTTCCTCTGGTATATCAGGCCACCTCCACTGATGGGAGGTGCCTGATTATTAAGTTAGTTTGCTTCTGCCTTGCTGACTTCCTTGTACCCTGTTACCTGGAACCCTAGCTGTGCTCTTCCCCTGTAGGACCATTCCTATTTGCCTAGCTTTGTACCGTTACCCAGAATCTTAGCTCTGCCGTAGCATAGGCTAACCTTACGAGCTGCCCCCCTGGTACTAGCAGCCGAGGTATTTAGACCTCCTGGACTTGCCCCTGACAATCCCTGTATAGGGGTTGGTTAAACTAGGTCCAGCTCACCCAGTGGAGTTTGGTACCACGGCCTAGTGGGTCCACTCTAGGGCGCCTTCCCCCTGGAAGCGTGACACAATCTTTGACAAACTGAAAGCTGGTTTTGAGAACCGCACCAAGGCTGAGCTAAGAATAAGGTTTTACCAATGTAAACAGAGGCCGCAGGACAGTATTAGAGACAACGCCTTACGCCTCCAGGAGGCCCAGCGGACCCTAAAACATGTAGACCTGGCCAGTGTGTGGGATAAAAATAAAATGATGATTGAACAGTTTATTCAGGGGTTACAGTCACCAGATGACCGCAGACAAGTGCGTTGGTGGGTCCTAGAACACCCAGATGCAGACTTTGCCATTCTGAAAGAATGGGCTATTAAAGCACTGCAACCCTTGGAAACTTCAGATCCTGCACCTCAGCAGTGGCACCCCAGTGCCCCTCCGCAGAAAGTGACGCCTCCCTCCTCACCTTTTGCTAAGACTAATATGCAGGTTGTGACCCCTGGTGACTCTGATAGCTGGTGCACCTCAGAGCATAGGCTAAGTAAGGACATGGCAATGGTGCTAAAGGCCCTACAGCTCAAACCAGAGACAAAGCCGTCAGACAAGATCCACAGCTCAAGCCAGAGACAAAGCCGTCACACAAGATTCAGCTCGCCAACAGCCCCGAGGACATCCCGTGGATGAGAGGAAGGAAGACCATGTTGCTCTGTGGGAGGACCACCGACCCCTACAACTCAACCGGACAACCTATCTGTCGCCGTTGCAACACAACATGCCACTTCGCCAGGCAGTGTACTTTAAACCAGCAAGCCCTGGGGCCGAGAGCCAGCCCCCAGGAATAGACCGACCAGGCCCATCAGACTGGTGTGATAGGTATGTGGAAGGTCGGCCGTACCTGTCCATCACGCTGGACGGTTCCCACTCCTGCACTGCTGGATACTGGCTCGCAAGTAACCACCATACCACATATCCTTTATAAAAGATTTTGGTCTGATGTTGAACTTACTTCTCTAGATCCTAACCTCACTATTTATGCTGTAAATGGGCTACCAGTTAACCAAGTTGGGTTTAGAGAGGTATCAATAAAAGTGGGGAGGGTGGAATTAAAGGGCCAAGGACTAATTGTGGTTGAAACGGACCCTAATGAAAGGGACCCACCCGCATATCATTCTTGGTACAAATGTGATTGGAAATTGTCTGTGTGAAGTGTTGTTTTTACTCCGACAGATTAAAGAAACTGCCAGTACCGGGCAGTGGAGAGTTCAACAGAAGGAGATCAGAGCCCTCCTGCGCAGAAAACAGGTACTCTTGTCCGGTGGTGAAATTGGTAGTGTACGGGTGACAGACCCGATTCCCATTGTGGTACCCCCAAAGAGTGAAATGATGACCTGGTGTCAGGCAGCAATAGGCCTCAGAGGGCAGGATTACCAGGCAGTGATAGAGCCCATGTGTTCAGAAGCAAGGCCCCCAATTCTGACAACAACGGGGGTGGTTGATGTAGTAAGGGAAGGGTACCTGTATGCATTTTAAACTGTGGAGAGGAAGAGGTCAAACTGCCCAGATATTCCACCGTTGCCAAGCTGTTCACTGTAGACAACAACTCAATACATACAGTGGAACCCTTGACCCTGCAAGACTCAGCGGAGGACACCAATTCCAAGGGACAGCTGGAGGACTGGGGTCAGGAGCTCCATGTAGAAACTGACTCTACTCCTTCCCACGAGAAGAACGGTGTCTATCGGGTAGTCCAGAAGTACGAACGGGTCTTTAGTAAGCATCCACTTGATTTTGGGAAGATAAAAGGGGTACACCACCATATACCCACAGATAACCATCCACCCATTAAAAAGACCTGTACCACCAGCTCACTATCAGCGAGCCAAGGAGATGTTACAGGACATGAAGGACGCACAGGTCATTAGAGATAGTTGTAAGCCGTGGGCAGCTCCATTAGTCCTAGTTAGAAAGAAAGATGGCACTATGAGAATGTATGTAGATTACAGACAAGTAAATCACATAACACATAAAGATGCGTACCTGTTACCTCGTATAGAAGAGTCACTTGCTGCATTAAAGGGAACCAACCACCTCAGATGACGACTATAAGCTGTTAATACATTGTCCCTGCACCCTACCTACACCATTCCACCTATGTTTTTCTTAAGAATATTGATAAATGTAAACCGAAATATACACTTTATAAAATTACATGCCTGTGTACTTCTGGGCGTCTCCTTCTGGGTCAGTTACTAGAGGGCTGTGTCTCCAGCAGCATGACTGGCTTCTCTAGCCCTCCCTCTTACTTGTCCTTGTGTGTACCACATTGAGCATGGAGAAAAGCAAGAAGACCAAAGAACTGTCTGAGGACTTGAGAAACCAAATTGTGAGGAAGCATGAGCAATCTCAAGGCTACAAGTCCATCTCCAAAGACCTGAATGTTCCTGTGTCTACCATGCGCAGTGTCATCAAGAAGTTTAAAGTCCATGGCACTGTGGCTAATCTCCCTAGATGTGGACGGAAAAGAAAAATTGACAAGAGATTTCAACGCAAGATTGTGCAGATTTTGGATAAAGAACCTTGAGTAACATCCAAACAAGTTCAAGCTGTCCTGCAGTCCGAGGGTACGACAGTGTCAACCCGTACTATCTGTCAGGTCTGAATGAAAAGGGACTGTATGGTAGGAGACCCAGGAAGACCCCACTTCTTACCCCGAGACATAGAAAAGCCAGGCTGGAGTTTGCCAAAACTTACCTGAGAAAGACTAAAACGTTTTGGAAGAATGTTCTCTCTTTTTGGGCAAAGGCATCAACACAGAGTTTACAGGAGAAAAAAAGAGGGATTCAAAGAAAAGAACACTGTCCCTACAGTCAAACATGGCGGAGGTTCCCTGATGTTTTGGGGTTGCTTTGCTGCCTCTGGCACTGGACTGCTTGACCGTGTGCATGGCATTATGAAGTCTGAAGACTACCAACAAATTTTGCAGCATAATGTAGGGTCCATTGTGAGAAAGCTGAGTCTCCCTCAGAGGTCATGGGTCTTCCAGCAGGACAATGACCCAAACACACACTTCAAAAAGCACTAGAAAATGGTTTGAGAGAAAGCACTGGAGACTTCTAAGGTGGCCAGCAATGACTCCAGACCTGAATCCCTTAGAACACCTGTGGAGAGATCTAAAAATGGCAGTTTGGAGAAGGCACCCTTCAAATATCAGGGACCTGGAGCAATTTGCCAAAGAAGAATGGTCTAAAATTCCAGCAGAGCATTGTAAGAAACTCACTGATGGTTACCGGAAGCAGTTGATCGCAGTTATTTTGGCTAAAGGTTGTGCAACCAAGTATTAGGCTGAGGGTGCCAATACTTTTGTCTGGCCCATTTTTGGAGTTTTGTGTGAAATGATCAATGTTTTGCTTTTTGCTTCATTCTCTTTTGTGTTTTTTCATTGAAGACAAATTAAATGGAGATAATAATACCAAAGAATTTGTGATTGCAATCATTTTCAGGAAGAAACTGAGTAATATCTGACAGAATTGCAGGGGTGTCAATACTTTTGGCCAACACTGTATCTCCCAAAAAAATTATCAGAATCAACATATCAATGTCATCAGGCAGAGCAAACAGTTATATGCTATAATGGCCAAATGAAATGCCAGATCAGACTCACACAGGTCCAGTTGTGAACATGAAGAACAAAACCAAACATCAAGAGAAAAAATTCAAAGAAAAATATCAACTGCAAAAATTAGACCTAAAAAATGGAGGAAAGAAAAGAAGAAACAAGGACTTCCATATCACAATCACAATACAGTAACCACCACATGAGGAACATAGAGGGTATAAGCGGCATAAAAGGGATTAAATAAAATTCAGAAAGGTTTTTATTGGTATAGATATAAGTCGCACTCCAAGAGGGTATAAAAAATACCAAGAAAACGGGAAAAAAGGGGGTTAAGTGGTATTCAAAAAGGTTAATTCTTATATGAATATTAGTTGCGCTGCAACTACCTGCACTGAAAATTGAGCTCCGGAAAAAAACACTATACAAAGTGCTCGTGTATCCAACAATTATAGGCTACCTGGAAGCCAAAATCATTAGCCAGGAGCCTCACAAGGCATGAGGGTTTCTATTAAAAACGTTCATAATCTGAAAAATTTATTCACCCAAAGGAATAAAAATCCACCTTTGTGAATCTCTGATGAAGTGGTCTAGAGCATCACGAAACGCGTAAGAAATAGACATTAAAGGTATTGCTTTTAACATCTTTTGATTCATTGGATTTCTTGGAAACAACGGACAGACGGCAGCGCACGAACTACCACCTTTCATCTAATGCTTTAATCGGTTTCCTTGGGCGGAGTGCTGCAAGCCGGCTCATGCTTCAATAAGGTTAGTACAACAGCACACAATACAACACCCCGGTTACACCCGGATAAGACCCTATGTGCGCTTTTTTGCCTCTCTTCTAGTTTTCAAAACAAACTAGAAAGAATTAAAGGGCAAAAAACTAAAAACCAAGGAAACATATATAAAAAGTTATATAGATATTTTGCATCCATTAATTTAGTTGTAATAAAATGTTCTTCTCAGTTCGGTAAAATATTTGATAGCAAACGTATATATAAAAAGTATAGTAGAAGTATATATAAAATAAATTTTCTGCGCGTCCTTTAATCCCTTTTCTCCAAACCGCAATCCTTAATCCATGCAGCAGCAGGAAAATCTGCACAGCTAACCGGAAAGCAAAGCAGATCCAAACAGTGCAAGATTGCCTGGAGCCATGCGCTGTGACCTACTGACATCTGAAATAGAGGAGACTTTTCTCCGTCATGGTACCCCGCGCCACTGCAGGTGAGTTTTGGATTTGAAAAAACAAACGAGTTTCTGAATCAAATTAAACAAACATTAAATGTTACACATGAAGCAGAAAAATCCTACTATGCCTTGTGAAATGGTTTATTGTGACAGTCCATATTCATTGCCAGCAATTGTTTAATGTTCAGCAGCAAGCTTTACAGACAAAGAACAGTTGGGATCTCCCTAATGACTAATGAAGTGTACAATGGTGAAACAGAAACTTACAAAAGCACACACGCACAAAACCTAAACTAATTAGCCAGCTTATTGCAAAGGTTACTTGACTTGGTTTTAACCTACTTCTGAAATCATTTTGTGCTATATATCACATAGAGACATACAGAGGTTTGAAAAAACATGATAAACCTACCTAATCTACAATTATTACTTTACAACAGGAATCCAAAGCAGGAGCTGGTTAACGAATTTTAGCCTAGGGGTTTGAGGGGGAGTAAGTACATAGTACTTGTCTAAGAGTAGCGGCTCATCCTTAACTAATTGATCTCCACCTGCCAAGGAAGGATTAATTTTTTTCCAGTAATAGAGATGGCTGGTGGTGTTCTTTTCATTTCCAGATCACACAAGCATTTTTAATCTCAGTGCGTTATTAAACTTCCAGTAAGAGTTCATTTGTTTAGTGGATCCAGGAATTATTAAGTCATTATTTAAAGTGGTTGTCCCACAAATAAAGTACATTTCAATCACTAGATCTTGGAATAATAAGTTCTACAATTGAATGTGTTAAAAAAAATGTTCCAGGGCTAGGATAATCTTACATATGTGATTGTGCTGTGTACTGTGTAATGGCTGTGTCTGGCCATACAGGGACATCATCTGATCATACCACATCTCTTGGGCCAGGGAAGACGCAAAAGAGAGTATACAGATAGCACAGTATAGGATCATAGCTGATTGTTACTGTGAGTTAAAACATTTCCCTGCCTTTTTCTAAGCATGTTTTACCTACCAGAAGGCAGCAGCTGTTATCCCTTGCAGTACTGTCTCTATGCTCTCTTTTGTTTCATCCCCAATCCAGGAGCTCTGATATGTGCAGACCATGTTCCTGTACAGTTAAATGGAGAGAGGCAGCACCACATACCAAACGGCATCCTTCACAATTTCTTTATTCCAGCACACCAGTGCAAGCAACGTTTCGGACTGTGTCCTTTCTCAAGCAACAGTATACACAGAAACAGTCCGCTTTATATAGTATAAAACTCCTCCCCTTAATCACATTTCACCAATCGTGCAATATACAAAACAATTAACACTTTCCATAACCATATATGAAATTAAAATTACCCCATCCATTCACATTTCAGTCCTTATTGCGTACCGATGCTCATAATGTCCATGATCGTTATATATATATAGTCCAGATCAGTGTTTCCAGTGTTTCCTGAGGATTGCATAGGTGATAATTTAATCACTTGCACAGGGATAATTCCATCATCTGTCTAATGATAAGGAAAACCTGAAAACATGACCTGTTGGTGTGCCTTGAGGACTGGAGTTGGGAAACACTGGTCCAGATAATGTCCACATTGTACCTTTATATTCAATTCATATAGTTACTTCCTGGTTTTTTCATCCACCAATATGGGCCGGCTTTAGAGTATGTTGCCACAGTAACATTATCATCAAACATCCTGCAATGTGACTTCCTCTACCCCACAACCAATAAGGGATGCTCCGTATTGTGCATGCGCTACTCTTCGAGCGCTGATTGGTCGCCAGGTTCAGTTCTATTGCGCATGCTCTGGCGTCCTGGTTATGTCAATCAATGGAGCACACTTCCTCCCAAGCTCGCCGTGCATCATTACATCGGCTCCATTCCTCTTCCGGTTCATCCTCGAAATTGTTCCCCCGGAAACATAGTACAAGATATATAAGTTCCCTTCTACATTTATCCTATCTTCCATTACTATGATTGCGGCACATCTCTCTCTTTTATTATCCCATATCACACCACATCAACATCTGGCAGGCAGGGGATCACCCAATATGCCAATGTGGTGTAGCGTGTATAAAAATTCCTGCTTTTACATGTACAATTAATTACAGTTAGGGCCAGAAATATTTGGACAGTGACACAATTTTCGCGAGTTGGGCTCTGCATGCCACCACATTGGATTTGAAATGAAACCTCTACAACAGAATTCAAGTGCAGATTGTAACGTTTAATTTGAAGGGTTGAACAAAAATATCTGATAGAAAATGTAGGAATTGTACACATTTCTTTACAAACACTCCACATTTTAGGAGGTCAAAAGTAATTGGACAAATAAACATAACCCAAACAAAATATTTTTATTTTCAATATTTTGTTGCGAATCCTTGGGAGGCAATCACGGCCTTAAGTCTGGAACCCAGGGACATCACCAAACGCTGGGTTTCCTCCTTCTTAATGCTTTGCCAGGCCTTTACAGCTGCAGTCTTCAGGTCTTGCTTGTTTGTGGGTCTTTCCGTCTTAAGTCTGGATTTGAGCAAGTGAAATGCATGCTCAATTGGGTTAAGATCTGGTGATCGACTTGGCCATTGCAGAATGTTCCACTTTTTTCACTCATGAACTCCTGGGTAGCTTTGGCTGTATGCTTGGGGTCATTGTCCATCTGTACTATGAAGCGCCGTCCAATCAACTTTGCAGCATTTGGCTGAATCTGGGCTGAAAGTATATCCCGGTACACTTCAGAATTCATCCGGCTACTCTTGTCTGCTGTTATGTCATCAATAAACACAAGTGACCCAGTGCCATTGAAAGCCATGCATGCCCATTCCATCACATTGCCTCCACCATGTTTTACAGAGGATGTGGTGTGCCTTGGATCATGTGCCGTTCCCTTTCTTCTCCAAACGTTTTTCTTCCCATCATTCTGGTACAGGTTGATCTTAGTCTCATCTGTCCATAGAATACTTTTCCAGAACTGAACTGGCTTCTTGAGTTGTTTTTCAGCAAATTTAACTCTGGCCTGTCTATTTTTGGAATTGATGAATGGTTTGCATCTAGATGTGAACCCTTTGTATTTACTGTCATGGAGTCTTCTCTTTACTGTTGACTTAGAGACAGATACACCTACTTCACTGAGAGTGTTCTGGACTTCAGTTGATGTTGTGAACGGGTTCTTCTTCACCAAATAAAGTATGCGGCGATCATCCACCACTGTTGTCATCCGTGGACGCCCAGGCCTTTTAGAGTTCCCAAGCTCACCAGTCAATTCCTTTTTTCTCAGAATGTACCCAACTGTTGATTTTGCTACTCCAAGCATGTCTGCTATCTCTCTGATGGATTTTTTCTTTTTTTTCAGCCTCAGGATGTTCTGCTTCACCTCAATTGAGAGTTCCTTTGACCGCATGTTGTCTGGTCACAGCAACAGCTTCCAAATGCAAAACCACACACCTGGAATCCACCCCTGACCTTTTAACTACTTCATTGATTACAGGTTAACGAGGGAGACGCCTTCAGAGTTAATTGCAGCCCTTAGAGTCCATTGTCCAATTACTTTTAGTCCCTTGAAAAAGAGGAGGCTATGCATTACAGAGCTATGATTCCTAAACCCTTTCTCCGATTTGGATGTGGAAACTCTCATATTGCAGCTGGGAGTGTGCACTTTCAGCCCATATTATATATATAATTGTATTTCTGAACATGTTTTTGTAAACAGCTAAAATAACAAAACTTGTGTCACTGTCCAAATATTTCTGGCCCTAACTGTATATATAATATGTGTCCAGTACACATTAACCCATAAAAACTAAAGATTCAAATGCCACAACTATGTTTAAATATAGGGGAAAAGAGAAAGATATAATCCGCCTTATTATCCAGCTCTACATAATAAGCAAGAACTCACATATTCATCATAATAATCATGTTGATGGATCCGGGGGAACAGTCTAGCTCGTATTAACTCCGTCCAATCTATACCTAATTTATCATCCTTAGATTACAACCAGAGATTAGGAGAGAGAGGGGACTCAATTTATCATATTACAAACCTAACACAATATTAGAGCTCATATATTACACCTTATTCCATGTGCTTATCCTCTATGGATGGTAGAGTATATCCAGTATTACCAAAACCAATGGCACATCATCACACACATATACATTACCACTTCTTAATCCATTTTATATACATATATATCCTTGAGGAATAAGAAAAAGCCACCGGTACGTGTTATGGATCTAGGATAAATTAAAAATACTATTAAAAACAGAATGTACAGGAAGATGCAGTAAAAGGATATAGTTACATCATTTAAGGAGACATCCCCGTTGATCGTTTTCCAGGTTTAAACCCTTAGGGTACAGTGTATCGAGTTCAAATATCCATCTTAATTCTTTTTTCTTCAGTATTGCCACCCTATCACCACCTCTTCTCAATGGCGGGACGTCATCTATTATTCTATATTTCAACTGATTCACACTGTGGCCGGTTTCCACAAAATGTCTAGGGTCGGGAGTTCCACCTTTTCATTCCTTATAGTACTTTTATGTTTGCTAATGCGTGCTTTTGCCTCCATTGTGGTCTCCCCCACATAGAGGAGACCACAAGGGCAACTGATTGCATAAACCACGTAGCTGCTATTGCATGTGTATCTTTTCCGGATGGTATATCTCTTCCCAGAATATGGGTGGTGGAACTCCCTGCCCTTGATCATATTGCCACAGCTTGCGCATCCCAAGCAGGGAAAATTACCCAGACTAGGTTTACTCAGAGTGAACTTTCCAAAACAAACCCCAAGGAGTCAGGCCAAATAAACTGCAATTAATTATTTATTTAAAACACCATGTAAAATGACAATATATATGATGGTACACAGAAGGAGAACCACATGACACAGTTCAACCACAATGGTACACAATCCTCAGGTATAACCAAAATAGTCAAACAACAGTGCCCCAATATGAGTACACTATATACCTAATGAGGATGACACAATAAACATATAAAGCCATGGGTCCCATTTACCTTACTGTGACCGCCCCCTGACGCGTTTCTCACCAGCTTCTTTTGAGGAGAAGCTGGTGCGAAACGCGTCAGGGGGCGGTCACAGTAAGGTAAATGGGACCCATGGCTTTATATGTTTATTGTGTCATCCTCATTAGGTATATAGTGTACTCATATTGGGGCACTGTTGTTTGACTATTTTGGTTATACCTGAGGATTGTGTACCATTGTGGTTGAACTGTGTCATGTGGTCCTCCTTCTGTGTACCATCATATATATTGTCATTTTACATGGTGTTTTAAATAAAAAATTAATTGCAATTTATTTGGCCTGACTCCTTGGGGTTTGTTTTGGAAAGTTTATTGATTTAGGAGGGCCATTTTACCCTGTATCAGGTGGTTTGAATATATTACTCAGAGTGAGTTGTAAATCCCTCCTTGAGCTCCCAATATCCGATTTCACCAAATTGTCGCGCAGATTTCGTCCTCTTCTATATGAGAAAAGAGGTGGTGATTCAAACTCCTTGATACCTGTATGGCCTTTACCCAAAAGGGGCCAGGATCTTCTAATAATACCCGAAATTTTACCACTCATCCTGTTATATGTGGTAACCATAGGTATCCGATTCACCTTGGCTGTTCTGTCCCTGGTCGTCAATAACGCATCCCGATTCAGAGACAATGCACGTTTTTTAAAATTTGTAAGATTATCTCTTGGATATCCTCTTTTGAGGAACCTCACACACATTTTCTCCAACCTCTGATTGACAACATTATCATCAGACACCACCCGCCTCACTCTAATCATCTGGCTCCATGGGAGCGACGCTACCATTGATCTCAGATGCTCGCTGGAGTGATGCAGCATACTATTACAGTCTGTCTCCTTAATATGAAGATCAGTACACAACCTTCCATTCGCCTTATAGACTCTTGTATCCAAAAACTGCATCTCCTCCAGGGAACAAACCATGGTGAAGCCTAAACCAGGATGTATGTTATTAATAGTTTCAAGGAACATGTTCAATTCATCCCTCCCACCATCCCACATGAAAAAAATGTCATTGATGTAACGGCGCCATCCCCTGACATGGCGCCAGTAGGTGGAACTGTACATGTGTTCGCCCTCCAGGACAGCCATATAGATGTTAGCAGGATGGTGGTGAACGGGGCAGGATGGAGCCGGCGGGGCAGGATGGATGCGGGGGGGGCAGGATGGTGCTGGCGTGGCTGGCAGAATGGTGCCGGCGAGGGGGGCAGGATGGTGCCGGCGGGGGGGCAGGATGTGAGGATACTCACCCGTCCGCCGGCTCGCTACACCTCCGTCTTGTAGCTCCCAGAACAGGACCTGTCATTGCCTGGGAAACCGATCAGCTGATCGGTTTCCCAGGCAACGACAGGTCCTCAAGCCCTTTAGGACCTAGAAGACGGACATGGAGCGAGCCCGCGGATGGGTGAGTATCCTCACTGAGGATTTTTTTATTTTTATTATCAACGTGGAGGAGCGGGGGGGCATGAGGAACGGGGGGAGCATGAGGAGCAGGGGGGGCATGAGGAACGGGGGAAACAGGAGGAGAGGGGGGCATGAGGAACGGGGGGAACAGAAGGAGTGGAGGAGCTGCAGGGGAAGGCAGAGGGAGGGGTGCCGCAAGGAGCGGAGGGGGGCAGGAGGAGCGGAGGGGGGCAGGAAGAGCGGGGGGCTGTGAGGAGAGCCGCCGCTGCGGCCACTGTGTATCCCGGCGACAGCGGCGCGCCAGGCTGCAAATAGGCGCCAAATTCGAACTTTGAACCAATAAGCTGCCTCTGTGTAGCACGCGATTTCGGCGACAGACACACTCAAAAACCCTTAGACAATTATATAATAGATGATTAAAATGTACTTTGTTCATGGTAGAACCCCTTTAAATTGAATTACTGTAGCTGTACTAGATGCAGAGTCCAGTGCCAGCAATAATCCTATATTTTTAATTACAGTAGTCTGTCTTCTGAAACAACAGCATCCCGGATGGACACTAGTGGTATATAGTGTAAAAATGGTATATTGAATGTTGGTTATAACAGCTTGCAATAGAGGGGACTCCATGCATCAAGAAGATTCTAAAGAAATACCTTCACTGAATACACTGAGGAGCAAAAGGGTAACAATGTTTGGATCTTCTGACTTTCAGACTCAAAATCTCACCAATAACTACAGCTTTAAGTGTGAGACTACCTTCATTTTTATAGACAATCATCTTGGACATTTCATATATAAATTTGACTTTCAACTATTTAGCATTTGATTAGTTATGCAGATTCTTGTAATGAGACTGCATTGTTACTATTTTGCTGATAAACATCCAACTTACTTATTTTTTTATGTTTCTGTGCACAATAGAGTGTACAATGTAGCATTTTGTTCAAGACCTTGCAGAGCAACAGCTGCGATTATTGCAAAACTCAGACCGGAGTGGGTAAACAAAGGAGAGGACGGCAGTGATGATTAAAGGCAGAAGCAACAGAAGACGGGAACACGACAGACGGTAAATAAAAAATATGGCATTACAGTATCGTATAATCGCAGAAGACAAATACAATGCTGAAATTGTGCTACATATATGTTGTTCTCTTCATTGTGCCAACAAAATAAATTGATTAGTCTGGCAGGTTTACTAACCAGATTTTGCTAGAGATTGAATACTTACAATTATAGTTTCATCTAGTACAAAGCACTGCACCGGCGGTAGGCTAGATCAGGTATTATCAGGTATGTACAGATCATGCTATGTACATACCATGTACATACTTTTGAATTTATTTTATTTTTCAAAAGTTTTGTACGCTGTTAAGTGTTGACTATTCTGTCACTAGGTGGTGTCAGCATACGTTTTTAGATACTTTTCAATACTTTATTTATTCCTTAGCCTGTCACATCAACATGCACATGTAACGTAAAGGCCAAGCTACTGAATAGATAAAGAATAGTATCAGTTGACTATTAAATAATATGTTCCTAAACCCTTCATTTAAAGAAATAAATGAATAAGAGCAGGGCACCTATTATTGTTTTTGCTGACGCAGACTCCTAATCATGTAGTCACCAAAGCAGCCATTTTCATCAATGGGGCACATACCTATATATTTCCAGAATCATAGTTATCTGATAACTGAGCTACTCTCTGTTTTTGTGCTTTGTGAAGATACCTTTTAATTCAGAAACAATAGAGTGCTTGATACTGTATACTGTACTCAGCAGTTGATTTTTTTGTACATGCCCCCAGATTAGAAATGAGCGAATTCATTCTGCACAAATTAAATTAAGTATTAATTTTTCAAAATGTGTTGAATTTTACATTCCAAAAAATGTACAACTAATTTAAGACAAATTGCCTATATGTTCACAACCTTGCCACAAATTGCTTTAAATAGAAGGTTTACATGACCTTGGGTGCAGCCCACAGGGATTCTACATAATGCTTGGTAGTTATCGCACACTATAGCACAGCCTTTTCATGAATCAGGAGTGTCTGACAAGGGGTGTGAGTCTCTGTGCACCTCACATAAGACACCCTCCCCTTCCCGCTGGGCCTCATCCTGCCCCAGGTTCGTTCATTTTGGCATATCTAGGAGAAACATGCATGAAAATGACAAGCATCAAAAACATTTTGTGTAAGTCCATATTGCACCAATATTTATGACTCTTCAAAGCACTTTATGTCAGGATTATGGTAAATTTTTTTATGATATGCTTATTACGACTGCTATACTAATCCATGGGATGTGTTATAGACTATCATTGTGTTTATTTGTATCTTTTGTGGATGGAATGTATTTTGTATGATCCGCTATCTCTCAGGGTACCGTCACACGCCGCAATCTCGCCTGGCGATATGAGGCGATCTAACGTCCGCGTGCACGTTTTTCATGGTCGACCTCAGATCGCCGATTGCGGCATCACACGCCGCAATATGGCCCTGAAAGTAAGGCTATGTGTCGCTCCGGAAATCGCCTCACCTACAGCGGAACCAATCTTGCCTCATTCCATCGCCACTTCACACACCGCAATTCCAAAGGCAATGTGGGCGTACATGTTCAGCGGGGCGAGGAGATAGGCATGCCACAGTGGTTTACACCGTGCCCCATACACGCTCATTGGATAACGCAACAGCGTTACGATTGGTCAGGCTGCTCTGGAAGGCTGGCTAATACATGACGCCATTGTCTATCGGAATTTGGCACAAATACACGATCGAGTCATCAATTGTGGCTCCTGCAACACACTTTCGAGGTGCAAAAGTGTCGCACAGAAGTGGTCTTGTGCAGTACAGTGGATTACACTAACAATGGCTAGGTGTGCGTCTGTAGGTGAATGCGGTAAGCTACAAACAACACTATAGACATATGTACCTGCATTGGTCCACGCCATGGCAGAGCTGCCATGGCTGAACTGAACTACAGTGCCTACAAGTAGTATTCAACCCCCTGCAGATTTAGGTGGTTTGATAAGATGCAAATAAGTTAGAGCCTTCAAACTGCAAACGAGAGTAGGATTTATTAACAGAAGCATAAATCTTACAAACCAAAAAGTTATGTTGCTCAGTTGAATTTTAATAAATTTTAAACATAAAAGTGTGGGTCAATTATTATTCAACCCCTAGGTTTAATATTTTGTGGAATAACCCTTGTTTGCAATTACAGCTAATAATCGTCTTTTATAAGACCTGATCAGGCCGGCACATGTCTCTGGAGTTATCTTGGCCCACTCCTTCATGCAGATCTTCTCCAAGTTATCTAGGTTCTTTGGGTGTCTCATGTGGACTTTAATCTTGAGCTCCTTCCACAAGTTTTCAATTGGGTTAAGGTCAGGAGACTGACTAGGCCACTCCATCACCTTGATTTTTTCCCTCTTGAACCAGGTCTTGGTTTTCTTGGCTGTGTGCTTTGGGTCGTTGTCTTGTTGGAAGATGAAATTACGACCCATCTTAAGATCCTTGATGGAGGAGCGGAGGTTCTTGGCCAAAATCTCCAGGTAGGCCGTGCTATCCATTTTCACATGGATGCGGACCAGATGGCCAGGCCCCTTGGCTAAGACACAGCCCCACAGCATGATGCTGCCACCACCATGCTTGACTGTAGGGATGGTATTCTTGGGGTCGTATGCAGTGCCATCCAGTCTCCAAACGTCACATGTGTGGTTGGCACCAAAGATCTCGATCTTGGTCTCATCAGACCATAGAACCTTGAACCAGTCTGTCTCAGAGTCCTCCAAGTGATCATGAGAAAACTGTAGACGAGCCTTGACATGACGCTTTGAAAGTAAAGGTACCTTACGGGCTCGTCTGGAACGGAGACCATTGCGGTGGAGTACGTTACTTATGGTATTGACTGAAACCAATGTCCCCACTGCCATGAGATCTTCCCGGAGCTCCTTCCTTGTTGTCCTTGGGTTAGCCTTGACTCTTCGGACAAGCCTGGCCTCGGCACGAAAGGAAACTTTCAAAGGCTGTCCAGGCCGTGGAAGGCTAACAGTAGTTTCATAAGCCTTCCACTTCTGGATGATGCTCCCAACAGTGGAGACAGGTAGGCCCAACTCCTTGGAAAGGGTTTTGTACCCCTTGCCAGCCTTGTGACCCTCCACGATCTTGTCTTTGATGGCCTTGGAATGCGCCTTTGTCTTTCCCATGTTGACCATGTATGAGTGCTGTTCACAAGTTTGGGGAGGGTCTTAAATAGTCAGAAAAGGCTGGCAAAAGAGACAATTAATCCACACGTGAAGCTCATTGTTCTTTGTGCCTGAACTACTTCTTCTAATACTTTAGGGGGACCAAACAGAATGCTGGTGGTTTGAGGGGTTGAATAATAATTGACCCACACTTTTATGTTTAAAATTTATTAAAATTCAACTGAGCAACATAATTTTTTGGTTTGTAAGATTTATGCTTCTGTTAATAAATCCTACTCTCGTTTGCAGTTTGAAGGCTCTAACTTATTTGCATCTTATCAAACCACCTAAATCTGCAGGGGGTTGAATACTACTTGTAGGCACTGTATGTGTGTGCACACATCTTTGCGTCTGTGTACTGAAGTGTACCTACATCCCCCACAAATACCATTGCATTCTCCATGTTAGTGGACACGGTCCCATGTGGCCAAACACATCATAATGGACATGTACACGCAGTCACGGCATACAGTGTGGGCCAAAGGGCTGGACCTGTGTACTGGACATTGGCACACAATACCAATCTATACCATTTAATGTATCACATACCTCTGTGCACAGCATAAAGCTATGTGCAACTGCCCTGTATTGAAAAGTAACAACACACACAGGTTTTTTTTTTTTGGTTTGTAATTAAAGTTTTTGCGCACAAAAATTATAAGTCAAACAACACACACAAAACATTTTGAACACAAGTGCCAACATGACACAAATGAATAGAAAAAGCAGAAACAGAATGCCCATACCCAAACATTGCAGAGTAGTGAACCAAAAACTTCAAAACTAACTAACTAACTAATGTGTAAACACCCCAAAAAAATAAAATAAAACCATATTCGTCATGGTGCAGCCACCCTGGTGACTCCCTCCTCCTCCTCATGTTGATGCCTCACAACACCAGCCACCCTACACCTGCTGGTGCTGCCACGCCACTGCCCCAGGGCCATTAAGGTAGGAGCAGTATGCGTCTCTGTTGCTCCTGGCATCCTGATGACTCAGACCATGGCTCAGCGGCTGGAGTAGAGCCACACCATGGTCGGCAGCACGCCAATCCCCGTGATGGACCTCCCCTGTTGTGGGGTCCACAGAATCCACATAACTTGCTGGCATGTATGATGACCGATCCCTACGACGCAGGAAGTTATGCAGCACACAGCAGGCCAGCACTACCACTTAGATAGATTTCAGTTTCATATGCAAAGGCGTATGAAACACGCGGAATCTATTGGCCATGATCCCGAATGTATTTTCAACCACACGGCGAGCCCGGGATAGCCGGTAATTGAAAATGCGCTGCTCAGAAGTAACCGTCCTGTGGGGATATGGTCATAGTAGTGAGCCTGAAGTGGGAAGGCTTCATCCCTCACAAATGCAAAGTTGAGATGACCGGTTGTCTCATCATTTGAGGGCAAGATCAGAGCATCTCTCCTTAGGTCTTGGGCAAAGGAGCAGTGTGCAAACACACCCCCGTCTGAGACACAGCCGTTCATGCCAACGTCCACGTAGAGGAACTCATAGTGAGCAACCACCAGGGCCATGAGGACCACGCTAAAATATCCTTTGTAAATATAATACAAGGACCCCGTGTTGGGGGTTTCGTGATCACGTGCTTACCATCCAATGCACCGCCGCAATTTGGAAATTGCCATCGTTCCTCAAAACCTCTGGCAACATCCATCCATCCTGCGGGGGTTGTTGGAAACTGCATGTAGGATGGCAGCAGACAACTCCAGATGGCCTCACACGTCTCGGGGATCAGGCGGCTCAGCAGTGGCTGTGAGACAGCTGCAGAGTATTGCAGGTCTGTCCTCGAACGACCTGTTGCCAGGAACCTCAAAGTTACAGCCAAACACTCAGGTGGCACAGCTCGACGCATCAAAGTGTCCTGTTGGGCTATCAATGGCGTAATGCGTTCCAAGAGGAATGTGAAAGAGTCCTCGGACATACGGAGATAGTTCCTGAAATCATGCGGACTCCTATCCTCCAGCTGATGCAGCAGGCGCATGTGACTCAGGTCGTCCCGTTGCCGAAACCAATCCTGAGCCCACACACGCCATGGTCTGCGAGCCCGCAACCTCTCAACTCTATCCTCCAGCCATAAGTCCTCTTCCACCAAGGCAAGAGCCACGATAACATCTCCATCAGGGTCCATGATGATCTCACCTACCAACCCCTGCAAAAGGAACAAAAAAAGACTTTCATCAAAAGAACACATTATCAGCCATCAAGTCACCACTACCTCCTTCCCTACACATCTCCTAGCCAGTTAACCACATCCTACCAGACTCTGGTCATATGGACATCCACATACATATTTGGCACCATTCAATGGTCACAAACAACATTACACTGTCTCACCACAACACCTGTTATCACTACACCCATGGGCCTCCTCCCCAACTATATCTCCATCGTCCAAATTGTGACATCATTACCATACCCCCATAAAGCTGCTCATAATGTGTAAGTTCGACCACAAGGGCTAGGAAAATGCAAAGCTCAAACACACAGATGCTTAGTGACAGATAAGTGAACATGCTAAACGTACCAGAGCCATGTGCTACTGATAAATTATCATCCCACGCAGCTGACAATCGCATAGTCATCATTTCCAACACACATCCCTGTGGTGGTGATAATTCCGGATCTTCACAGGCAGACATTCCTAAGCCACATGGGCCACTTCACATGTCAGTATGGCCAGATGAATTACATTCAGTGTGGTAAAGGGCAGTACTATGTGGACACATTTGATATGTGCAATTAAACTAACCACAGAGCCCTCCTTAGTACATGATCCTGTATGGTGAAGGCAAAATGGATTGTCAATGAGGAGGGTATTTTGCGGTAACTAAAGCCATCCATCCATTTGGCGGCATAGAATAGCTCCATCAAACACATCATTCCAAGCAACATACACCAGGACTTGGGCGTCTGCTACTGTACACAATAACGATCCGTAGTGCAAAGAAGTATCAAACGCTATACACAGCCATATCAAAAATCATGTCTGAACATCAGTACTTACTTAATGACTCTGGGCAGCAAGCGTGCCGTAACACTTTCGTTAGCGTTTTTTATGTGGTAACCATCCAATCACAGAGCATCAGCGTCATCTAATTGATGTAGCTGCCGGGCGTTGCCACGTACGACTACTGATTAGACGCCTGGGCTGCTTTGTGATTGGTCATGCTGTGTATAAAATTGGGGCCAGCTGGTCCACCACCCATGCTCCTACTTCAATGTGCATTGTTCTAGTAGCGTCTCATCACCACAACTCTGTTGGACTGACGGTAAGTCAGTGGATATGCTATTGTGCTTCTCATGAATGCTCTATTCTTCTCGGCTTCCCAACCATATTTTGCGACATGTATGGCCGGGTTCGGTGGAGCTTCATGTGGCGTTATGTAGATGTGTGGTTTGTGACGCCTACACATCGTTAACAACCTCCGTGTCCTGTTGCACACATAATGATCCTTGCCACTAATGACATGACAATGAGTACTACAGCACTACATCATTACATAAATATGTGCTGAGATCTTTCCTGTGTCTACATTTTGTGTGGGACGCCATGTGTGCCATTTCAACATGATGCATCTTTGTTAATTAGCTTGGCCAGGGCCAAACCACACATGCCCGTGTCATGTGCAGCATGCCACATCTGTGTACACATATAAAGCCCATTAATGCTTCTGCATACACAAGCTAACTACCAGACCACCTGTCCTTGCTAGTGTTGGACATGGATTGGCCACACAGAGTAGGGTGTGACCTGATATGTACAGGTATATGTTTGGGTAATACAGTATGCTTTGTTTTGGCAGATGGCTCAGAGTACTGAATTTGTGCGTGACCTCCTACGCATGTACCAGGACCATGAATGCCTGTGGCGGGTTGCGGTGCCGAAGTACAATAACCAGGAGGCGAGGGATGTGGCCTACGGGCACCTTGTCGAGCTGGCCAACCGGCTCAACCAAAGTAAGACCTAGATGGTGCCAATGGTTGTGGAGAAAATCAAGCACCTGCGCACCGTGTTCACCAAGGCCCATAACAAGTGGATGTAGCCGATTTGAAAAAAAGTGATGTTATGTCAGCGCTCTAAACACTTCAGGACACGGCTCTATCATAAATTACCTGTAGGCTTTATTGATTCAGTATGGGATCCAGTCTCCACAACGCGTTTCAACGCACAGAGCGTCTTTATCAAGTGATCCTACACTTGATAAAGACATATAACATATAAGAGTATAACACCACGATGAGCGATCTCCCAGCGCAGAGCCTATGCTGGGAGATGGTAACTATGGTACACGTCGGGTAACTAAGCGACGCGCGGCGCCTAGTTACCCAATGTGTACCATAGTTACCAGCGAGATCGCGGATCCACATCGCTGGGGAGTCTGTCTGTGTGACAGCTCACCAACGATGTGAGCGATATTGTAAGCAATCGAGCGTGCACGTGATCGCTTACAATATCGCTAGAGATATCTCAGCGTGTGACGGCCGCCTTATATACCATTTTCCAAGAGAAAATGCAGTTTGCAAAGTCCATACAAGTACATGTCTAAAATACTATTACCTCATTGACTAACTAGTTCCTTACAAGTACTTGTCTACTTGTCTAAATACTGTTACCTCATTGACTTAGGGCCCTTTCACATCAGCGTTTTTTGAAATTCGCGGCAGATGCGGTGAAAAAAACCGCATCTGCCGCGATTACCGCATACCGGCTGCACTTGCGGCGCGGTTGCAGTAAACGCCATGCAAAGTATAGGCGTACTTGCGGCAGGGGCGGCAAGTGCGGTTTTGCACTTGCGGCAGGTGCGGCCGCGAAAAAAAACGCGGTCAGCCGCGGTTTTTTTCGCGGCCGCACCTGCCGCAAGTGCAAAACCGCACTTGCCGCACCTGCCGCAAGTATGCCTATACTTTGCATGGCGTTTACCGCAACCGCGCCGCAAGTGCAGCCGGTATGCGGTAATCGCGGCAGATGCGGTTTTTTCTCCGCATCCGCCGCGAATTGCAAAAAACGCTGATGTGAAAGGGCCCTTAACTGGTTTGCGCATGGGCACTCATGGTTATACTATAGTTGTGCTTATAATATTCCTAGCTCACAAACAACCTATAGAAAATGTGAGGAATTTCTACTTCTTCAGCTAAGATGTCCTCAGTGCTTGGAATAGCTTGACACAAGAAGAACAACTGCTCCTCCCAAAGTCACCCACAGAGGCACAGGCATAAATATTGTGATGAAACCATAAGTGTTATAAGAACTTGTTCTTTATCCATAGATTAATAAATATTAATCTTGATGGCCTGATTCTACAGATATGCGCAATGTTGTGCTGGGTGGTTGGTTGTGGTAATTGATGTCAGTATATTGCTTCCCTTGTTAATTATTGTTTATTCTATGTTTGATTTACAGGCCCTTCGGGAGTCCGGCTCCATTGGTGAGGACCCACCTGCTGGCCAGGCTCAAGCATCAACATCTTATGGGGAGCTGATGCCTGATCGCAGTAGTGTAGGGGGAGCTGTGCCCAGGGCCCAGCTCAGGAATTCAACAGCGACATACGCCTGCCCCACCCAACACTGAGCTGGGTGCCTGGGCAAAACTAGAGGTCGCCAAAGTCAGGATCCCCCTGTCCCCCACGAAGACAACAACCCAGAAGGGCCCCCAATGTGTGGGAGTACGGGGATGAGGGGGAGGAGCCATTGTCTGATTCAGCAGAGGACGCTACTAGGCAATGCATTACATTGTGTGAAGGACTGTTTATGTGTTGTTTTTGAAAAAACCAAGTGTGTTCTTTAATTTTCTTTTTGGTAATAAACCAGCCTTTGTTTTCCCATACCTACATCCACATATGTGTCTGATTCTGCAGTATGGTTGTGTGTGTAGTGTGTTGTGGGTGTTATGGTGATGTTTGTGTGGCAGAAGGAGAGCCCTCATGTCCACAATAACATAGTTGGGTCATTGTAGCAGACAGGAGCCTATCCCTAGGTGACATGTGTGAGTATGGGGAGATTAGGAGTCTTCTATGGCCAACATAGGCGAGTCTGTTTCTGTGTGTGTGTTTGTTAATGTGGGTGTGATATTGGAGAGAGTGATGTAAAATAGGGCATCATCCGTGGTCCAATGGTATAGTATGGTCAGGTCTTTATTATGTCACACTACACACCTATGCCAAGTCATTAGCCATGTGCTGTATTTAACAATTTAACCGGCACAAGGTGTCCCTGTGTGTGCAGAGACAAGGGATCACACAGTATATTTTGGTTCAAGAACATTTATTTTGGGTTGGTTTTTTGGTAAAAGATGTTTGTTCAGATTAGTAGCAGCCAAACCATACTACCCACTTTCCCAATGTGGGATACTATAAGAAAAGAGGCCAACAGGGCCTAACAAACAAGGGTGCCAACATGGCAAACGTCACACAAATATGGTCCAACATGGAAAACAAAATATAAGGGCTATTGCCTACATTATTGAGGGGGATATGGTGGACTAGGGGCAATGGTGGACTGGGCTGCCAAGAGGGACATGATCATTGCCCGCAACTGGTCCAGGTGCTGCTGGTCCCCCATGTGTGCCTGCAGCATTTCGGCAACAGTTGGTACACCTGTATAGGAAAAAACGGCCATTAGTCAGTGACATGTGTAGGTGTGGGTGGGTGTGTGACATCATTGCTCAGGTTTTCACTTACGTTGCAGAGCCACATCCCGGGTTCCATCTTCCAGAGATGGGGATGCGCTCACATCCCATCCAGCAGCGCGAGCTCTTGTACCTTCACAAAGAAAGGAAGAACACATAAACAGAATTACTCACATACTGATGTGAGGGACACACACCAACAGGTATATAACAAAGCTTGGAGGCCATTGACCACACTTACCACCAATACCAAGAACTGCAGGCTCAATCTCAGGGTGTGGCCCACGGGAGATGGAGATGCTGGGGGGGGAGGTTGAGCCGGGGGTTGGGTTGTTGAGCCAGACTACTGGGCTTCCTTCTCCCTCCAGGTACGGTGACTGTATGGTCCCGGGGGGCCGTAGTAGCTGGGCCACCCAGGAAAGGGGATGCTGGTGTCCCGGGGGAAGGAGGAGTAGCTGGGCCCTCCATGGCATGTAATGGTGGGGTCCCGGGGGGGGCAGGACTTGCTTCTCCCTCCATGGCAGGGGATGGTGGGGTCCCAGGTGGTCTAGGGGACCGTCGCGCCTCACCTGATGGGGAGTCTTCCTCATCTGTCATTAATAAATTGAGAAGACACGGATTTGAGAAAAGGAACACAACATAGGGCAAACACGTACTGTGTGTATATCATTGTCATTAGGGCGTGCAGGGTCGGCAGAAATTTGTAGGTCTTCAGGGACACTATGGTTAGGGGCCAGTCTGTTTTTGAACCAGAGCACAACACCAGTGAGCACATATTTAGGATGTATAACACCCTGTGATAGCAGGGGATGGAATTTGACACCAAACACAAGAGCAGACAGTAAGCATCTGGTGGTGCCACCATGGGGGCAAACACATAGCAGTCAGCTTGTAGTCACTTTTCCAGATTGTGATCAATGTGTTGTGAAATGCTATGTGTCAGAGTGTGCACATATGTCAAGATGGCCACCGTGCAGTGAGGACGTGCTGCTGTGCACTCCTCACCATCCACTGCCATCTGGAGCACTGGCTGGCCACTCTAGGATGCGGCACGCACCATCTCTCTGCCATCAGCGGCTCCCCCAGCTCCTGCCCGTCCACGGGGCTCTCCTGGTGCGCCCTCGCCCACATGCGCGGGACACCCCTGGCTCGGCCCTGACATCGGGCTCAGCCCTGGCATCGGCTCCCGACCTCCGGGTGCCCCCTCCCCAGCTTGTGAGGCGAGTCCTGCCAGCTATGCCGTCCCCCGCTGCCTAAGTGCGGGGACCGGCGGACTCACCGCAACCCTGCTGATCCACAGGCCTCCCGCCCTCGCACCTCCTGACTGAGCCCCAGGCTCGCACCAGGCAATGGACCAGCCCGGGGAGTGGGTGCGCCTGCCGACTTCGCAGGCCCCATCGCTCGGGCAGCACTCGGAAGTGAGGCTCCGCCCTCGCCGGTGATCACTGCGGGTCCCCTCGCTCGGGCTGAGGCCACGGCCCGCGCTCAGAGGCGAGACTCCCCCCACCGGGGACAACGCGGCCCATACCACTGACCCTCCAACGATGGTGCCCTGGAGACGTGATGTTTGCGTCTCACAGCTGCACCCTACAGCTGCTCCACCATCCGGCCCTTGGCTACAGCACCATCTGACCCCCGGCTGCCCCATCAGTGGACATGTGGCTGCCATACCATCAGACCCCCTGCTGCTACCTCATCTGACCCCACAGCTGCATCACCTGACCCTCGACCGCGCCATCTGACCCCTGGCTGCATCATCTGACCCCCGGCTGCATCATCTGACCCCTGGCTGCATCATCCGACCCCCCGGTTGCTGCATCATCTGACCCCCCAGCTGCTGCTTCATCTGACCCCTGGTTGCTGCTTCATCTGACCCCGGCTGCTGCTTCATCTGACCCCTGGCTGCTGCTTCATCTGATCCCCGGCTGCTGCTTCATCTGACCCCCGGCTGTTGCTTCATCTGACCCCCGGCTGCTGCTTCATCTGACTCCCAGCTGCTTCATCACCATCTGACCCCCGGCTGCTTCGTCATCCAACCCCTGGCTGCTTCATCTCATACCCCGCTGTCTCACCTGACCCCCGCTGCCTCACCTGACCCCCCGCTGCCTCACCTG
This sequence comes from Allobates femoralis, assembly GCA_033576535.1. Taxonomy (NCBI): domain Eukaryota; kingdom Metazoa; phylum Chordata; class Amphibia; order Anura; family Aromobatidae; genus Allobates; species Allobates femoralis. Next base: position 222,189,728 of record JARQOC010000004.1, on the reverse strand, counting down.
ACCTCCAGCTGCCTCACCTGTCCCCCAGCTGCCTCACCTGACCCCGGCTGCTCCATCTGCTTCACCTGACCCCGCAACCGCCTCAGTCAACCCCGACTGCCTCGACCGATCCCCCAACTGCCCCATCCGGCCTTTCCATCTGACCCCCCCCTTTAATCTCATCCCCGGACATCACCTCATCTCGTGACTGCTCCCCACTGACGACCATTCACCCACTACCACAACTTTCCCCCCTCTGCTTCTGACCCCTGCCGCCACACTCGCTCCCTGCTCTCCGTACGCAATGCTCCCGCTACTCCTCACTCTCACTTCCATCCTTCTCCACTTCCTACTACCCCCACTTATACTCCCTCCCAGCAACGAAATACTGCTCTCACCCTCAGTCCTGCCGAACCACCTCACCCACTTTACCGACCTTTTCATTCACTTTCAATCCTCAATCACCAAACAAGCACGCCCGCCTCGTAAGCTCTCATGCTCCCACCTGCTAACCCTCTGCCTATTCCTCCTCCTTGCCGGTATAAAATAAAAATTCGGTTGCGCCACACTGTTTGCTAAAGGCAGAATCTCCGTTATATTAATTCCTCACTCACCTTTTGCAGAGACGGCACAACCAGATAGTAGGCTCAGTGGTGAGGAAGGGATCCGAGACCTTTGCTCGCCGGTTCCTGGTTCCAGAATGAGCGCCCAGCTCCAGCTCGCTTCTCCGGGTCCCGTGATCAATCACGTGTCTATTGTGTCAGCCAGGTCCTTGTGTACAAAGCTGCTCTCTTCCACCACACTCCCCATAGGGAGGATAAGGTAAGGAACAATGCAGAAATGGTGGTATTTAGATTATGAGCGCTATACAAGGACACTGCACTCATTAGTATTACCTTTAGGTCTTTATTGAATATTGACAAAGGTGAGTCCTCGCCACAACATGTTTCAACGCTAATGCGTCTTCCTCAAGTGGATCCTCCTTGCCGGTGACATCTCCCCCAATCCTGCCCCCCCCCACCACATCCCCACAACCACCTTCATCCCACACCCACGACCCACTGCCAACCCTTGCAACCTCACCACCACTAGCCCTCCCAACCCCACCAACATCAGACCCATTCCCTCAACCCATGCACCACCTACCGTTCTACCTGGCGCACTCTGGAATGCTCGCTCAGTGTGCAACAAACTCCCAGACATCCACAAACTCTTTATCTCCAAGAAACTGTCATTCCTTGGCCTCACTGAGACCTGGCTCACCCCCTCCGACACGGCCTCCCCCGCTGCACTATCCTACGGCGGCCTCAGCCTGTCCCACACACCCCGTCCCTCTGGCAAACACGGCGGTGGAGACGGCATACTCCTGCCCAACTCCTGCCCCTATCCCCACGCCCCCCTCCGTCACTGTCCCCTCCTTCGAAGCCCACTCGGTCTGAATCTTTTCCCCCTGCAACCTCCAGCTAGCCATCATCTACCGCCCCCCCCGGACCCATCGCTTCCTTCCTTGACCACTTCACCACCTGGCTACTTCACTTCCTCTCTGCTGACATCCTCACTATCATCATGGGCGACTTCAATATCCCCATTGACACTCCCTGCCCAGCCGCCTCCAACCTTCTTTCCCTGACCACTTCCCTAGGGCTCTCCCAATGGTCCTCCTCTCCCACCCATGAACAAGGCCACACGCTTGACCTCATCTTTACCCGCCTTTGCTCCCTCTCCAACCTCATAACCTCGGAACTCCCTCTGTCTGACCACTACCTCTTGACCTTCTCCGCCCTCTCCTCCCCTGCCACGCTACCCCCTCTCCGCAAACTTGATCACCCTCGCCAAAACCTAAACGTTCTTGATCTTCCTTTATTTTCCGAATCCCTCCTCCCTCTCACCGACATATCCTCCACTGGCGACATTGACATTGCCACCACCCTATACAACACCACGATAACAAACGCCCTCGACCTAGCCACCCCCTCACTCTCCATGCTCCACGCATTAACAAGCAACCCTGGCACACCACCCTCACTAAAAACCTGAGACGGGCATCCAGGGTCGCCGAGAGGAGATGGAAAAAGTCCTGCACCTCTGAGCACTTTGCTCTGTTCAAACAATCCCTCACTGACTTCAAGACGGCACTTGCTACTACCAAGCAAGCATTCTTCTCATCCCTAATAACCTCTCTGTCCCACAACCCCAAACAGCTCTTCAAAACTTTCAACTCCTTATTTTGCCCGCTTGCTCCTCCCCCTTCTCCCCTCATCTCTGCTGAAGACTTTGCGACCTTCTTCAAGGAGAAGATCGACAAGATCAGAAGCAGCTTCGGCCCACTATCCCCACAACTCCCCCCCCACCTACACTGCCCTCCTCCTCCATCAGCCACTTCCCCCCCCATAATTGAAGACCAACTCTCCTCCCTCCTGTCAAAATCACACCTCACCACCAGCACCCACGACCCGCTCCCATCCAAACTCATTCCCAACCACACCTCTATTTTCATCCCAGCCCTCACCCACCTTTTTAACCTATCACCACTGGCGCCTTCCAACACGCCCTAATCACGCCCATCCTAAAAAAAAACTCACTCGACCCCACCTCTGTCTCTTAACTATCGCCCCATATTTCTTATCCCATTCGCCTCTAAGCTACTTGAACAGCACGTCCACTCCGAACTGTCCTCTCACCTCTCCTCGTGTTCCCACTTCGACCGACTACAGTCCGGCTTCCGACCCCTCCATTCGACCGAAACAGCCCTGACCAAAGTCACCAACGACCTACTGACCGCCAAGAACAAACACCACTACTCCATCCTCCTCCTCCTTGACCTGTCTGCCGCCTTCGACACGGTTGACTACTCCCTTCTTCTCCGGATCCTGGAAACCCTCGGCATCACCCACCTTGCCCTTTCTTGGATCTCCTCATACCTAGCGGACCGGACCTTCAGCGCCTCCCACTCCCACACCTCCTCACCCTACCCCCTTTCTGTCGGAGTCCCCCAAGGTTCAATCCTGGGACCCCTATTTTTCTCCATATACACTCTCGGCCTAGGACAACTCATTGAGTCCCACGGCCTCCAGTACCACCTCTACGCCGACGACACCCAAATCTACCTGTCCGTCCCTGACATCACCTCACTACTCTCCAAAATCCCACAATGCCTTTCCGCCATCTCATCCTTCTTCTCTGCTCGCTTCCTTAAACTCAACATGGACAAAACTGAATTCATAGTTTTCCCCCCAAGAAATTCCCCCCCCCCCACTTCCCAACCTATCCATCTGTGTCAACGACTACGCCCTCTCCCCAGTCACCCAAGCCAACTGCCTCGGGGTAATCCTTGACTCCTCCCTATCCTTCAAGCCACACATCGAGGCCCTCACCACATCCTTCCGACTCCAGCTAAAGAACATCTCACGGATACGCTCCTTCCTCACCCACGACACAGCTAAAACACTCATTCATGCTCTTATCATCTCCCGCCTTGACTACTGCAACCTCGTTCTCACTGGCCTCCCGGCTAACTCCCTCACACCTCTCCAGTCTATCCTCAATTCCGCTGCCCAACTAATCCACCTGTCCTCCCGCTACTCCGCTATCTCCCCCCTCTGCCAAGCCATTCACTGGCTCCCCGCCTCCAAGAGATCCCAATTCAAAACACTAACCATGGCATACAAAGCCATACACAACCTGTCCCCACCATACATCTCCGACCTGGTCTCCCGATACCTACCCTCACGCAACCTCCGCTCCTCCTAAGAACTCCTCCTCTGCTCCCCCCTCATCACCTTTTCGCACAACCGCATGCAGGACTTCTCCCGGCCATCTGCCATACTCTGGAACTCCCTGCCCCAACACATCAGACACTCTCCTAACCCTGAGAAGCTTCAAGTGTCACCTGAAGACTCACCTATTCCGTCAAGCCTACAACCTGCCATGAAACCCAGGCGACCGCCCTATACCTGACATTCCCCCATCCTACTGTATCTCCACCCCCTGCTCGTAGACTGTGAGCCTTCGTGGACAGGGTCCGTGCCCCTCCTGTACCTGTACATCCCGATCGGCTAGATTTAGTGTACCTGTGCTTGTCTCCCCTTATCCTTATGTAAAGCGCCATGGAACCTAATGGCGTTGTATAAATAAATAATAATAATAATAATATGTGCTGCCAGGTGTGATGTGGCCCTTCAAATTAGCATTAATATGTTGTGGTGAACTTTGCGGTCATTACACACCTATGTTGGGCCACACACAGGTCAAGGACCACTATAGCCGTCAACATTAACCAAACATATGAGTGTATTCTGCACCTTCATGTTGCATTGTGACCAACATGCAAATGCACATTGGTGACAGATCCACATGTTGGTTTATGTCACGGTATGTGCCATGGCACAATACCACATGATGGTTGGGTAGTGTTTGGGGTAGGTGATTGGCATGTGTGTGTTTGTCATTGCACATACTCACCACGCAGCCTGGCAATCCGGGCAGGAATCTCCACTATCCGCCCTGGGGACTTGTGTTTGAGGTCCGCCAACTTTTTTTAATTTGTTTGCGGGTCCTCTCTACACCCACTTTATGGATCAGGGCCCGCTGGATGAGGCGCAGTATGTGCTGCTTGCGCAGCCGTGGGAGGCGGTGATGCTGGTGGCACCAGTTGTCGTGCCGGTCACACAGGTCTATCAGTATTGGGAGTTATGTCATCCCCCATGTGGTAGCGCGCTGTGCGACTGCCATGACTCCTCTACTATGTGCAGGGGAGGGACAGGCACCTGGCAGGCAGGGAGGAACGAACAGAAACGTGATGACGTCACCACGCAAACTGGCACCGCCAAACAAGGTTGAGGCACTAACAAGTTAGACGTCCGCGGAGTGGGAGCAGTACAATGTACCCATCAGCGTCACCAAAATCAAACGTAGGCGCGATTGTAGTATGTGGCCCATGGCACCCATCTACGAAGTGTAGGCCAACATTTGAGCTGTCATGTGTGGCACTATACTCTACACAGCGCTACTTAATACACACAGACAATATAGCTTGCAGTATTCAATGGCGCGCATAATTGCACTTGCACTGATTTTGCGGACGCTTGTGGAGCTGAAGATGTGTCTGGTGCTGAACGGACAGCTCTTCAAATATGGTGCTTTGTCAACTGACAGCCAATGGGAACACAGTAGCCAACACCAATCATCGCAGACGGGGCGCGGAATGCTTGAGCCACGCCTACGGGAAATTTCCATCATTATCGCCCTGTCACACGCCACAACACAGAAATCTCTCCTTAAGGATTGCGGCTGATTACTGAGCACTGTTCAGGAATCAGGTGACGGCCGAGGGGTGATTTATCGCGCGAAATTGCCAAATCACACCCGCAACCGTGAGGCAATTTCACGGTGATTGATCCGGGGCGACATATAGCCTTTATGATTTCCAGGCGAGATTGCAGCGTGTGATGGTACCTTCAGACTTTCAAACTCTTCTTGACCCTCTACAATCAAGTTTCCGCTCCTTAGGCTACTTTCACATCACGATTTAGTGGCTGTCCATGGGATCCGAGTGTGAAGGAGGACCCCACGGACAGCCACGGATCCACACGGATCCCTGCAATCGGATGGCAAATAGGCATCCGATCTGATTCTATGCAGGATCCGTGTGGATCCTGCGGTCCCCTGTCTCCCCCTGCTCTTGTCTCCTCCATCTTCTTCCCTCCGCTATTCTATTCTGTTCCCCGCTCCTCTATCCTGATCTAATCCCTATCCTGTCCCCTGTTCTCTTCCCTGTGTGTTAAAAAAAAAAAACACTCCTCCCGGAGGATACATCACCTTGTCACCGGCTCTCAAGATGCGACACCATCGGGGCAGAAGGACCTGTGATGATGTCAGAGAGCCAATCACATAGGGAGGAGATGGGGGAAGGAAGATGCAGGGAGAGACAGGGAGAGGCAGGGAACACGGAGCCGACATTGGATCGGAGGTGAACTCGGATCCAATATCCGTAGGCTCACATTTTGTGGGAACTCAGATCACCACTGATCCGATGCTGTCCGATTTGAGTCACGGACACAAAATCGTAACAGGCTGCGATTTTGTGCCCATGATTAAATCGGACAGCATTGGATGGTGCCAAAATTGGATGCCAATAGTGGCACATTCGATCCGATTCCCATAGGGGGACATGGGATCCGATTTCGGATCCAAGTGTATCCGTTTTGAAACGGATACAATCGGATGACCGAAAATCGTAATGTGAAAGCAGTCTTACACTCTACTGAAACTGCCCTTATTAAAGTTTGTAATGATCTTCTAATAGCTAAATCTAATGGTCACTACTCACTGCTGATTCTTCTAGATCTCTCTGCTACATTTGACACTATGGATCACCAGGTCCTCCTCACTATGATCCACTCTATTGGGCTCAAGGACAATGCTCTTTCCTTGCTCTCCTTCTACCACTCTGACCATTCCTTTAGTGTATATTTTGCCGCCTCCTCTTCCTCACCTTGCCCCTAATTGTTGGGATTCCTCAGCTTTTAGTCTTAGGCCCCTTGTGTAGTGCTGGGTATTGGGATTTGACCAGCTGCACACCAGCAAGCACATCGTGTTGGTCACGCTTGGCGCATGCCATCAATCTGCCAATCACCCTTGAGGTCCAGGGATACTCGTCACCTGCCTGACGGTCCTGGAGAGGGGGAAATTTGGTAGAGCCCTTCCCAGGCAGTGAACAGCACGGGAGCTGGTGACTGGACACAGAGCAGCAAGTAGGTCAAACACACCAAAGCACAATACTATGCAAAAAAACAAACAGAGAAGGGAAACTAAACCAAATGCTGAACCACACCAGCAATGTAAAAAGAAAGCTGAATCCTACAGCAGCAAACCTCAGAACACTAAAGCACTGAGCTAAACACCCAAAACTGAATTAATCAGCAACTGAGGAACGATATGGCAGGTTAAAAACTGCCTCCCGGCGGTCATGTGACTCACTGAGGGAACTCCCACTCTCCACCCACTGCCCACTGAACAAAAGGAGGAGAGGAGGAGAGTAAAGTGGAGGTAACCTTCCACTATCTGACTGTCCCAGCAAACACAGCGTCCCGTAATCACTGGCAACAGCTAATTCCAGGGAACCCAACATCCCTTGAGTGACACCATTGCTGGGAGCAGCAGCAACTTTCCTCCCAGCGACCCTCAGAGTATATCTATTAGAACGAAGTACCCGGTCACAGAGGGCACCCATGCCAACTCCGCATCCCAGAGTTGATGTCCTGCCTCTCATGGTGAGAAAAAGGCAACGAGCCACCCAACAGGGTGCCAAAGCAAGCCGAGGAGCGCGACTACCCACTCAGGTGCAGTACTACCAGACCTGACACCCTGCTCTTCTCTATATACACTGCTGTATTGGACAAACCATCAATAAATTTGGTTTTCAATACCATCTGTATGCTGATGATGCCCAACTATACACTGTCACATCTCCATCGGACTCGGTGGCCGGTGTTCCTGCCTCGGCCGCTGGGAGGAGCCGGATTCCTTCGTCTGGTGGTGCTGGTGATAGGAAGGCCTTGTCCTCATATGGACTTGCTCCAGCGACGTCTGCCTCTGTCGCTGAGCGCCGCTGTGTTTCCCCTCTGGGTGGTGTTGGTCGCAGAAGAGCGGGCCCTGCAGAGGTGTCCGTTAGGCGCAGCCTGCGTTCTTCTGTCAGAGGTGGGCTGGGTGGAGCCAGTCGTGCATCTCCATCTGGCCTGGCTCTAGGGGCGGTTCGGATGAGGTCATCAGGCTGTGAGCTCCAGCCTATGGGAGGTAACCGCGCCCTTCAAATACATTGGAGCCTGTCTTGCAGGCCGCCAGATATAGTTTTGGTTCCCCAGTGATATAGTGTATGTTTAGTTTTGTCTCTGACCTTGCCTGGATTTCTGACTCTGCCTCTGCCTATTGATTTTGTACCTCAGCTGCCCTCTTGGTTTTGCCCTTGACCTTTGCCTGGATTTTTGACTCTGCTATTGCCTGACGATTTTGTACCTTCGCTGCCCTCTCGGTTTTGACTCGGACTCCTGACTACGTTCTTCGCTTCCTGATTTTTTCCCTTCCTAGACGACCTCCCTGCTCTGCTGCTCCCATAGGCAGCTACCCCTGGGCTCCGCTATAATTCCAGATCCCTGTATAGGGGTTAAGGGTCTCGGGGTTTCTCGGGGTGCTGCCTTACCAGCAGCTCAGCCATACAGCGGACGGTCGTCACATACACCTCTTGTCATGACATCACCCCTGCATTATTACAAAATACCAGTGATTGTCTGTTTGCTGTCTCTAACATCATGTCTTCTCTCTACCTTAAACTGAATCTGACAAAAACTGAAATTCTCATGTTTCCTACTGATCTTCATAAATCCAATATAGCCATTTTTGTGTGTGGTTACTGGTGGATTATAATGAGAGCAATCAGGTACAGAGACATTCCTCCTGCACGAGAAGCCATTGACCATCCAACATATCTACAATGGGACTGATTTCATCCAAAACACCTAAAAAGCTCTATTGTGTATGGTCAGGCCATCAGATACAATTGGATATGTTCCAACCCTACAGATCGAGACAATCACCTTGGAGACCTCAGAAAGACCTTTTTTAATCAGGGCTACCATCCAAGAGCAATTGAAAACCAAAGTACAAGAGCCACCAGAATATCAAGGAATCATCTCCTACATTACAAAACTAAAGAAGATAATAACCGGGTCCCTCGCGTAGTCACCTACAATCCAAATCTAGAGGTGTTCTGAGGAGTTACAAGGAAACTACAACCACTATTACAGAAAGGTGCCTGACTAAAATCTATATTTCCAGATCCCCCACTTCGGTGTTTTAGGCAGCCCCCATAGGCTAAATTCAGACTGTGCATTTTTTGATCCATTTTTTTTGCAGTGCACTGCAGAAAACAGATCACTCAAATTACAACCCAGCAAAGTCTATGAGTTTTCATTTTTTTCCATTCACACAAGGCATTTATGAAAGTGATCTGTTTTTTCACTTTTAGAGGGCTCCGTTTTAGAAAAGTGCATGCCAATTTGTGTTGCTTTTTTCTCATCTATTTTCTCATAGGAGCCATTGTATGTTGGTCAAAAAAACGCAGCACCCAAAAATGCATCAGAAAACAGATACCGTATATACTCGTGTATAAGCCGAGTTTTTCAGCCCAAAAATTGGGCTGAAAAGTCACCCCCTCGGCTTATACATGGGTCAATACGGTAACATTCCTGCAACAAGGCTGGAGGAGGCGGGGGTAGGCTGCTGAATGAGCGGCCCATCACGTGGGGCCGCTCATTAGATATGCACGGCTCCCCCCCGCCCATCACAGCGGCAGGGGGAGCCGTGCATAAAGCCCCCCCAGTGTATACAGCAGCCCCCCAGTGGCACTAGCCCCCCCATCATTTGAAGAGCCCCCCACAGTTTGCAGAGCCCCCCGCTGCATTATCTTACCATCCAGGGTCTTCTTCACCGGAGGTCCTGCAGTCATCATCGCGCGTTCCGGTCTCACGTGACCCGGCGCGATGACGTCATTCCACTGCGACCGCCGGGTCACAAGAGACCGGGAACACAGCGCGCGAGGATGGACTGCAGGACACGCAGTGAATAAGACCCTGGATAGTAAGATAATGTAGCGGGGGGGGGGGGCTCTGCAAAGTGTGGGGGGCTCTTCTCATGATGGGGGGGCGAGTGCCACTGGGGCTTCTGTATATACCCCTGGGGGCCTGCTGTATATACCCCTCGGGGCTTGCTGTATATACCCCTGGGGGCCTGCTGTATCCTGGGGGCCTGCTGTATATACCCCTGGGGGCCTGCTGTATATACCCCTTGGGGGCCTGCTGTATATACCCCTGGGGCTGCATGTATACTACCACTGGGGCTGTATATACCTCTGGGGCTGCTGTATACTGATGGGGGGGGTTGCTGTATACTACCACTGGGGCTGTATATACCACTGGGGCTGCTGTATACTACCACTGGGGCTGTATATACCACTGGGGCTGCTGTATACTACCACTGAGGCTGCTGTATACTACCACTGGGGCTGCTGCATACTACCACTGGGGCTGCTGTATACTACCACTGGGGCTGTATATACCTCTGGGGCTGCTGTATACTACCACTGGGGCTGTATATACCACTGGGGCTGCTGTATACTACCACTGGGGCTGCTGTATACTACCACTGGGGCTGCTGTATACTACCACTGGGGCTGTATATACCTCTGGGGCTGCGGTATACTACCACTGGGACTGTATATACCACTGGGGGTGCTGTATACTACCACTGGGGCTGCTGTATACTACCACTGGGGCTGCTGTATACTACCACTGGGGCTGTATATACCTCTGGGGCTGCTGTATACTACCACTGGGGCTGTATATACCTCTGGGGCTGCTGTATACTACCACTGGGGCTGTATATACCACTGGGGCTGCTGTATACTACCACTGGGGCTGCTGTATACTACCACTGGGGCTGCTGTATACTACCACTGGGGCTGCTGTATACTACCACTGGGGCTGTATATACCTCTGGGGCTGCTGTATACTACCACTGGGGCTGTATATACCACTGGGGCTGCTGTATACTACCACTGGGGCTGCTGTATACTACCACTGGGGCTGCTGTATACTACCACTGGGGCTGTATATACCTCTGGGGCTGCTGTATACTACCACTGGGGCTGCTGTATACACCTCTGGGGCTGCTGTATACTAACTACTGGGGCTGCTGCTGTATATACCACTTGGGCTGCTGCTGTATACTACCACTGGGGCTGCTGTATATACCTCTGGGGCTGCTGTATACTAACTACTGGGGCTGCTACTGTATATACCACTGGGGCTGCTGCTGTATACTACCACTGGGGCTGCTGTATATACCTCTGGGGCTGCTGTATACCACACTGCTGGGGTCCACCCTCAGATTATACACGAGTCAATAGGTTTTCCCAGGTTTTGGGGGCAAAAGTAGGGGGGTCGGCTTATACACGGGTCGGCTTATACACGAGTATATACGGTAATCCATTTTTGGGTGTGTGTTTTTTTGACAGCTTCAGTTTTGCAGCTAAAAATGCAGCAGAACAGAAGCAAAAAAAAAAAAACGCACAGTGTGAATGTAGCCTAAAAAGCATTATTGCCAGAAGCTTGCTGTCCTCTCCAAAAAAAACACAAATATTTGCCTGCAACCAGAAGAAGTGCAAAACCTGTCCATTTAAGATAAAGATTCCCAACTCATCCAGGACTACAAGATCCAAGGTACCTTTAGCTGTATCACAACCAATGTGGTGTATTTAATGGTACCAAATGTCCAACGAGGGGTCTGTATGTAGGGGAGACAGGACAAAAACTCAGAACTAAAATTAATTCTCATCACCACACAATTAAAGAAAAAAAAGCAGATCTACTGGTGGCCAATCATTTCTGTAGCCCTGATCACACCAGAATGGATATGAAAATATTAATATTGAGAGCTCCTATCCTTAGTAATGTTGCTTCTTGTCAGGTCCATTGCCTTGTAACTTGCCTTTGCCTTATATCTTGTCCTTGCTATTACTAATACCTTGTTGTGCCTGTCTCAAGGGAGCCTGCTACATCAGTCTGTCTGCACTTGTCTCTAGTGAGCCCGCCAAATGTACCTCTCGGCATCTGTTTCCAGCCAGCCTGCTATGCCAAGCCAGCCTGCCTCCGTCATTGTTTAGCCTGTACCATGCTTTTTTCTATGTGTGTTGGACTCTGTTCCTGCTGGTCCCTTTTGGCATCAGAAGCTTTCCCATCCTCACGACAGCTCCTCTAAGAGACTTTGTCATTACCAGTCCTTGGGCGCTCCTGCAGGTGTAAACCTAATAAAGACTGTACTTTTATTTAAATCATTCTTCTGCCTGTTCCTGCTCAAAGGGGTTCAGCTTCCACAAACCATCTGTTGTTCGGTGGGTCCACTACTGTTGCTCACACCTGGATGAGTGTAACATTCCCTTTCCATAATATCACTAAACAGTGCCCCACTCCATATTATAACTCCCTCACTGAGCCTCTCCCTAATACCTCCCCCATACTGAGCTTCTTCATATTATTGCACCCCACACAGCCCCTCTCCATAATGTACCCCCACAGCCAAGGCTTCTACATAATGTCACCCACCCCCATACATTACCCTTCTCCAAAATATACTCCCAAACTTCCACGATTCATAATATGACCCTCTAAAAATAGTCCCACCACTCTAATGATGCCCCTTGCTAAACTGTGCCCCCTTTAAGAATTCCCATCTATAAATTGTGCCTTGGTAGTAACTCCAACCCCCCCATGAAATCTTTGACTAATTCATGGAGAGCTTACTGGAGCCAACTGTTTTGGATACCTTTGCAAGGCGCCAGCGCCAAGAGCAATGTGATGATGTCAGCAGCATGGTAAACAAATGTTAGAATTGCATGGTATTTATAATTTCACCACACTTGAAATTTTTTTCCTGTTTGTCAGTAGACGACACAGTACAATAAATAGTATCATTCAAAATACAACTCATCCCACTAAAACACAAGCCCTCATTTATGACAAACGGCTTTTTGCTTAAAACTCACAGAGTGTCATGACAGCATTAGCCTCTGTTTTCTGACACTCCACACTGAAGAGACTTTGATGCTTCTGAGTTCCACATACAGGCTTGAGTGTCGACCAGCTATGTTCTCATTAGTGATTTGGTTAGCATTAGTGATGTGTGAGCATGCTCGGCGCTACTCGTTACTCACACGAGTATCCCGGTACTAGGGATGCTCGGCAAGCACCGAGTACCGCCGAGATGCTTGGACTCTTCACTAATAATTATCAATCTGACACAAATACACAGCTCCCTTCAGTGCACACAGTGAGCTGACACCTCACAGAGAGCAGATTGATTGTTAGGGTGCCTCTGGGGGATACAGCAAGGTGTTGTATGCTGCGACCATTTGAAAAAGCCCCCCTCCTACCCTTTCTCAGAAACACTCGTTTTATAGCCGGAAGTCTGTGGGCGGAGCCTGTCATTAATTGACTTACATTGGGCTCCGTCGAACACCAGAGCATCTCGAGATGCTTGACCCGAGCATCGAGCACCCGAGCATATTAGTGGTCGCTCATCACCAGTTAGCAAGAGTTAATCTCTGTATGACTCCTGATTACCTCTAGAATCACATGTTCTGGGAGTCCTATCACAGTAGCTTCCTGACTTTTTAAGATGGTGGAATCTGTCTCTCATGCCGACTATAGCTTATGCAATACAGGTCCACATACTGTTGCTCGCCAGTTTTTGGTGAACTTCTGAAGTGCTGTTGGTGTGGTGTGATTGTCTTATACGTCTGTGTGTATTGCGGTCAATGTGTATCGTTTGTTTTATTTGGGTGGAGTTTTTACCACTCCTGTCCCGGCTCCCCCTGTGTGTGGGATAGGGGGTATTAGACCAAGGCTGGCTAGGAGCAGGCCAAGGGTTCCTCACCATCGAAGGCAACTCTGGGATAAGAGACAGCTAGGGCCCCCTTAGCCTCTGGGTCAGTCTAGGTGACCAAGTCCCTCTGACTTCCCTTACTACCTCATGACAATATAACAATATCGCTAAGAGGTAAGGTTTCTCCTTGTGAAAAGTGAGATGACAGGTCTGGCATGCCAGTATGAGGAAACTTAAATTCCTTGCAATGCTTCTCTGGGAAATTAAAAGATCCATTAGATCCCAATCTTAGCCTCTCACCTAGTCAAATCAGATCTCATACTTTGCAGTAATGAGGGTCAACACCCCAAGACACCATGTCTGCAAATTGAGATTCTGGTTTGGGTTTTATCCTACGTCCTATAGCAAGGCTTGTTAAAGGGTCAATATTCACTTTTAGGATTGCTACTTCCAAAAGGTGGCACTAGAGGTATTCATATTTAATCTTCATAAAGTCAGATGTGAACCTGCACTACTACAACTAGGGAGTATGGGGACTTGTCGGACTCATTTCTCAGGAGGTGTAAACTATAGCAATTTTCTACCACTTAATGGTGCAAAACTATGTATAGACCAGTGTTTGCAAATATTCGAGAAAGAAAAAAAAGCTGCACTCACCATGGTGATCTTCAAGTCTTTGTTATGGTGCAATGGGTGCCATGCTGGCGTGTAGGAGGGCTACGTCCTGTTGGTGGACTACGATCATTTCACTCACAGGTGAGCTTCAACGGGTCCGATGAATGCTACTGATGTAGATCCTCATCCTAAATGCAAATACTACTAGTACATCATACAGAGATAATTAGACAAAGGTGATGTTAAATACAGGAATTAAAAACAATGAATGTGTATATACAGTATTGGACACAAGAATATAGACATATAGACATATCTGTCTTATCATTCATTCCTAATATAGAGATTTATATTTTAATATGAACTTTGTTTCAGTTTGCAACAATAACTTTTGCAAATTGCCTCCATTGGCTGGCAACTTAACCCTTTTGAGCCCTGCAAAGGTTAACACATTAGCGTTACCTTGATGTTCAGATCTGACATGCTCAATTAATCTGGGGGAACCATGATCTGTGCTTACTAATTTCACATGTTCTTTGAATCTTATATACATCGGTCTGATTGTTTTTCCAATGTAATATTTCATACATGGGCAAAATATGATGTAAACCACGCTTTTGGTCTTAGGCTGGCTTCACACCACGATTTTCAGGATCCGGGGCTGTCCGGTGTGAACCTACGGGGCCGGATGGAATTGGATGGCAGTTATTTGCAATCCGGTTTCCATCTGTCCGGGAGGATCCAGGAGAATGCGTTTTTTTCTCCCAGACACAAAATCGCAGCTTACTGCAATTTTCAGTCTGGGGGCAAAAATCTGAACAAATCAGATCCTCCCGGATCCTCCCTGATCCAGCGCCCCCTAACATGGGAGTCTATGGCACCGGATCGCGCCGGATCACTCCAAAAAATCACATCTGGCTGCCGCATGCCTAGTGCTGAAACTCAGCACTGGCCGGCACTGAACTCCAGCACCTGGAGAGCTCCCCGCTAGCCACGATTTTGAAATTTCAGCAGCTGCGATCTGTCGATTCTGGCAGAAAACAGGACCGCAGGGCATATTTGCCCTCCGGTTCTGTTCTATCCGGGGCTATCAGGTTCTGTCCGATGCTTCCTGCAAGCATGATATAAATTCATTTATTTTATGGACTTCTTCTCCTATTATCACATCTATGTTGTTTGTAATACTGACAATGTGAACATTTGAAATTTCCCACAGTTTGGAGTTTATTTAACCAATCTGTGGGGTTTTCCATATGATTATGAACTAATATACAGTATCCCTCAAATTGGTACTCCTTCTGTAGAAAATAGATGGTCTATTTGCAACCATTTCTTTCAAGGTCTCGTCATGTTGCAAGATGTGCCAGTGTTTGTTAATCACTGATCTGATCTGCCCATCCAATGCCCCGTATTGAAAGTTGAAAAATAACCTTTTAGGTTCTCTTGAATTTTTTATCCTTTTCCTAATCAATAAAACTATCTGATCCAGCTTACTGACATTTGCTACAGAATCTATCAGTTTTTTGGGATAACTCCACTGGAGAAAGCGATTTTTTAAAATCTCCTTTTGTTGGAATATCTCTTCTGTGCTGTTTATTCTACGTAATCTGAGAAATTGACTTTATGGTAGACTATTTTTCATATATGATTAGGATGGGCAACCCTGTAGTGTAATAGCGCATTTGATGCTGTACTCTTTCTATGCAGGCTAGTACTGTGCATGGTGTACCACAGATCACATTGATTTTTATGTCCAGAAATTCAAGACTTTTTTCTCCAAATGTATATGTGGAAGACATACCGTATTTTCCGCACTATAAGGCGCTTATAAAATCCTATGATTTTTTTCAGAAATCAAAAGTGCGCCTTATAATTTGATGCGCCTTATATATAAACCAACAAATGGATTACCTTTTTTTGGGGCTGAAAAAGTCCCCCTCGGTTTATACTCGATTAAGTAAGACTGGCTGATGGTGGACGCATACTTCCACATCTTGCACCTCTCCTGCCGCTTCTCTCTCTCCTCCTTTCAGTTTGTGCTCACTCCCAGGTCCTCTCTCCCCCGCTGCTTCCCGGTATCCTCCTGTCACTTGCTGCCCAATCCCTCCTGCAGCTTCCCTCTGTCCTCCTTTCAGTTTGTGCTCACTCCCAGGTCCTCCCTCCCCCGCTGCTTACCAGTATCCTCCTGTCACTTGTCTCCCGATCCCTCCGCCGCTTGCCTCCATCATCCAAATGTAGTTGCAGCCTGATCACTGCACTTAGATCCCTCCGCCAGATGCCTCCTCCTGATGTATCGTACATGCAGTCAGACACATCACTACACTGAGATCCCTCCGCCCCAATGTGTTCATGCACAGTGCACATAGCCACAAAACCCTTGTACAGTACATTTTAAAAAAAGGTGAGGCATTATTAAAGTATAATAGCGTTATTAAAGTATAATAGAGCAGAATAGGGAAGGAAAGGAGTAGTAGTAGTGCAGGGGATAGGATTAGCTGGATGCTTAGGGAAAGATGAATAGACCAGGGGAAAGATGGATTCTCAGGGAAAGTAGGGTACAATAATAATAGAGCAGGAGATAGGATTAGCTGGATGCTTAGGGAAAGATGAATACTGAGGCAAAGTTGTATAGATTAGGGGTCCCATGGTAATGATTCTAAGGCCCTTTGTACGGTACATCAAGGTTTTTTGTCTTTTCACCAAGAAATGTAAAATTTTTAAGTTTGACTTATAGTCTGAGCTTTGTTTTATTTACGGTAATAAGCTGCGCCTTATAATCCGGTGCACCTTATATATGAACCAAGACACCTTAGCAGGCCCTTTTTGATAAATGCACCTTATAATCCGGTGCGCCTTATATGTGGAATTTTCAAACTCCTCCTTGGGGCCATCCCATGCCAAGAACATATTGGCCACATAAAAAAACATCAAATATTTTATGTGCTAAGAAAGGGTAAGTGGCAGCTTATACATACTGTTTTCGAATTCATCAAGAAATATATTAGCGAATGTGAATGCTACAGGAGTGCCCATCATTGTACCTCCGATTTGGAGGTACCACTTAGCAAGAAATTTGAATGCATTTTTGGATAATACAAACCGGGATATTGGGAGCCATTATACAGTGTGAGAGTAAAACTGGGGGCCACGATACACTGTGGGGGAAATACTGGGGGCCGTAATACAATATGGGGGAAATACTGGGGGTCGTATTACAGAGTGGGGGAAATACAGGAAAGTGTATTACAGTGTGGGGGAAATACAAGGGGCCATAATACAATGTGGGGAAAATACTGAAGGCCATATTACAGTGTGTGGAAAATATTGTAGGTTTTATTACAGGGTGGGGAAAATATTGAGGGCTATATTACAGTCTGGGGAATTACTGGAGACCATATTATATCGTGGGTGAAATACTGGGTGTCATATTATACTATGGAGGAAATGCTGTAGGCCATATTACAGTGTGGAGAAAATATTTGGGGTCATCCATTCAGTGTGGGGGAAATACTTATGGCCATTGTAGAGTGTATGTGTAGCGCTACTGAGAGCCATCATAGAGTGGGGGCCTATTGAAAGCTGTCATACAGTGAGGGGTCTTGTGAGGACCATCATACAGTGGGGCCTATTGGGGCCATAATTCAGAGGGCGAGGGTGCTGAGGACCGTTATACAGGGGAGCTACTTGGAGCCATCATACAGTGAAAGGGGGCTACTGTGGGCTCCATCATGCTGTGCATATAGGAGCTGTGGGGGCCATCATGTTGTTGTGTAGAGGGTCTATATTTGAGGGGACTCAGAGGACATTAATAAATATTGATTGGGTGCTTAAAAAGCATAATTGTTATAGGGGTAGTTAGTGTATTGTGATTATGAAATGGGCACACTGGGGGCATTATTACTTTTTAGGGGGCAAAATATGGGCAGTGTTTTTTATAATTTCCCTTGTTAAATAAGATTTGGTTCAGGTAATCACCTAATCAGAAGCACATTAAGTAGATTGAGGTGTACTTTGTGACAGCTTTTCACAGGGATAAAGGCCTCGTTACACCTAGCGACATTCCAGAGATCCCGACAATGATACAACCTGGCAGGGTTCGCTGGAATGTTGCTTCACACCACGGCACTATCAGGTCCGGGGCTGTCCGGGGTGAACCTGACAGCCCCGGACCCGATTTGCAAACAGAACCGGAGGGCAAATATGCCTTCCGATCATGTTTGTAGTCAGATTCAGCTGTATGTAGCTGTCCCCTGTGAAATGGTGCTGAACCACTTCACAGGGGACAGCTCCCTGGTGCTGAAGTTCAGCTTAGCTCATGCTGAACTGCAGCCGCCGGTGTCCGGTTCACAGCTCCTCCCAGATCCTCCCGTATAGGGGCAATCCAGCTCCATAGACTCCCATGTTAGGGAGCGCCAGATTGCCCCGGATCCGGGAGAATCCAATTTGGGCAGATTTTTCACCTTGGAGACAAAAATTGTGCAAGCAACGTTTTTGTGTCCGGGATAAAGTCCGAATACACCCGGATCCTTCCAGACAAATGGAAACCAGCTATCTGCCATCCGGCTCCATCCGGCCCCATAGGGCTGCATTAGGACTAAATCGGGTCCGGGGCTGTCTGGTTCACCCCGGACAGCCCTGGACCTGATAGTGCCGTGGTGTGAAACCTGCCTAAGTGGTTGCTGGTGAGATGCCACACAGGCTGATCTACTCACCAAAGCTGTGACCCCCGACAGTAGTTGGGATCTGTCACTGTCACGGGCGTAGCATGGAGATCGTTGGTCGTTTTCCCTGTCACACACACCGATGCAGCATGCCCAGTGGGAGACCGATGATGAAAAAATGGTCCAGGCCATTCTATAATGATCTGCGATCTCCCAGCGGGGGGCTGCTTGCTGCTACGTGTCACACGCAGCGATTATTGCTGGTGAGATTGCCGCAACGTCACAAAACCTGTGATGTTGCGGTGATATCGCTACATGTAACGGGACATTTGCTAGGAATTCAGTCATTTCTATGTAGGGCTTGATAACCGCTGTCAATTCTCAGCTGTCATTAATCGCTTCTATTACCCCATTTGTCACTGCAGCAAGGCATCGAGAAAAGCTGAGTAAATCATCTGGATTTTCTGCTTCAAATGAAAGCAGCAAATGTGAAGCGACAATAACTATGTGCCTCTGCAGACTGAGAATACAAACCTCAAGCTGTTTGCTGTATCTTGGCTGGTATGAAATTTGGGGGGGATCCCACCTCAAGTTTTTCTATCTTTTATTTTAAACTGCACTCCAGGACCCAGTAAACTACTGTTTACGGCAGAGAGGGCAAAGTCTGACTTTAACCAATAAAGTGGGGAGGTAAGCAGTGAATATACAGCTCTGGCAAAAATTAAGAGATCACTGCACAGTTTTCTAAAAATCACCATTTCTACATGTGTGATAGCCATTCCATTCCAGCTAATCTTAAAAGATTGCCTTCATTAGATGCGCCATTCCTGGTGCTTAGCACTGGCTCTCAACCTGCCCTTATGCGTGACAAACAGGGTAATGGTATTTTAAGTTGATGCCAGCTGGGTAAAGTCAGCTAACATCAAGATCAGAGGTTAGTTAAGTCGAGGCATCATTAGGATACCAAACATTACTAACCAAGTCAGTAAGGACACAAATAACCACACCAATGAATATTTGGTTTGAAAATAAACTCCTCAATACATTCCTTATTCACCATTTTTTAAATTAAAATCAATTTTTTAAAAGTCACCCTTTCCACCAAACAAAGTATGTAAAAATTAAAAAAAAAAAAAAAATCCTGAAGTAGTCCCCGCATATAGGGGGCAAGATCATTAACTGTATCTCCCATATGGTGAGAAAGTAGGTACTGCACTGCTCTCGGCAGTGTGACAAGCCTTGATTTCACTGAGGTTATATCAGGTTGTGTGGCACCCCATAGTCCGGTTGCCATGATGGCATTGCCTCCCTCGGGGGGCCATGCCTTGCTTGGAAGCAAGGGAAGGTATCCACACCAGGTAAGCCCACCACACACAACACCTTCCCAAATCCAGGCCAGAAGGGGTAGCTCTGAAACCTGAGTCCAAGGGGAGGTCCCCTCCTATAAATTCTGGTCTGAGGGCGTGGTTAGGCAGTTCAGTTCCTAGGAGAACTGTGAAGATGTCCCGTGGACAGCGTAAGGCTCATCCCAGGACATAGACTAGCCAGTGTGAGGGACCCATAGGAGAGGGTCTGGGGAAGTGGAGAAGCAGATCTGGGGAGTGGAGCCGGTTGCCAGGCTCACCCCAGTGCAGAGCGCCAGAAGCAGACACCGGATTCCGAGGTTGTGAGGGACTCTAGGCCCAGCAGCCAACACCGGAGGGTGGGAGATTCCAAGTCTCTTGTCCACCACGAAGCCCAGGAGGCACAGCAGTACTAGAGAGCTCCGGGAGAGCAGCCAGAGGAGTGTAACCCAGAGGGGGCTCGAGCTGCCTGTCATATGGGCAAGAGACTGTACGCAGGAGAAGAAGGTCGCAGCTTAGGTACAGGCAACTAGGACCTGCCAAGGGTAGCGCAACAGGGAGGCCTCAGAACCCACTGGGTGAGGAGAATCTCAACTTGCTTCCAGGCCACCCGGACTTCCTACATCTCTTGTGTACAGCACCCTGGACGAACCTGCTACTTCTACCAGTAATGGTCCATTTACCCGCGGCCACAGGAAGGTAGAAACCGGCAGGCGTCGGACACAATTGTGCCTGTTGCCTTGAAAAGACCATGATGTGGCGGCGTGCAAATCAGGACTTTCCTTCCTGTGCCTTCCCTGAAGGAAGGAAAGTCCTGAATTACACGCCGCCACATCGTGGTCTTTTCAAGGCAACAGGCACAATTGTGTCCGATGCCTGCCGGTTTCTACCTTCCTGTGGCCGCGTGTAAATGGACCATTAAGGTAACGGAGACTTCAACCCTTGTGTCTGTCAGTCATTCCGCGCCCTCAGTCCTGCACCCCCAACGGCCTAGCACCACCATAGACTATACCAATTGCTCTGGGGACCCGATCCACCTGTGGGTAGCGAAACCATCACCGCTGCTAGCCCATCATCCCCAGAGGTCCCGCACCGCTGCCACTAATAGCCCCATACCACGGTTGGCATCATGACAACCATCACTAAACCACTAGGCCAGAAGCCTCATGCAAACCCTACCCGAGGAGCATGAGACTGGGACTCGACCTCCGTGACTTCCCCCACCAGCAGCCGAAGCAGCGGGCCCGGTCCCAAGTAAACCCCCACGGCCCTGGGGCGCATCAGTTACACAGTGGGTATCACGCACAGGGAATTCCTCTGTGTAATCTGAGATACTGTAACACTCACTGTCTCATGAGATGTAGTGGATATATCTTGCCAGCATCGTGAGACTGTGCATGTGAAGAGCGTTGATGTTAGGGAGTGGAGAGACTTTTAAACTCACGGGATACCCCTGCATGACCACTTGAGATTACTGCAGTAATCTTTGTGATGACACTGCTTGTCAAGCTGTCACCATTGCCTGTGTGCCTGCTCTTACAGCATATGGGGGATGCTTTCTATGAGCGTTACACCCCATATGCTTGTAAGGGGGTCCAGGGAAAGATGCAGTCATGGTGGAAGAGCTCGAGGTTTCTTCTTGCCCTCTGGCTTCCGCCAAAGAGACTGCTATGCAGCAGTGGACAACTCCAGTCCTGAAGCTGAGGTGTTACCTGTAGAAATGCTGTGGATATAATAAAGCGCAATAGGGTCTTACCCGAGTAATAGGATTAGGTAAAATCAAGGTAGCTCGCTCACCTTATGTGGTTGTGTGACACACAACCAATGAAAAAAGCATCAAACAGCTGCTGCAGGATCCACATGCCAAAGGTCAATAGATAAATATCCTACAGCAATGCAGGTTTTTTTCACCATTGCATCCTGTCTCTATCAGTCATGTATGAATTTATTAGGATGTATAATATTGATACATAGTTTTTACCTTTATATACTCTTCAATATCTTTTTATGATTGTAATAATAGATTGTCAGGTAGATAAAAGTTCATTTTCCATCGTGATAGGATACTGATACAACTATGCTATGTACTTTTTATACATCTATTTTAAAAAATGAAATTGTGTCTCTTTTAATGAGAGCATGCGGATTTCTTTTTGGAGGAGAAACTGATGGCTAGATTTTGGGTCCCTTCCTGCTAATCCCTTAAGGTACCGTCACACAGGGACATATCGCCGGCGATATTGCCGGGGATCGCGGGAGCGCGCATCCCTGACAACATCGCCGCGGAGATGTCAGACGGAGCAACTTACCGGCGATGTCGCCGGCTAGTTGCCGCGGCTATCGCTCGCTGGGTTGCCCAGCAACCCAGCGAGCGATAACTCGCAATGTTGGATATAGGCGGAATCGCCCGCAACATTGCAGGTTGCCGCGTTACACAGGGCGATCAGGCAGGATCGCCTGACCAACATCGCCAGCTTTCCCAACATTGTTGGGAAACCTGGCGATGTTGGTCAGGCGATTCATCGCCTGATTATCGCCCTGTCACACGAGGCAACTCGCCGGCAATGTCGCCGCAACCTGGCCACGCCCCTCAGTTGCCGGCGACATCGCCGGCGATATGTCCCTGTGTGACGGTACCTCTAAGGCAACCTTCATAAACAGAAAAGCCTTGGGTTTGTAACATTATATTTTAGTGCTCTTATATATATGTTGTTTGTTTTATGTACCTGATGAAGGCTGCAAAAATAGCAGCTGACACGCGTTGCACTGTATTTTAATATATCCTTTTTTTTTTTTTTTTTTTTTTTTTTAAATCTTTTGGTATAATATTCTTTGCACTTGGATCCATTTGGAAGTCCTAAGGTGACTAGCGCCACAACAACCTGGAGGTTTCTATTTTACTGTGAATTTACTACCTATGTGGATCCAAAGTTGGATCTCTGCATAGTCCTCCAGACTGAGCTGCACACCAATCTGGACTACACAGGACGCAGAGGAGAGATGTCTGGAGAATTGATTCCTTGAGAATCTCAACATGCATCCATTGTTGACTGCAGGTGAGCATAACTACATTATAAAAAATTTCTTCACCTTTGGTAAAAACGTATTACCCCCAGAGGAAGCACCGCACTTGGCTTTTTCCTTTTTCCCAATTCAGGGTTCTTCTAAGGACCACCGTAGTCTTAATCAGGGTTACCTACTTAGTGGCCAACGCAAATGTTATGCCCCCCCTGCCAGCCCTGAGTTGAAAAGCGGGGGGGACACCTTTGGATGCTATCAGAAATTTTTGAGTACCGGGGGGTGGGGGCTGCTATCGCAGCTCTCTTACTAGCTCCGATGCCATATGCTGCGGTATCGCCGCGCCGGCCGCAAGGCGATGCCCGCGGCCGGCCCGTTTCTGTAGGGGGGCGGCCCTAGATTTGGACTACACCACCATCCCAGGGGGCACTTGCCCCCCTGCCACCTGGGCCAGTCCGCCCCTGCCACCCTGAGCTGAACCCCTATCTACACCTTGATTCCTTGTATTTGGCTGACAAAACTTTACTGATATACTTATGTGTGGATTGCAGATGTTTTTTATGCATTTCTGCAGCGGAAATGCACTAAAAACACATATGCATTTTTTTACATGGGTTGCCTTTATTTCTGCATCTAATGCAAGTCTATGGGGAAAATCTGCATATAAAACTCAGTGTACCTGCAAGAGAAATTGACATGCTGTGGATTTGAAACACGTACCGCAGGTCACTTTACGTTGAGTAAAAAGGAAGTTCAGTGCTCATGAGATTTCTATAAATACCATCCAGTTTACTGGAACTGTAAGAAGTTGCATTTTTGACGCAGCAAAATTACGCAGCATCAAAAACCCATTGTGGGCCACAGTCTTAACAGGTTAAAATTGATTTTATCTGCAGTACAGTACTACAGCTACTTGTAAAAAACTTTGATGTTTTGTACTGAAAGGTTGCCTGTAATTATAAGATGCACTTTTGATAATTATAGCATAAATGATATACCACATGTTCTTTAGTATAACAATTAATTGAGATACATTTAGCAAAGATGTACAATTCACTAATTACATATGAAAGTGTATGTATAGAATGTTAATAAAATTAATGTAATTTTCATATTCCATGAGCATTTTTGCACTCTGTACCCTTGGTTACACATTGCCTACTCAGATATTTGTGTAAAGTGCAGCCGCGTGTAGGCAACAGAATTGCGTT
Organism: Allobates femoralis; assembly: GCA_033576535.1. Classification (NCBI taxonomy): domain Eukaryota; kingdom Metazoa; phylum Chordata; class Amphibia; order Anura; family Aromobatidae; genus Allobates; species Allobates femoralis. The sequence continues at coordinate 222,165,467 of JARQOC010000004.1, read as the reverse complement.
AAAAAGGAGATGATAGTTTGTTGTTGCTTTTAAATCAATTTAATATGATAAGAAGAGCAGCAACCCATCTCATGGTGACATCACCCATCGGGCTCTGACCTTTCAGCACATCCTGTGTCAACAAACTCACCTGATATAGTTGAAAAGACTCAAGCTATGACACATAATGGTTTATAAACAGAAGACCTTTACTGATCAGTAGTGATGTAAAAGCAAACAAAGTGCACATTTCTTCTTTATAGATTATTTATAGAGCGATTAAATATTCTATTTATAGAAAGACTTTTATCCTCATAGTATATATATTTCAACTGTGGAGAAACTAGAGGAAAGAAACAGCACACATAGGGTCTTAACCATTTAAATAAAGATATTGGTATATCGGCAAGTAAGTTCACCTTGTGTGGTTGTGTGAGACACAACCACTACACACGCCTTGGCTGCAGCGAACCACCCATGGATCAGGTAAAAATAGGCTAAGAGGTGGCGTGGCCTAGCAGGCTATGTGACAGGAAGCAGGGAAAAGTTCTCCCGCCGACCGAATACCTGTTTTCGGCACATCCTGCCTGCAGAGAGGCCCCTTCTGCCACTACACCGGACGGCCTTGCTATCAGGACCTGGCAGCCAAACTCCTTAGCTCCTAGGACGCCATGATGACCCGCAGAAAACAGTAGGATGCTGGAGCTGGTGCTGCGTGTGGCTCCCAAGATGGCGTTGTGGTGAGGGAGGAAGCGGAGCGCGCCAACGCAGCATGTCGGGCGAGGATGGTGGCGGCCGCAAAGCTGGAGCGGTTCGCCAGAAAGACTGACAAGAAACAGGTTGGTGCAGGAGGAGGGGGTGCCCGGGAGGAGGAGGAGGGCACATAGTCCGAGGGAGAACCGGAGGAGCAGGAAAAGGCAGCGCAGGGAGAGAAGGAGACAGTGGGAGTGCGTAGGATCTGAAGCACACAGTAGAGCCCACTTTGAGAGATGTATTCTCCCTGGTCTCCTCATGTAAACAGACCCTCACTGTTGTGGCTGAACAAATGCATAAAATACAGGGAGACATAGCTAATATCAATGTGGCCCTGACAAAAACTGACAAGCGCCTGACTACTGTTGAAGAGAGGGTTGGAGTAGCTGAGGATCACATTGTGCAGCTGCAAAAAGTGGAAAATAAATACCTGCAGCAACTGGCAGATGTAACTGCAAAAAATTATGACTTGGAAAATCGTTCCAGGAGGAACAACCTCCGTATAGTTGGCATCCCTGAAAAATCGGAGGGGACGGACTCCACGGCCTTCATAGAGAACTGGCTTATTAAAACAATTGGGGAAAACTTCCTTACAAAAGTGTTTGCCGTTGAAAGGGCTCATAGAGTCCAGATGCAGCAGAAACCGCCAGGATCTGAACCCTGCACTATGCTTGCCAGGATACTAAGAAGGGCAAGAGATGCGGAGAACCTTACTATTGATGGGCAGAGGATTTCTATATACCCAGACTATTCCCCTACAGTGCAGATGCAAAGATTGAAGTTTACCGGAGTTAAGAGACGTATGCGGGAAATGGTAGTAAGGTACTCCATGTTATTCCCGGCCAAACTGAGGGTGGTCGATCTGGACAGAGTTCAGTTCTTTACCACCCGGAGGAGGCCTCGCAATGGTTGGATAGCAATACCAAGAGACTTAGAGCAGAGGAGGGCTGAGGGGAGGCCCCCTCTGTTGGATGACAATTTTCTGTATTATAATTGGACCGCTCACAACAGGATGTTGCATAAGAGTTGTTTGCAGTGATTATTTACTAATGGGGGTGTTTTTCTTTTTCCCCCTATATTGTATGTATATAGGAGGTTTGCCCCTCCCCCATCCTGTTTCATTTTGGTTTTCTATATTGACCTTTTCCTGGCCGGGAATGGAGGAAATTGTTGCATGTGTTATGACGGGGGAGGGGAAAATTGTCGCAGCACAGTGAGATCCGCATGGACTATTCCAGTAATTGAGGCGGAAGGATGAAGAAGAAGGGATGTGATGTATATTTCTTTGATAAGAATTTTCTGACAAAGACAGGTTTTGCTTTTAATGTTGTATGGTTATAACGTTTACTTGAAGGCGGGAGGCAGGAGGAGATTTATGTATTCTGGGACTAGAGCTAGGCATCAGAGACCAACTCTGGAGGAGAGTTACTAATTCAAGGGGAGATGGAGAGGGGAGTTGGGGGGGGGAAGGGAAGGGAAACGTGGGGAGAGGGGGGAGTTGGGGAAAGGGAAGACAAAGGAGGGACAGACAGCAAGTATGAGAAGATGTTTTGTACTTGGGAACTAAGAGTAATGTCCATGGGAGGTCCGATTAAAGTGGTTGGATGGAATGTTAGGGGGCTGTCAGACGTAACTAGGAGAAAGGCCATTTTGCAACATATTCTAGAGCTAAAGTCATCTATAGTATGTTTAATGGAGACACATTTAGTTAAAGACAAACCATGACCTAATGCAGAGAAGGTGGGTGCAGGCGGCATATCATGCTACTTATTCCACATATTCGAGAGGGGTGTCCATACTGATTCCGGTTTCCACTAAATTTGAACATAGAGTCACATTTGGATGACGAAGGGCAATGTGTCATTCTGGTGTGTAGGATTTTTGATTTTCTGGTGGCCATCATTGCTATGTATATACCTCCGCCATACTCGAGCAAAAAGATTAGGGAGGCCCTGGAGAAAACGGGGCATCTGGGAAATATTCCTATTTTGTTCATTGGAGATTTTAATAATGTGCAAGATGTATATTGGGACAAATACAAAAACAATCCAGAGAGGACATGTGGCTACATAACACCATTTGGGATTTACATTCAGGAATTGGGATTGAGAGATGTATGGAGGGTACGAAATGATGGGGTCCAATGTTTTTCCTGCTATAAGCCTACACACAATACCTTATCCCGTATTGATATGGCACTGGGAAATGATCACCTGGATGCTCTAATAATTAAGGTGGAATATCTGCCAAGGGCAATATCGGACCATAAACCGATATGTGTTCATATTCAACCGGTAGAGTCACGTAAAGGGATGAGGGGAGGATGGAAAGTACACCCTGCATGGCTGCGAAACTTAAACATGGACAATTTGTCCAAAGAACTTGAGGAATATTTCAGACTAAACAAGGGAACTGCTGAGTTACAAATAATGTGGGATGCAATGAAGGCGTACCTTCGGGGTCTCCTTATTAGAGACATCAATAACTGTAAATCTAAAATGAGACGGCTAGAGAATGAAAAGTTGGAAGAACTAAATAATGCAGAGGTGGAGCTCATTAGACAGGGTATGCCAGCAGTGGAAAAGCGGCTAAGAAACGCCCAGGAATCTGTGAACCAGATAAAGCCCAGAAGAATAGGGAGTTTAGTCAGGCTATATTTTTTGAGGAAGGGGAAAAGGTGGGGCATATGCTGTCGCTGGTGTCGTCCGCTTAGAGGATAGCTTCATTTGTACACTCCATATATAATAGACGGAGTGAATTAACATCGAATAATCAAGAAATTGGAGCTGTTTTTACAGACTTTTACCGAGAGCTATATTCCTCGGGGGCGGATGCTGATGGGGTGGCAATTGGAACATATTTGTAAAGTGTAAAATTGCCCAGACTTTCGGCAGTGGATAGTGATAGCTTGGAGGGCCCCCGGACATGCGAGGAAATTGAAGTGGCTCTGGCAGCTATGGCGGGTGAAGGGGTGCCAGGATTGGACGGGCTCCCGATAGAAATATATAAACTCATGGGGGAATTGCTGGTGCCTAAACTAAGAGATCTGCTGGAGGGATCGAGAGTGGGGGGGTGTGCTGCCCACATCCATGAGAGAGGCGGTCATCATAGTCATCCCGAAAGAGGATAAAGACACCAAACTCCCAGAATCCTACAGACCCATTTCACTGCTGTCGACTGATGTGAAATTGCTGGCAAAGGTGCTGTCAAACCGGTTGGCTGGTGTTGTCACTAACCTGATAAACCCAGATCAGTCTGGCTTTATGCCCGGCAGGTCAACGGCAGTAAATTTGAGGAGGCTATACATGAATATGCAAATGCCGGGTGACAATGTCGGCCAGAGGATACATGAATATGCAAATGCCGGGTGATAAAGTCGGCCAGAGGGTGATTGCGTCCTTGGATGCCCACAAGGCGTTCGACAGTGTGGAATGGGGCTATTTCTGGGCAATGATGTAGAGAATGGGATTTGGGCCGCAATTTCTCTCGTAGGTGCGGTTGCTGTACAATAGGCCGATGGCAAGAGTTAGAGTTAATGGTACATTGTCCCAGCCATTTGAACTCTGTAGAGGAACGAGAGAGGGGTGCCCATTATCCCCACTCCTGTTCGCTCTGGCAGTGGAACCTCTGGCTGCTAAGATTAGAGAAGCAAGTGGGGTAAATATGGTCAGATTGAAGAATAGGTGGCGCTTTATGACGATGATATTTTGCTCTTTCTGGAAAATCCGGTGGGGTCGCTGAATGCGGTGATGAGGATAATTGAGGAGTTTGGCTCTCTGTCTGACCTACGTATAAACTGGCATAAATCTACCTTATTTGCTTTGGATGCGCCACTCTCGACAGACATAGGGACAGGGGGTCTAAGATTAGTGGATAAGTTTAAGTACTTGGGCATCTGGATTTCTAAACCGATTTCGGAATACCTTGCGGTGAATTTGGCCCCGGTTTTGGACCTTTTAAAAGCGAAGGTGAGAGCATGGACCGGGATACACCTGTCGGTGATTGACCGCATTAATTTGATTAAAATGATCCTGATCTGGATTCCACTGAAAAGGTTTAAGCAAATCAATTCATTGTTCCGCAGCTTAATCTGGGGGAAGAAACAGGCAGGGCTCAGGTTGGAGTTGCTACAGCGTCCCAAGGATGAGGGAGCATTGGCACTACCGAATCCGTATATATATTATTTGTCAGCTCAGAGTCAGCATGTTAGAGGGTGGGCTTATCCAGCCACGCATCCGTTTATACAAAGAGTCCTGGAAAATATCACAAAGAGGGTCCCTTTAATGATTTAACGATGAGTCTGGAGGATGGGTCACTGGGCATACTAGGTAGATCATACCCGACCATGTACTTGCTACACAATTTATGGGCTAAACTGAAGCAGATACGTGGGATAACATTATTGACTAAATACTCCCCATATGGCAGAATAATAATTTGTGGGAAATACGAGTGATGGTAGGTTTAGCGGAATAGCAAACCAAGGGAATACGATATCTTTACCAGATTTGGGATGAACGGGGACTGAAGTCGTTTCATCAGTTATGAGAGGAGTTTGGTTTGCGGGAAATCGGTTTCTTTCAGTATTTACAAATGGCACACGCTTTTAAAGCCCAGGACAGGGTGGGGACGATTGGTATCCAACATGACATTGTGTTAGACTATGTATGTGGTGAAAGACCTTCGAGGGGGGTGATATCTATGACTTACAGAGACCCTCTTCATACCCATCTCCTACAATACCCAATACGGGTGAGAGATAGGTGGGAGATGGAGGTGGAGACTCTGACGAAGGAAACTTGGGCCTCTATTCTGGAGTGGGTACCCAATTTGCCTCTGAGTGAACCGGGCAGACTAGCTCAGTTATATCTTACATACAGGGTTTACTGGTCGCCCAAATTTTTATTTAGGGTTGGATTGAGACCCACTTCTGAATGTAATAGATGCAGAACAAAGAACACAGATATAATTCATATGATGTGGACGTGTTCACGTTTGAAGATATTTTGGCTGATGGTGCTCACCAAAATTGAGGGAGCTTATAGATGCGTAATACCTAGAGAACCGGTGGTGTGCCTTCTGGGGTATGTGGATGAGCTAGGTGTGGACGAGAGTACGAAATTGGCTATTGCTAGGCTGTTATACATAGCGAAAAAGCTTATCGTCAGACACTGGATGCGGGAGGAGCCTCCAAGCAGACAAGAATTTTTAGCACAAACTAGATATCTATCTAAAATGGAAAGAGGAATACCACAAAAGGGGGAATTCTGGGCTGTATGAGAAGATATTGTCTCCATGGATAGAATATGGGCTGTAGTAGGGTAGATATGGAAGATTTGGAACATGGGTACTGTGGAAGACACAAGGAATTTGATCCATGCCTTTATTATTTTAATGCAAATGCTTCGTATGCTTGCTGGTAGTGGGGAGCAGGGAGGGGGGGGGGGGGAGTTTATTGGACGAAAATCGGGACAAAAATAAATTTTTATGTTTGTGTACTGTCAAAAGGTTTTGTATTTTATTATAAAATGCGAATAAAAATTATCTGATTTAAAAAAAATAGGCTAAGAGGAGGGATGGAGATATCACGCTGCCAAACAGAACCAGATGTCAGTCCAAGTAGAAGAAAGAGCCATTATTCCTACGCGTTTCGTGTGGCACTTCACATTTCCCCAGGGAAAAGCTTTTCCCTGAGGAAATGTGAAGTGCCACATGAAACGCGTAGGATAAAGGCTCTTTCTTCTGCTCGGACTGATATCTGGTTCTGTTTGGCGGCGCAATATCTCCATCCATCCTCTTAGCCTATTTTTATTCCAAACCCATAGGCATACATATGGAGTTAGTTCTTTCTTTAAAATAAGGAGAAAGATCCAGCGGAGAATTTCCGGAATGCTTGTTTATTTGCTATACAAAACCTCCATAAAGCAGCGGGGTGTGCATCAAGCCAACATGTTTCGACTACACAAATAGACAAGCATTCCGGAAATTCTCCGCTGGATCTTTCTCCTTATTTTGATTATCGTGCCCGATGCCAGGGCGGTTTCCGTGCGGACTATAACTTCAGGACGTGACAGGACGGAATTATACCGGTGAGCTGCCTTTCCCTACCCTTTTCCCACTGTTACTAGTTCTTTCTTTACAGCTATATGGCTTCCACTTATTAAAGAAGGTTTTCAACAAGATTTTTGAGCGTGTCTATGACAATTTTTTTCCATTCCAAAGTAGGTCAAGAGGGCCAAGCTATGTTCTAGATCACCCCTAAGGACTTCCGTGAAGGTGATTTAAGTACTCTGCACAGACCATGTAAAAAGTTCCACACCAAACGGACCCAAGCTTGACTTTATGGACCTTCCTTTGCGCATTGGGGCACAGTCATAATGGAATAGAAAAGGGGCTTCCCTAAAGTGGTGTCACAAAGTTTGAAGCATACATACAGTAACTAAGTATCCTAAGCTAAACCATAATAAACCACCACTCCTCAACCAAGCTTTACAGTTGACCCAATACAGTCTGGCAAAAAATATTCCCTGGGGCATTTTCCAAACCCAAGCTCTGATAAAGAAACATGATTCATCACCCCACAGAAAATATTTCCACTACTTCAGAGTCCAGTGGCAGCGTGCTTTATGATGAGCACAGGGAGAGGAGGAGTACTCGGACACCGGATGAATTGATGGCTGTGACGGGGAATCACGGGTGGTCGGGTTCCCGGTTCCGTGCCCTGGCTGTCATTTACTTGATGGGGGAAATATTTACAAGGATTAATAGTCCGTGACGCCACCTGTGGGTCCTGGTAATGTTAGTATCAGCGCTGCGGGCAGGCCACTGAGGTGTTGGGCTGCAGCTTAGTGTAGTACAGCTCCCCACAGGTGGAGCTTTACCTCAGGGCAACGATGATTGAGGATGAGGGGATGAGAGGAGTAGTTGTTCTTACCCCTCTGGACGAGATGATGATGCTCAGGCCCTCCAGGCGCCGGCGGGAAGAAAGACAGAAACCAACTCAACTTCAACTCCACTTTACTGGTACCGGCAGATGTTATAGAGAACACAGTACAGTCTGGTTTAACGGGTACTAGTTGTCGGTTCAGGGTATCCCTATGGAGTCTGAAGATGTTCCTTCCTTATTATTTTTTGGGGTCTCAATTCTACTGCTCTCTCACCAGTCCCCTGGTCTTGTACGGTGAGGCACGGGTTATCCTTGACCGGTACGGACGGGAGCAGCAGGAACACACTATCTCTCCTGCCACCGGAATCCGGACCATTACCATCATAGTCTTGGACCGATTATGGGCCTGAGGAGTAACGTACCGTCTTGTGGTGCCTACGGCTACCCGGTTTTAGAGTGCCCACGGTTCATCGGTTTGCGGTCAGGGATGAACCACTGACCGCCTCGGCATCCGTGTCGCTGGTTTTACCCCAGACATTACCAGCCGGCTCCAACCGGTGCTGGTCCGTCCACTTCTGTCCCGGGACACCCTTCTGGAGATGGGTGATCCCTCTGTCACTCAGCTGTCAGGCACGTCCTAACTGACTGCCTTCCCAGAACTGTCTGACTGAAAATCTCTCTACTTCCTGGTTTTACTACTCCAACCTAGGCTCCAACCCCTTGGGACCTACTGTATGACAGTCCCCCCCTTATTCTAATGTGGCCTAGTGTTTGGTGCTGACTTAGACTACATAGGTTAAACCCAAACTCACAGCTACAGAGGCACTACATATACTTGCAAGGTGTAATACCTCCCTGTGGCGCCTAGCCATAGGGGCGCCACATTTACACCAATGTATTAAATATTTTATCACATCTACCATCTACTTTACTACATTTCTGAGGCATTATGATTACTCATCTAAGGCTTTCATGCAGCAACTTGGACATGGAAACCCATACCATGTAGCTCCCGCAGCATGTTATTTGTTCTGATGAAAGGTCGTTAATGGTTCAGTAGAGCATTTTTATGCACTATAACGTCAGCATGCAGTGATCCCACTCTGTAACTTTACAAGGTCTGCCACTTCTTGGTTGAGTTGCTGTGGCTCCTAAATGCTTCCGATTTTCAACAATAGAAGAAAAATCTAATCCAGCTCTTGACATGTAAAAAATCATTTTCTTAGATGTACTAGCTTTCTGTCACTGTGTAGTGAGAATGCTGAAGGGGATGGCAGTTTGACCCTAGTCTAGGTACCCTGAATGGCCCTGATCCCGAAGGTATCTCTGAAGGTGAGAAGGTTCGGGCCTCCAGCCTCTTCCTAAAACTCCTCCACCAGCCCTGCGATATTTCTTCCTATCCACAGAACTAAGATACAGCAACTTCAGCAACACAAACACACAGGTCAGCACAGCACGGCTTCCAGGCATAGAGTGAAATTCTATTGGCAGCACCACCTGGTGGAAGGAGAGGCTACTTAAAGGCTAGAGGGAGGGGAGTTCAGGTGAGTAACACATTAACCCCTCAACCAGCAGTTGAACCTAGTAGGGAAAGCAGTTCTGGAGCACAACACAGGAGGACAGAACTTCACAACTATCAACAATTCAGCTCTTAAAGACAAACATACATAGCAGCATCCAGCAATGTCAGCGCCATCTAAGCGCGTGACACTTTCTTAGTCGTGACATGGTACTCTAGTACGTTTGAAACCTCATGAGTCACACTTACCCTGCACTCATTCTTCTGTAATGCAACATTGTGAATTCTACCAAAAGAACATAACTTTCCACATGTCCTGAGCCTGATTCAATTTTTCTTCTATTATTACTGTGGTTGTGGCAGAATTGATTCCCATGCTCCATGTGGATAGGAGACTGAAATGGGGAGCTGGACTCTTCATCTTCTTTTTGAAAATGTTTAACAATACCACTCATAGTTGATTGTGGAATATTTAGGAAGGAATATATTTTGCAAGCTGAAATGTTTTCGAATTGCAACATCTGGAAGTGTAGCAGAAGCGCTCCCAGAGTAAGTGGGCCAATTTTTTAAGTTTTTCACAATTTATTTCAAAATATAAACATAAATGGGCATACAATGCATTTCCACTATATTGTTCGAGTGATAGCCTTCCTCAGGTACCTTTTGTGTTTATATTTTGAAATAAATTGTGAAAAACGAAGAAAATTGTCCTCAAATTATTTACTGTGTCACCTGCCCTGTACTACAATAGTTACCATCATTAAATAGACTTTATAACTGCCCTGGGGCCTCGCTCTACCCGTGCAGAGCTGTAATATCTCTGCTGTGTCACCAACTGCCCCAGTGGATCTGAACCGGAGCATCGGCCATCCAATTGCCAAATACCACCGGTGGCGTCACGACTCAATCCCATATATCTATCTCCCATTTTATGACACGGTCAGGGTCATGGAGCCGGGTCACGCCACCATGATACATCCCCAGAAAGAACTGTTCACCTAGTTCCGAGTACCCCACGGTCCTGGTGGCAGGCGCGTAAATTTAGCGTCACAAACAGGGTGTACCGACCTGGTAAATTGGGTCCTGTGCGCTCAGAGACTATGCAATAAGACTGTGTAATGGCGCTCGCCAAAAAGAACAAGCACCATGTGTATTCAAAAGGGAGTGGTGCGGCCTCTCATCGTGGGCCGGGTTGCCGAATGGCGCAAAAAGCTGTACCTGCCCACTGTGAAGACTTCAATGCAAAAGGACTTGTCCGTCGGCCAGGGGGATCCACCTCCTGGTGTGGCCAACAGCAAAATGGAGAGGAACCGCCTACGAAGGGTAGAGGGCGATAAGAGCACTAGAGAGAGTGTGACAATGTGTGCTGCAGGAGAGGCAGCAAGAAACCCAGTGGGAACCATGGCGAGAGGTGGTCAGAGAGATCTGGAGCGTGGGGTGGAAGCGGTGGACTCCCCCAGCCAACTGGAGGAAGACCTGGAACAGCTGCCCTCGGTAGACTGGGAGTTTCTGAGGGCTGAGATGAGAGAGTTAGTCCTCCAGCTCCTAAAGACACAGATCACAGCGATGGGGAAATGGAGGAAGGCCCTGCTGAGAAAAAGTGTCCCAGCGGACGGCGGCCTTGCGACCTGCATCCCCGACCCCAGAAGAAGATGAGGAGGACGAACCCAGTACCGGAGAGACTGAAGCCACAGGTATTGACACTACCCCAGTGGCTGAGGACACGTTAGTTGGACTCCTAAGACCACTGACAGTTTCCAAACCTGGCCAGGTGTTCAAAGACCTGGCCTGGGACCGAACAGCAGACACCAAGGATAGACTAACTGTTCTACATACCGAACCCACGCCCCAGGAGTTCACATTAAAAGGGTAGATTTCTGTTGGAAACACCCAGGGGGAGGAACTTATGGGGTTCCCTGGGAAGGCCCAGACAAGAGAGACATGGGTAGAGACCCTTACCTGGGATGATTATTGTCGACAACAGCAAGGCAAGTGGGTAGAGGAGGAAAAGGAGTGGCAGGCTCGATGGAAGGTCATGAAGGACAAAAATCTTAAGGCCAAGAGCCAAGTCTGTAAGACTAAGGCCGCTGACCGGGATCTACACAGGAGATTGCAGGCCTAAAGAACTGCCTTGGAAGAGAGAGTGAGGAATGCCAATATATAAATGTATATAGTTAAGTTATCCTAGTTAGGTATGAAACTTGTTAAGAGCGTGTGCTAGTATAATGTGCTTTAGTAGTAAGTTAGAGTGAGTGCTCATTAATTTGAGGACAATATGGTCATGGATGGTGAATGACCAGAACTTTTCTTGAATACAGTTAGCACTTGGTGTGCTCCTTTTTGGTTTTACAGCCAGCATTGTGGGAACTACATGGACATCTTGTGCCTATAACTTGACCAAAGAACAAAATCCGTCTGGCGTGGGTGAAAAGTGGTCCAACGAGCTGACAAACTTTGCCTTGTTGCCACGCCAAGGGCCAACATTGGGGGTTTGACACGGGTCCACTATATTGCACTTAGGACAGCGAGAAGGACACCCCGGGTGGGGATCTCACTGAAACCTGTTGAACTTAGTTGAGACTTTTTATTTAGTAATGCTATATTTTATATTCCTGATATTTATATGCAATGACCAAGTGAAGAGTTCCTCCCATAGAGGGAAGAAAGAGTTACCTGTTTAATTGTTATACTTGTTGAAATTGTTGAAGGGCATTTCAGAACATTTTTTGCATGTTTTAACACCTATTTTTACTTTGCTCCAGCCCGTGGACGTGCTGTGTTTTACGAAGGGGGGAATATGTGGCATCCCTGAGGGTCCAGTCGCCACAGAGATAGTGTACCTTAGCCAGAAGTATAGTAACCCACTCTCGGGTAAGGAGCGGGCACTACCCCGTACCCACACACCATCATCCAACACCACTCCAGGCCAAGGGATCTGGGCGGCCCTTATTCAGGGAGGGTCCCATCTCAGGCTGGAGGGAGAACTAGGTAGAGGGTGTGGGTGGAGGAAGTAGATAAGGGTAGAACACCAGGAAGTAGTGAAGGAAGTAGAGACAATGTAGGACATACATTGGAGACGGGGAGAACGTGAGGGATGTTAGAAAACATATAGAAGAGTCTAGAAAGGAGTTCAGTTGGTGACAGGAGTCTGTCACAAGTGGAGTGGAAGAAAGATGTCCTGGAGACTGGAGCGGAGAGGAGCTCATCCCAGGACAAGGGAAGTGAAAGGAGAGATACAGGAGTCAGTGATGGGCTCCAGAGACAGAGAAGGGTTCCTAGGGGCACGGGAAGTAAGGGATCCACCTGTGGCACCCGAATCCACGCCGACCGTAGTCGGGTGGAGGGAGCAGGTCGCAGTGGGGACCGGCCCCAGACTAGCGGAAAGACTGTAAGACTCAACTAGCAAACCGGAAGCTGCGGTATCTTCATGTGGAGCAGCCACATCCACACACATTCTCTAAAAAGGCAGCTGCATAGGGTCAAGGAGACCAGGAAGACGTCGCCCAACAAGGCCCGAGGCTGCTGGTTTGGGACACTGTGTGTGAGTCGCAGGGCAGGGGGGCAAGAGCCAGCGCAGTGAGATGACCTGGAAAGGTACACCAAAAGGGGGTCCTAATAAAGTGCCCCTAAGTTACCCAAGAGTTGGCTGGATCCCTGACCCGGAGGACACAGCACCTGCCTGGCTGTTGTAACCTGGAGACTGTGAGTAAAGTGTGAAGACTGCACCCTGATGTGTTCTCAAATTATTTACTGCATCACCTGCCCTGTACTACAACAGTTACAATCATCAAATAGACTTTATAACTGCCCTGGGGCATCGCTCTTCCCGTTGAGAGCTGTAACATCTCTGCTGCGTCACCAACTGCCCCAGTGAATCTGAACTGCAGCGTCGGCCATCCAATTGCCGAATACTACGGGTGGTGTCACAATTCAATCCCATATAACTATCCCCCATTTTATGACACGGCTAGGATCACAGTCGGGTCACGCCAACGTTACACATTCTCAGAAAGAACTGTTCAGCCCAGTTCCGAGTACCCCGCGGCCCTGGTGTGGACATATCAATTGTGTTACACAATTTCTCCTGAACTTAAAATCTTCCCACATGTGACTGTACACTACTATTAGGCCACACCACATGGCTCAGGATGGAAGGAGCGCTGTTTGATTTTTGGAGCACAGATTTTCTTAGAATAGTTTGTGAACTCTATTTGCACTGCAGCTAACTTTAAGAACAGAAGAAACTCCCTTAAGTGACCACATTTTGGAGAGTACACCCCTCTGGGAATTCATCTGTGGATATAGTGACGATCTGGATTTGTGAAGATATCCATGGAGTCAAAAGCAGTGGAGGTTGTAGAATCAAAATTTATAAATAAGCTTTTGTAGTGTATAGTATGTTGTAGTGCCTGTGCATTGTGCCCAGATTGTGCTTTTGGAGACACACATATGGTCTCTCCTCACTACAAAAATACCAAATGTAAACATTACCTGTGGGTTACACACATTGTGGTGCTCGGTGGGAGGGGGACATTTGTATTTGGGAGTGCAGATTTTGCTGGTTTTCTTTTTGGGGAGAGGAGTCATAACGCTTTACTAGTAACGCAGAAGCCCCCTATATTTTTGTTAACAGATGTCAGACCTGAGTGAGCACTTGTTTTTTTGTGGGTTTAGTTAAAGAGGACCTGTCACCAAACCAGGCATGGTGATCTAATTACAGCACTGGATGCAGCATGTCTGCAGCATCCAGACAAGGGGTCACCCAGCACTTGAGCAGCCCTGTACCCCGAGATAATACACTTACAAAACTTACATGCTGCAGCCATTAAGGAGGTGGCTAGGGGCTGCAGCCAAAGGGCACATTCACACCCCCTGCCTGTGTAATCTGCCCACCGCTGCCAATCATTCTCTCCCTCTTCAGCAGCATTTAAACAGAGGTTTGTTTTTTTCCAGAACTTGCCGTTTGGCCCCACCCCGGGGGCGGGGCTAGCCTGACATTTCTGGGAGAGAAAAAAACCTGTTTAAATGCTGCTGAAGAGTGCATGAAGTGCTATAAAATTTCCTGGTACATGGCAGCGCTGACTTTGGTCTTGATAAAACAAAGTGGACCTACACCAGCAGATGACATGGCTCACCAAACCATCACTGATTGTGGAAACTTCACATTAGACCTCAAGCAGCTTGGAATGTGTACCTCTCCACTCTTCCTCCAGATTCTGGGACCTTGATTTCCAAATGGAATGCAAAACCTACTTTCTGAAAACAACATCTTGGACCACTGAGCAACTGTGGAGTACCTTTTCTCCTTGGCCCAGGTAAGACGCTTCTTGTATTATCTATTGGTCATGAGCAGCTTGACACAAGGAATGCGATAATTGTAGCCCATGTCCTAGAAACATCTGTGTGTGGTGGATCTAGAGGCACTGACTCCAGCAGCAGTCTACTCCTTGTCAATCTCCTCCAAATTTTTGAATGGTCTTTTCTAAACAATCCTTTCAAGGCTGCAGTTATCCCGGTTGCTTGTCACCTTTTTCTACCATACTTTTTCCTTCCACTCAACTTTCCATTAATATGCTGGGATACAGCACTCTGTGAACAGCCAATTTCTTTAGCAATGACCTTTTGTAGCTTATCCTCCTTGTGGAGTCTGTCAATGGCTGCCTTCTGGACATCTGTCAAGTCAGCAGTCTTCCCCATGATACTATAGGCTACTGAACCAGACTAAAGGTACCGTCACATGCAAGGATATAGGTGAATGATATCGTTAGCTATGTCACGTGACCGCAATCCTTTCGACATCATTAGTGCGTTGTCACACGCAAGAATATCGTTAACGATCTTAAATTTGGCAACGCGCCAGCTACTTGGAGAAGAACGAGTGAACGATGTTACAGAGCGGCAGAAATAGGAGAATTATGAACAACATCGTTCAAAATGGTGTCACACTGAACGATGTTGCTGTTTCCCAGAACTTTAATTGGACGACGAACAATAGATTTGAGGTCAGGATCTCAAATTTTCGATGAACGATCCAACGATTTATCCTTCCAACATCGTTCGCTTACACGCAACGACGCACAAACGATATCGTTTGAATGATCACAAATCCGTGACGTTTCTACGATATCGTTAACGAGACCCTAGCGTGTAGAGTGGCCTTAAGGGACCATTTTACACGCTTAGTAAGCCTTTCCAGGTGTTTTGTGTTAATTATTCTAATCTTCTGAGATAATGAATTTTGGGTATCCATTGGCTGTAAGTGATAATCATCAACATTATCAGAAATACCAATGTGACCACTTGAAAAATATCACTCTGTTTGTAATGACTTTATATAGTATGCAAATTTCATTTTATGTATTACATTTCTGAAATAAATTAACTTTTTTTTTTACAATTCTTTATTTAAGATTTTAAATCACACAATTAGCATAGCACAGTAACAGACATGTGAGTAAAGGGCAACACAGTGGCTCAGTGGTTAGCACTGCAGCCTTGCAGCACTGGAGTCCTTGGTTCAAATCCCACCCACAACATCTGCAAGGAGTTGTATGTTCTCCCTGTGTTTGTGTGGATTGCCTCTATAATTTTTTTTAATTTCTCTGCCAAAAGTAATGTGAGTATTAGTTTTTTTGCGGGATGAGTTGGAGTTTTTATTGGTACTATTTTGGGCCTCAAAGTTTTGAGCGCTTTCTATTCTGTTTTTTGTAAGGTAAAATGAAGAAGAAACAGCAATTCAGAAACAGTTTTTTTTAAGTCAGTTCAAGATGTCATAAAAGTGATAAGACAACTTTATCCTTTGGGTCAGTACGATTACAGCGATACTACTACTACATTTATTTTTTTTAATGTTTTGTCACTTTTATACCACAAAAACAATTTAATAGAAAAAAAATTGGTTTTGTCTCGCTGTATTCTGAAAGCCAGGGGTGGACATATCATTGGTGCAACATGTGCGTCGACACAGGGACCCAACTGGTAAGGGGGCACATCTTATTTTCCAAAGCATGTGTTATAATTCATTATGATGATATATTGGACTGCAAAGGGCCCATATACTGTTGCACAGGAGCCTTCTTCTGTCTGTGTCCACCAGAGCTGAGAGTAATTGCTTTTCTATTTCTCTGCTAATGGAGCTGTATAGTAGCTAGTTTATTTGCAGGACAACATGATATTTCAGTGAGACCAATATTATTTGCATAAAATGGTTTGATTGTGTTTTATTCCACTTTTTTAGGCTGTATGATAAAAAAGCATAGTATTTTCCACATTTTTTCTTTTTTTTACGGTGTTTACTAAAGGAGTTAAATAGTGTGACAGTTTTATAGAACAGATTTTTCTGTATGCAGTGATACCAAATATGTGTACTTTTTTTTTTTTACTTAAATATACATATTTATATATTTTTTTTATTCTTTATCTTTTGACTTTTAAAAAAATATTTTTACAATTTTTTTTTATTTTTTACTGAGTCCATCTTTGGGACTTTAACTTTTATTACTCTGGTCACTGGTATAAGCCATTGCTATGCAGAAGTATTGCAATGGATTATACCTGTAAGTTTTACACTGACATACGCATCTTAGACTATGCTCCTGGAATGGTCCAACAAGCTTACTGCAGCTGGGTGACCCGGAGGTCATTAAAACAACCTCAAGATGCCATGGCAACCATCACGCCCCCATGATCATGTCCTGGGGGTCCCGATCACATGGGAGAGGGAGGCACTCTGTCTCCCAGCCCTCTAGATGCTGAAATTGTTATTTTTTGCAATGGGCTCAAATAGCGCAAGGCAGTGCAGGCACAATTCCTGTCTGTGAGGCTGCCTTCACACTTGCAGATGCATCTGCAGCGTTTTGCAGATGCATCTGCAAGTATCAGCATGCAGACCGCGGTCCCTATGTTTATAATAGGGCGCACCGCGGTCTGAATGCTCTCATTGATTCCTATATGTGAGCCGTAAGCAGGCGTATGCCTGCTGACAGATCACACACTCCCGCCCCGCACCTTGGACGCAACATCTCGCGTCCATAGTGCGGGCGGGAGAGTGTGATCTGTAAGCAGGCATACGCCTGCTTACGGCTCACATATAGGAATCAATGAGAGCATTCACACCACGGCCGCGGTCTGCATGCTGATACTTGCAGATGCATCTGCAAAACGCTGCAGATGCATCTGCAAGTGTGAAGCCAGCCTGAGAGCTGGGTTTCAGCTGTCACATAGCTGAACTCACGGCGGCAATCATGTGTGCACAACTCCTGCACCCGCACGATCACCAGGACGTATCCTTTTCCAACTAAGACGTATGGATACATCCAACATCGTGAAGGGGTTATAACAGCATCAAAGCATCAATTCTTCTACATATTCTTGCACACAGTTTTTGAAGAATTTTGGCGGTGAAGTTGTTTCAAACCCTTGGGATAATTAATCACAGATTTTTTGTGCATGGGAACTGTGGATAAATCCATCCTTGCACAGTGTGCCATGTCTCTCTCCTCTAAGCCACCCCCTTTCACTGATGTCAAACCACTTTGTCATAAAACGTGCAGAAGGTGACAAAAATGCATAATGAATATATTGCGAGTCTTGAAAGGTAGATTAATAGATTGGCACCCTGTTTACCGGCTGCGGCACCCTGCCAGATGGAGCGGTCTGCTTGCTACCTCACCACGAGGGAGGGGAGCCCCAAGTCTACCTACAAGGAGCCATTGGGTATAGACTCATCCTAGGCGGGGAAGAAAGGACACAGGTTCGTTAACTAAGGCATACCACGGGTACCACCATACCACCTGGCATCCACTTGCAGCCACCCATAGAGCTACCTGTTTGATTAACATCTTGCTGAACTGTGGACTCTGTATTTTGCTGCTGAACGTTTACAGTAAAGTACCCGGGAGAAAGTGACTTTGCCTTTGTGTCGTTATCTTCATCAATCTGTTTGCTTATAGGAATGCTGCCCCGGAGGACCATCTCCACCTGTAGGGAGCTTTGCCATCTTTGCCACGATACCATCGCCCTCCGGAGGGCTGTGGCGGCGCTGGTGATCCCTCACCAGGTACTACAGGTGGTATGACGTGACAACAACAAATTCTTATCCCCTGTACATAACCCCTTATTGAAGTGTCACCCAGGCCACGGGCTCAGGCGCTGCCACTCGTGACATCCCTGTGAAACACCCACCGAGCCTGATACCCGAGTACCCCAGGGCCTGGGGCTCGACAATAGCGAATTTAGCTTTTTAAATCACCCCAATTTTGTGCTAAAATATTTGTTCCTTTTTTAACCTTATTCCTGTCCTCTCTTTTCTTAGTCTTCCTTTTTTTTACACGTGCACAGTGCAGTTTTAATTCTTATTGCTGTCCATGAAATAGAACTATGTAGTAACTTTGTGTAAAGTATATTATTGTAAATGTAAGACTAAGAATTAAAAGAATAATTAAAAAAAGACAATTTTCTCCTGAGAACTATACTCATTTGTACTGTAGTATTAAAATGTACAAGTAGGTGGTCCTGGCAGTGTGTAAAATGTAGTTGGTATTGATGGAGCTAAGCTTTCAGGCTAGTCTAGTTAAAGTTGTACTATTCAAATGCACACACAATTACATTCTTGTAAAAGCTATTTACCAATTTTAACAAGGAAAACTATCTAGACCATACATGAGAACAGACTAGTTACATATTCATCTGCCAGTTATTTCCTGCAATCCAAAAATGTCCTGGATGACAAACAGCAGATGTGAGTGTTTTCCACACACTCCTGTTTTCGCTCACTAAGCATCATTTATAGGGTTTTCTCAGAATGAAGTCAATTGCATTTGGCCAAAGAAGCACTTGCTGATACACGCATATGGATGACACCTAAAAAAAACACATTTATAGCAATTCTGTATCAAGTGAAAAATGATAATAATTTCATTTACTGTAAAATTCCAAGAAAAGCACCTGTACATTATTTAATATCATGTTTGTAGTGGTGTAACTTGAAGCTCATGGGCCCTGACGCAAAAGCTCCAATTACACAGGTCTGCGACTAAAAAGCTGTTTTATTATTTTCATATAATTTCCATGTATTTTGGTGTGCTGAAAACGAGAAAAATATTGAAAAATTCCTGGACTTCAGGATTTACTACAAAATGCAAAATTCTCTTCAAATGTAGCAAATTTTCTCAATTTTTGGTATTTTTTTTATCTTATGGCCACTTTACACACACCAACTTCTGTGTCCAACTTCTGAACAACTTACTGGTTGCAGTGAAATCATGGACACATTGTACCATTTGTACACAGCAACAAAATAGAACAATGTGTCCATGATTTCACTGCAACCAGAGATCTGTTCAGAAGTTGGTCACAGAAGTTGGTGTGTGTAAAGCGGCCCTTAGGGTTTTGAAAGTCAAAATTACTATTAATTAATTCACATCAATGCATTGAAGATATACAATACCAAAAAATATAACTTTAAAGAAAAGAACTTTCAGAGTGAGCTAATGAAACCAGCATCAACATGTTACAAGCTGAACGAGCGGGCTCTGACATGCCCGGGCTTGTTTCAATTGTTTTATCTTGGTTCTTGCCTGTTCACACTTTTTAATCTCGGTTCGTGTTAGCTCGTCATATTCAACTGTGTTTCCCAAAATTAGCATTATGGCTCAGCGGAAGTGTATTAATTCACCTGACAGTTTCTGTTATATTTGTGGTGAATATACAGTGTTGAAGCAACAGCTGAATATTACAGACTTTGTGAAAAAAGTATACTTCGCATATTTCGGACTAAAGCTTGGAGATCAAGATAAAGCTTGGGCGCCTCATAAAGTGTGCAAACGGTGTGTTGAGGACCTCCGAAATTGGTTCAAGGGTAAGAAAAAGGCTTTCGTTATGGAATTCCTATGGTATGGCGAGAGCAAAAGAACCATAGTGACGATTGTTACTTTTCTTCATGCGATGTGAAAGGGTATAATTCAAAATGGAAGCATTCCATTTCATACCCCAATATTCACTCAGCAATTTGTCCCATCCCCCATGGCACAGATATACCAGTACCCAAGGCCCCTGCTACCTTGGAAGAGATAACTAGCTCTGATGAAGGTGGTGTCATACCTGAGCAAGATGATGAATCAAGTTCTGACTTTGAAGATGATACAAGACCAAAATAGTTTTCCCAGGAGGAGATGAATGATTTATTAAGAGACTTGAATCTTCCCAAAGATGCCGCTGGGTTACTCGGCTCAAGGCTCAAAAGCAAGAATTTATTGTTGCCAGGAGTTTCTTTTTCATGGTTCAGACATCGTGAAGACGAGTTCGTTCCTTACTTTGCCCAGGAAGATAAGTTGGTTTATTGCATCGATGTTGAAGGTTTGATGGGTCAATTCAAAATGTGAAATAACCAAAACAGCTCTCGAAAAAATTTTTTTGCAGACCTGTGTTATTGAACATATTTAATAGCATTAGTCTTTTTCTGTAGGCCAAAAGGACTTTTGAAAGATAAACTATAAAAAGGAAAGAAAGCACAATAGGGTTTTATCTTTCAAATACTTTTGTGTAGCAGACAGATGTAACTGCTCACCTGGAACCATTGTGTGACCCACAACTGGTATAAGCGTATAGGGGCTGCCCGGGTGCAATTGCAGCCCCTGCACCTATTGTAGTTACGCCCCTGCATGTTTGACTTCATAAAAGAATGAGGAGTGTATAAAATTTTGCCTGCATTTTTTGACTAATTAATGCATGTACAAAGGATTTTTATGAATTTTTATTGAGTTTTTGTGCAGTTATTTTTATATATTTATTACTTGTGTTCATGTTTTTGTTTTCTTTTTGCTTTTTTTTATTTGCACTTAGCATTTTCAAGTCATTATTATGTGATTCAATGACTACTTTTAAAATTATCACTAATAATGTCAAAAGCGCAACTAATAACGCACTTACCGTAATTTAAAAAATACTGATCACATTAATAAATGCTTCTTTTTTTTAAGAAAATGATAATGAACACTGTTTATGGGTGAAGGACACCTCAAACGTGAGTGAAAACACAATACATAGAGCTTGCTGCGAAATTGAAAATTGAACATCAAAAGCACAACTAAAGTGGAAAAAACACTTCCTTAGGGCGGCTCCACACTGGCGGCGCGGCATTGCGGAGTCCGCAATGAGACCAGGCAATGCTGGCCCAATGGCACAGTGTGCCATTGCGGCCGCATTGTGACATGCTGCGGTGCGGAATTCCGTCCGCAGCATGTCCATTTTCAGTGCGGACGCCGCACTGCCACATCCCATTGGAATGTACGGGGTGCGGCACGGCCGCAATTCAATTGCGGCAGCGCCACACTACGCACACTGTGGGGGCGGGTGTTTCCTGTTTCTTCCCAGGAAGTGTGTCTCAGCTGAAGCTCTGATCTCCGTGGACACCAGGAAAAGAAGGAAGTGACCTCAGCAGAGGCAGCCACATGACCAAAAGAGGGGAGGGGGGAAACCACATGACCATCAGAGAGTATCTGCAATGTGATCCGCAATGCAGTCTGCAATAGCGTCCGCAATAGACTGCAATAGCGTCTGCAATAGACTCCGCACTGACAGCCGCAATTTACTCCGCAGCACCGCAACTAGTGTGCAAGAGGCCTAAGAAACATTGCGTCTGTAATGCATTTCTTATATAACTTATGTAAAACTTTATTATAATGTAGGCAACCAGGAGCGCTTGACATAAGCCATACATTTTTATTGTTTACAGCCAGCGTTACCACATCATGTTGTCCCTGTAGGATGTTGTTCACTA
Source organism: Allobates femoralis (assembly GCA_033576535.1). Lineage (NCBI taxonomy): Eukaryota > Metazoa > Chordata > Amphibia > Anura > Aromobatidae > Allobates > Allobates femoralis. Next base: position 222,143,552 of record JARQOC010000004.1, on the reverse strand, counting down.
CTCAAACAACCCCTTCTTAATATGTATGTTTCTCCCTTTTAGGATAATAACACGTAGGGCTCGCGCGCACTTGCCTATAAAATAGAGGAGTGCAATATGAGAAAAAAAGACATTGTACTCGCACCCATGTTATTCAATGAGTCAGTAATGATCTGCAAGTTATTCCTCAGCTGTAATCTCCCTGAGATAAAAAAAAATTGCACAATTCTGCATGTGGCCTTATATATTGGACGAGACTTGTAAATACAAGTCAATGGGTGCGAGAAAAAAAATGGATTGCACAGATTTTTTACCGATAAATTATCATTCTGTAGCATAGAACACTGTAAATAGTCCTGTAAATGATTGTAGAATAATAGGTGCTGAGAAAGGAAACTTTGCATATGGATGACATACGTGTGTCATATGGATGCTATATGAAAAAAAAATCTCTAGAAATGCGAGATAATGTGCAATAGGGTCTTATCTTTATATGCACAAAATGGTGTAGAAATGTCAGAATCTGCTCACCTGATCCGGTTGTGTGTACCCACAACCAAGTATGAGCACGAGGGGTCAGCTGCTGTAGGATCCACACATCCACGGGTCACTGCAAGTAATACTCAGTAGGACGATGTGCCGCACGATCCGCGCTGCCACCAGAGTGAAAACACCAGAAGACCAGAGTATCTGGAAAGGTTGTAGCTTTATTCCTCCAATCCTACACATTTCAGAGCTATACCCAGCTCCTTCTTCAGGGTCAATAACTAGTATCTCTCACAATCAGCTTTATATATTCAAAAAAGGTGCCAAATCACAATAACAATGTTTCATCATGATGTCAGAGGTGAGGAGGGACCTTCTAATACGTCAGAAGGTCCCTCCTCACCTCTGATGTCATGATGACACATTGTTATTGTGATTTGGCGCATTTTTTGAATATATAAATGTTCTGTTTTCACTAAATGGGCCAGGGGCTCATGAATTTAAACAGACAGCTAAACCTTTATACTGAGTCCAATGAGAAGACTGTGGTGAAGTCTGTGCTTTTATTGAACGTTGCAGTATAATTTGTATATGGTAAAACTGGAAACAATCAGAATACAGAACAATCAGTGCATGGTACAGCAGAATACACATTATACATGGATATACAATATGCACGAACTAGTAACTAATCTAGATTTTAACTGGATGAGCCAGGCTAAAACTAGAGCAGAAAACAACTAAAGAAGTTATGAATACATACCGGCAATGCAATCGCATGGGAACAGTAATGCTGAGTGTCTTCTTCCTACCAGATATGAAAGTAAAATGGAGGCTGAGCTACCAAAATGAGTTGCAAGAGGGAGGAGAATTAGACGGAGATTAAATAGACTGCAAACATAGCATTGGCCGCTAGAGGGAGCCAGAACACTACTTATGAGATAAAGCTCATCAAGAATCTACAGCTGAACTATTTAATAACATTATGCAAAAAACAAACATTTGGAGATGAATTGGGTGTCGGAGACAGAACAATAAAGCTGATTGTGGGAGCTACAAGTGATTGTCCCTGAGGAAGGAGCTGGGTGTAGCACGAAACGTGTAGGATTGGAGGAATAAAGCAACAACCTTTCCCGATACTCCGGTCTTCTGGTGTTTTCATTCTGGCAGCAGCGCTAATAGTGCGGCACATCGTCCTACTGAGTATGTGAAAAACAATGGCACACTTGGATAGCACTCGCCTGACATATGGAATACCAAACGGATTTCACTTGTTCAACTTTTCTGCATAATAATGAGACCGATTTTTTATATGCAAGTGGGAGTGAGCCCTTATACTCACCCCTGATGCCGTTCCAGTAGTGCTGACACTTGCTCTCTTGTAAGTCTTACATCACAAAAGGCCTGTGGCCAATCAGTGTCTGGTACGTATTCCCTACATTTGGACAAATCACTTATATCCGGAAAAAGTGAGAGCTGCTGCTCTCTATCTTCCTCTAGATGTATATGATGCATCCCAATGTGTGGAGAATGAACCAGTTGCTGATTGGCTGCAAGGTTCACGTGACGTAAGTATGTTACGCAATTGCTGGTAGAGCAAATGCCGTTTACGCTGAAGGTAAGTATAAGTGTTAATATTTTAAAATTAGCAAATATAGATTGAGAAGGGGCTATCCATGATGTAGTAGGTTATAATTCTCTCTGCCCCAACAACAAGCAATAGTCATAAACACTCCAGTTCTTATTTCTGTGAAATATTTAGTGTGTTAGGATTTATGGTTGATTGGTGACCACCAAGACCAACAAATATATATATATGTGTGTGTGTATGTATATATATATTTATATATATATATATGTATATATATACAGATCATAATATTAAATCTTTATTTATATAGAGCCAACATATTCCGCAGCGCTTTACAATACAGTGGGTATTAGATGAAAATACACAGTATAATGCAGTAAGAAAATACACAATATAATACAGTAGTTCCAGTAGAGAAATAATACAGTACAATAATAGGAAACTATACAATATGCATAAAATCAATGTAAAAAATACAATACAATAGATAAAACAAAAAATAAGGGTGACCCTGCTCAAGAGCTTACAATCTACAACGAGATAGGGGTTATACAAGGTACAGGGGCTTATAACACTGATGGTCCAGGCATCTTGAGGAAATGGGGGAAAGAAATAAAGTTGCATGAATGGTCAACAGACAATCTCTGTAGAGCCTTTGGGTTTGGTGGAGTTAGAAGAAGAGTTATGTCGAGAGAGATAGTGAATGGGCTATGTAGAGTACAAAGAAATTTTGTTAGGGAGCATGATAGGCCGCCTTGAAAAGATGTGTTTTTAGTGAGCGTCTGAAGCCATGGAAGTTGTGGATGGTCCTGATTTCTTGGGATAGAGCATTCCAGAGAATTGGTGCGGCTCACGAGAAGTCTTGGAGACGGGAGTGGGAGGATCGTCTTGGTGCACATGCTAGTCGAAGGTCATTTGTAGAACGTAGAGAACGGGTGGGGTGATAGACAGAGATGAGGGAGGAGATGTAGGGGGGCGCTGCATTGCGAAGATATTGTATAATATACAGTACAGACCAAAAGTTTGGACACACCTTCTCATTCAAATTGTTTTCTTTATTTTCATGACTATGAAAACTGTAGATTCACACTGAAGGCATCAAAACAATAAATTAACACATGTGGAATTATATACTTAACAAAAGTGTGAAACAACTGAAAATATGTCTTATATTCTAGGTTCTTCAAAGTAGCCACCTATTGCTGTGATTACTGCTGTGCACACTCTTGGCATTCTCTTGATGAGCTTCAAGAGGTAGTCACTGGAAATGGTTTTCACGTCACAGGTGTGCCCTGTCAGGTTTAATAAGTGGGATTTCTTGCATTATAAATGGGGTTAGGACCATCAGTTGTGTTGTGCAGAAGTCTGGTGGATACACAGCTGATAGTCCTACTGAATAGACTGTTAGAATTTGTATTATGGCAAAAAAAGCAGCTAAGTTAAGAAAAACGAGTGTCCACCATTACTTTAAGAAATTAAGGTCAGTCAGTCTGAAAAATTGGGAAGAACTTTGAAAGTGTCCCCAAGTGCAGTTGCAAAAGCCCTACAAAGAAACTGGCACACATGAGGACCGCTCAAGGAAAGGAAGACCAAGAGTCACCTCTGCTGCGGAGGATAGGTTCATCCGAGTCATCAGCTTCAGAAATCGCAGGTTAACACAGCTCAGATTAGAGACCATGTCAATGCCACACAGAGTTCTAGCAGCAGACACATCTCTACAACAACTGTTAAGAGGACACTTTGTGCATCAGGCCTTGATGGTAAAATAGCTGCTAGGAAACCACTGCTATGGACAGGCAACAAGCAGAAGAGACTTGTTTGGGGTAAAGAACACAAGGAATGGACATTAGACCAGTGGAAATCTGTGCTTTGGTCTGATGAGTCTAAATTTGAGATCTTTGGTTCCAACCACCGTGTTTTTGTGCGACGCAGAAAAGGTGAACGGATGGACTCTACATGCCTGGTTCCCACCATGAAGCATGGAGGAGGAGATGTGATGGTGATGGAGTGGTACGCCAGATGACCTGGTCTCCATAGTCACCAGACTTGAACCCAATGAAGATGGTTTGGGGTAAGTTGGACCGCAGAGTGAAGGCAAAAGTGCCAACAAGTGCTAAGCATCTCTGGGAACTCCTTCAAGACTGTTGAAAGACCATTTCCGGTGACTACCTCTTCAAGCTCATCAAGAAAATGCTAAGAGTGTGCAAAGCAGTAATCATAGCAAAAAGGTGGCTACTTAGAAGAACCAAAATATAAGACATATTTTCAGTTGTTTCACACTTTTTTGTTAAATATATAATTCCTCATGTGTTAATTCATAGTTTTGATGCCTTCAGTGTGAATCAACAATTTTCATAGTCATGAAAATAAAGAAAACTTTGAATGGGAAGGTGTGTGAAAACTTTTGGTCTGTACTGTATATATATAAAGTTGAGTGCATGTGTATATGTATGTGTGTGTATTTGTATGTGGTAAGCCCTGCCCACTCCACATGACCACACCCACTCTGCATGGTCATGCCCACTCCACATGGCCACACCCACTCCTCATAGCTACACTTGCCTCACATATCCCCACCCCACTCCACATAGCCACACGCATGTGTGTGGCAAGCCCCACCCACTCCACATAGCCACACCCCACTCCAGTTAGCCACACCAACTGCACATGACCACGCCCTTCCATTGTGATGTCACAATAGAATGTAAAATGTTAGCTTATAAAATTCCGTGTCATGTCAATGCCTGATCATTCTGATCTTATAACTCATAAGAAAAAGAATGTGACTGGATGATTGTCATCACACGCTAAGAGAAAAGCTGTATTTTGCCTCAATGAGCAAGATTTATATAAATGGAAGAAAGGGAGGCAAGAATTACAGAAATTAGTTTAGAAATGGAAGCAAGGGAGGGAAGAGCTGCTTTCTCAAGAGCCATGGAAGAAATGGAGGTAAGAATTATAGAAATTTATGTATGTATGTCCACTAAAGGAATTCGCACCATTGCATCTACAATTACAAAATTTTGCACAGATGAAGTGACCGGCAGTAAGGCCGCGGGTGTGTGTCTATGATCTGCTTCAACAAAATCCCCATACTCAGATTTAACAGGAGGAAACATTTCTTTACTATTAAACATGGTGATAACACATTCAACTGGTTTGGCTGCACTCATAGGAAAGGTTGAATACCCTGATGTTCAGCTCTGGAAGCACGGCAAAGACAAAAAAAAAACAAAGAAAACAGGACAGTACTGGCAATTTCTTTCCCTAGCTTTCCCTCAATGTACGTTACCAGTCTATAACAGCAGAAGGTGTAGCTCCCACGTCACAGGCCTGGGGTCTAACGGTGACGATTCCAGGGGGAAGCGATGAAGGGGGGGTTTCCTCAGTCCTCTCCACAGGTACCGGTTTATAGTCTCTCAGTCCAAGAAAAAAAGGAAGAAAAAAATATAGATTTCGAAGATGGCTACCTTGTGTCCGTCACAGTCTCTGCATCTGCTCTAGGAGTGTAATGCTCTGCAGTCCGGTTAGGCTCCTGGTGACAATGTTCTGCAGCCTGGGGGTTGTCGCAATGGCTTCCGCGGCGTGATCTTTTCAGAAAAGTGTCGCAAGAAAGCCCTCTCTCGAGTATCACCCACAGGCAGGTCTGTCCAGGTCGAGCTCCATCTCCTTCTGTCTTTCCCGCACTTTTTGTTCCTGAGCACAAGGCTGTTGTGGGAGGGGATCAGCAGTCTGTGTGTTTATTTCTGCAGCAATTTCAGCACTTGTCCACAAGGGGGCAGCATCGGACTGTGTAATGTCTACTTCAGTGTCCATTTCAATAATAATACAGTCAGGGCTACCCACTCCGTTACACACACACCCCATTTGACTCAGGGTTTGGGGGGTGGGGGGGCAGGTTTGGGGGTGCGGGTGGAGTGTGGGCATTTTTTGGGAGGTGGATTCAGAGGGGTGCATGTTAAGGGGGCAAGGGGGCATTTTATAGGGAGGGGGTGCAAGTTTGGGGAGGGTGCAGGGGGCAGGCTTGGGGGTAGGAGAAGTTTTGGGGTGGGAGGTGAGGGGTAGATTTAGTGGGGAGCGTGGGTGGATGGAGCAGGTTGGGGGTAGATGTGTGGGGGCAGGATTGATACGTATAGTGGACATACACACACAGACATACACTCAGCTTATAAGTAAGAACAGTTAGTTACTCTAACTCTACAGCTAGTATATAAATATATACTCATTTTGAAAATTAGCCAGCCCTCTTCACCTTAATTGATCACTTCAATAGCAAATTCTTTCCCCTCTAACCATCTATAACCTTTTCATTTGGAAATACTTCCTTGTTCAATTCCTATACTTATACTAGTATTACATATTGTACTTCAACAACCTTCCCTCTTACTCATTGTTTCCTTTCAGCCCCATGTCATGGTGCCGAACAATACTTAACTCATATATTTCTGTGTTCGACAAATATTTTCCAAATTATCAACCAATAGCTTTTTGGTTCAGGTTTTACCATATAAGCAAAACTCATTTTCAATAGTTAGAATTGCTCATTCTCTTTAAAGAACCCATGCCACGATATGTTACATCTTCCTGCATTCTGTGGGCAGTGCAATCTTGATGATTAAAGGGTTATTCCGAGGCATACAATTTTTTTTCTAATATTCTAATCTAATTTATCCCTATAATCTAAAATATTTTCTAATAGTCTTGCTTTAAAAAATCCCTATAGTTTCCTAACTACACTATATAACAGATATTGTGTTTATTTTTCCTATTTCCTAATTCTCGGAGGCAGTAGCAGGCTGCAGGAGCTACTGCCGGTTATCACATGGGCCTGCTGTTTAAGGTCATATAATATTCACCTCTCCCCCCTCCTATCATCTCTCAGCTCTGAGAGGTGAGCAAAATGATGGGTTAGGCGTGAGGTAAATGTAACGCCGGTGGGCTGGTGTCTTGGTTCCCTCGGCATTGCTGCGCCTTTCTACACTTTCACCAATGCTTCTTCCCCCTGATCAGCTGAGAGACTGTAATATGTTACCTGTATAGGATACTGCTCAGTTCCCAGCTCCGCTGCGTAGCCGCACATGTGTTGTAGTGTCTTTGCTCCGCTGCTTACCATTCATGTGTGGACCCTGGCTCCCACTGTGGAAGCTATCTGCGGGTTGTGAGGTCCTCTGCAGCTGGTGCATGACTTTCCACGTGTGCCTAGGCTTGCAGCCGCTGCCAGGTGCCTTGGGCGTCGGTTCCTGTGCTGGCTATGCTGTATGGGTCCTGACTGTGCCTAGGGTGCGCGACGCCACACCTTCCCCAGTTTTGTAAGATGGAGGGTGTGAGCTTGAATTGCTGTCCAAAGCCTAAAGCTGAGGGCAGCTCCTATTTAAAGTTCCTCTTTCCTGTTGGGCATCGACAGAGCCTCTCATTAGGTTGCTGAACCTAGCCCTGTGTGTTTGCTCCAGCCAAGCTGCTATAGCTCTGGATGGCTGATGTGTCTGCCCTTGTCCTTGTACCTGTCTAGCCTATGTGTTGGTACCAATGTCCTTGCCTTGTATGTGGATTCCAGCTTGTGTCCTGATGTTCCCTGTCTGGAGCTGTGTCTGTTGCATGGAGTCCAGACATCCAGCCTGAGGTCCCGCCTGGCGTCCGAGATGAGCCTGAGGTCCCGCCTGGTGTCCGAGATGGCCCTGAGGTCCCGCCTGGTGTCCGAGATGATCCTGAGGTCCTGCCTGGTGTCTGAGATGGTCCTGAGGTCCCGCCTAGTGTCCAAGATGGTCCTGAGGTCCTGCCTGGTATCCGAGATGGTCCTGAGTTCCCGCCTGGTGTCCGAGATGACCCTGAGGTCCCGCCTGGTGTCCGAGATGACCCTGAGGTCCCGCCTGGTGTCCGAGATGGTTCTGAGGTCCCGCCTGGTGTCCGAGATGTTCCTGAGGTCCTGCCTGGTGTTCCGAGTCCTTGATGTTCCGAGTCCTTGATGTTCCGAGTCCATGATGTTCCGTGTCCATGATGTCTTGCCTGTGTCCAGATGGATGTCCATAGTTTTGGTGGTCCAGTCCGTGTAGTCCGAGTCGGTCCCGCTCGTGTTCCTGGATGGGCTCCTCCTCCGTGGTTCTGGGGAGCCTCCCGCCTTGTTTCCCGGTGACGGCTCTACCTGAAGTTCCTGGATCTGACCAGCTGAGTTCCTGGACCTGTGCTTTCCATGTTCCACCTGTGTCCCGATGTCCGGCCTGTTCCCTCATGCGTGATGTGCGGAATTGGGAGCCTGGCTTATTGTCTTATATCTTGTACAGTGTTCGTGTTAAGTAAACGTTGCATTTTGATATACCTGAAGTGTGCGGTGACATCTTGTCCTGCAGGTTACCATCTTGCCCACATGCTCAGCTGCCACAGAACCCGGTCGCTGCCCTCCCCTAGTCTGGGCAGGCCCGGGTCTCCCCTGTGGTCCAGTGGGTCCACATACCTATTACCACCTGGGTCGCGAGTGCAACCAGGAGAGTGAATATTGAATTAAATTAAACAACAGACACACGCGATCACCCTACAGCTACGGGAGATTGCGTGTGTGTGGATATTTAGTGCTTCCCATGCATCATTATTGAGGGAGAAGTGAATGTCCTGGCACAGAAGATAATACTCACCTTTCATCGCTCCCACTCTGCATCGCATCATCACGTCTACTTTTGCAGGGAGCTGATGGTGTGTATGGAACACGGCATATGCTCAAACGCTGATTATCTGCTGGCAAAAGAAGACAGGATGACGTGATACTGTGGGGGAACGATGGGAGGTGACTATAATCATTTATTTATTTTTTTTTTAAGTGTGCACCATGATGGGGGCCATATATAGGTTGAGGGACATACCAGGATATGGGCACATATACCAGGATAGGGGATCATATACCATGATGATATGTGGCAAATACCAGGATATGGGGCACATACCAGAATATGGGCAAATATACCAGGTTGGGGAATCATATATACCAGGATTTAGGCACATATACCGGGATGGGAGATTATATACCAGGATATGGGCACATTCCAGGATACGGGCAATATACCAGGATGAGGGATCATATACCAGGATGTGGGCACATATACCATGAAGGGGGATCATATATTAGATAAGGGCCATATATACCAGGATGGGAGACACATATACTTGGAAGGGGCCCAGGATGGGGACATTAGTATAGAATTTGGGAACATTACCCCATAACAGTGCGTCATGACCAAATTTTTTAGTTTGAAATGTTTTTACCCTATTTTCCTAATCTAAAACCTGTGTGCATCTTATGGTTCGGTGCGTCTTGTAGTCCAAAAAATACGGTAGTTAAAGGATATATTTTATCTTTTGCCCGCCTAAGTCAGTGAATTATTTTAATGTTGGTGGACTCTTTGAGTCTTATAGGTCTTCGTTTGGGAATTCTATAGTAAAGAGCTTGCAAAAGAAACAACCACTGCTTCTAGAATGCAGAGGTGACTGGTAACCTACACAATGAGCAATAAACTATAGAATTAGAAATTCACGCTTTCTGTAGAATGGAGCAAATTTTTAGTAAGTGGCAAATTGCAAAGTTCCTTGTTACAACAAGCACTTTGAAATTTGACCTATTTTAGAATATGAGAATAACCCATTACAGGGAATCTGTCAGTAGGTTTTTGTTACTTCATCTGAAAGCAAAAATACTCTAAATCCAGTGATGTATCACTTACAATACTAGATGCAGCAGTTCTGACACAATCAGAGCTTTTAGATCCAGCAAAGTGGCATGCCTACTCCAGGGCCGGGGGTACTCGGGAACCGGGCAGCTCGTTGTTCTTCACTTCTCAGTTCTTTTCACAAGGACAGACGGGGCCGAGACCCGGTTCCGTGACCTTGGCGGTGTCATTGCAATTAAACGTGAGTAGATGACTAGGGAAAGGGGTATTCGTAATGCCACCTGCGGTATGCGGCCAAGGCAGCTGCCGCTGCTTCAGAACCTGTGGGGACGTTGACCGGCAGCTTGGATGATTCTGCTCCCTACAGGTGGAGCGCAGTCGCCAGGGCAGTAGGATGGAGGAGTCAGTTCAGACCTTGGCAGATGTTCATTAGGTCATCAGTACCCCATGTCTCATGTGGCCCCTGTGGCTGGTGGTCACCGCTAAAGAAAGTATCACACACCACAGCTGAAGTTCTGTTACTTTTACTCAGTTGTTTCAGCATGGCCGCCGGGTACTTCCCTTGCAAACCTCTGGTTCAGCGTTGTTTCCAGCCATGTCTCAGTGCAGTCAAGCCTTGGTTGGTGCACCTTTCCCTCTCACTAGATGTTTCTGTATCTGGTGGTTTCCTCGCTCTAAAAGCTCACCTCGATGCTCCTCACTTAGCATCTCCGCAGCACAGAGCCAAGGTACCGACAGCCACGAGTGCTTATTTGTGACCTCCTCCCGGGGCACTTCTCACAAATTCAGCCGCCTTCTCCAAGTTGTGTCGATTGTTCGACCACAGCTCCTGTTAGAAGCTTGGAGCCTCCGGTTCAACGGTTCGGGCATGAAGCATCCGCGTCGTGTTCAGGGCCGGGTCCCTGTGTCGTCCACCAGCCCCTCTGTCTCACCAGATATGGGGATCTATGTCTTGTTTCGTACCCCAAGGGTTCCCTTCTTCCTTCACACCTCTCGGTCTTTCCCTTTCGGGGCGAGCGTAATCGTGCTCCAGCCCGTGGGAGTCGTCACCACACTATCCCTACACTCCCGACTTCCACTCCATTCCTCTCCGATGTTCTCTCTTTCTCTTCCTCCTTTCTACTGACTAACTCCACATTTCCTGCACTTCACTTTTCCCCTCCCGGCTACGCTTGGGTCTTCCCACTGTCCCAGGGTCCTAAGTGTTGTGTGTGTGTGTAGCTCAACTGCACTGTCCCAGCACCTGGAGAGCAGAGGCACAACTCTCCCTCTAATGGAGAAGTGCAGTACCTCTGGTGTCTGCCTACCCGATGAGGCACCACATTCCCCCTTGGCAAAGGTTAGCTCGTCTCCGAGAAACCCGGTACACAGACACTCACAAAATTTTCTTTTTATATAACAATAACAATGACAATACTCAGCGTTTTTCTCCACTTTAGGGAGGCACTTATACTTAAACGTTGCAATAACAAAACAGTCCAGTCCTTTAAAGTAGAAAAATCAAAAATAAGGTGTCCGTAAAACAGAGTCCTGAAAAAGTGCTCATTAAATACAAAACACAAAGATCACAGTCTCGTGAGCAGCATCACCTACCAAGGTTCAAAAACTTTGTCAAAAGTCCTCCGCCCGACTACACGGTGATCATGGCGGGTTAACTATATACACACTTTACATTTTTACAATTCCCGATACCTCACTAATTAGTGACATATACTATTTACACACGTCAACATTCTAACTACTATTTACATGGGCTTTATAGGTCTTACTTTAGGGGTAAGGGCCGCTTGCCCGCAAACCGTCCTCCTCACTCGAAAGTCCAGCCGGCTCTGCGCATGGGGCTCGAGGCTGCAGGATCTTGTAGCTAGCCTCGCCGTCCCATACACCAGGTGTAGCCAACCTCATCTCCTGGGCGGAGGTCCTGACCAGGGTGTCCCTTCGAGAGATACGACTCGTTGACCTTTCTGCTGATGAAAACCTGTTGCTCCAAGCCGTACTCCTTTATGAACCCCCAGCCGTCTCGAAGGTGGAAGTCCACGACTACTCCTCGGCGCCGCTCCCCCAGGTTAGGAACCAAAGTCTTTCTCATGTACACCTTTTCCTCCAAGTTGGCCTCCTCCTGCTGCTGCCAGCGGTCTCGGCGCTGCTGTCGCTCCTGCTCCTCAGCGGCTTGTCTTTGCACCCAGTAGTCACTATCATGCCTGCTTTCGACCTTGTTCTCCACCTGGGCCGCAATCGTGCACCCTTTAGTTAGGCTTTCTTAGGATGCCCAATACGCCCTCCAGCTCTCGACCTCTGGGGTCTCTGACAAGCTCTCACTGCTCTCCTGCTCATTGCTTGCACCCTCCAGTTCTGGCTGCGGTTCTGGTTCGGACGGGTCTGGTGTAGCAGCTGGTGGCTCCTCTGTCTGCTCTGGTGTTACTGGCTGGCTTGGGCTTGGTGGTTCTTCCACTGGTGCTGCTTCTGGTAGTTCGGGAGGCTCCGGCACCTGTACTCGTAGTGCCGCCTTTTGTAGGTGGGACCGCTTCCAGATGTTAAAGGCCCACAACTGCGCACTTTTGAGCAATTGGTTCAGTTCTTTTATAACCTCTTTAAAGTCATCGGAACCGGTGATCTGTACCCAGTCTATAGCCCCCCTTGTTGTATTGGGAGCTTTCTCGCCGTCCTGTCCACCAGCCAGAGTGTCCGAACCGCTGCTCGCCATAATGCCTCCTTGCTCCTTGCACCATGAGACTCTCCTTCATTCTGGTTTTCGGGGCCTCACCCTTCAGGCCCTTTTTCACTCCTCTAGGTGGAGTCAACAACTCTCGATAGCAGGCCCCCTTGGCTTTTCTTTAGTACTCGGGGTGGTCCTGCTATTTTGCGCCTTTTCCAAAGTCCTTTCCACGATGAGGGCCTAGACATGCTCTCAGACGTGCACATGGCACTTGTTCTTTTCTCACCGCCATTTTTGTGAGCTAGTTCTTACACAGTCACTTAACAGTTCTTTAAGGAGCACGAGACCCGATGTTACTGGGCCGCTCGTATCCTGTTCGTGATGCCACGTTTACATGCCCACTCCAGGGATGGGGGTACTCAGGAACCGGGCAGCTCATTGTTCTTCACTTCTCGGTTCTTTTCATGGGGACAGACGGGAGCCGAGACCCGGTCCCGTGACCCTGGTGGTGTCATTGTAATTAAACGGGGGTAGAAGATGGGGATAGCTAGGGAAAGGGGTATTTGTGATGCCACCTGCGGTATGCTGCCAGGGCGGCCACTGCTGCTTCAGAACCTCCTGGGGATGGTGACCGGCAGCTTGGATGATTCCGCTCCCCACAGGTGGAGCACGGTCCCCAGGGCAGTAGGATGGAGGAGTCAGTTCAGACCTTGGCAGATGTTCATTAGGTCATCAGTACCCCGGTTTCTCATGCGGCCCCTGCGGCCGGTGGTCGCTGCTAAAGAAAGTATCACACACCACTGCTGGAGTTCTGTTACTTTTACTCAGTTGTTTCAGCATGGCAGCCAGTTACTTCCCTTGCCATCCTACAGTTCAGCGTTGTCTCCAGAACCGGGTCAGTACAGCCAAGCCTTGGTTGGTGCTCCTTTCCCTCTCACTAGGTGTTTCTGTATCTAGTGGTTTCCTCGCGCTAAAAGCTCGTCTCACTGCTCCTCACTTAGCGCCTCCGCAGCATAGAGCTTAGGTACCGACAGCCATGGGTGCTTATTTGTGACCCCCTCCCGGGGCACTGCCTTCTACTTCGACCGCCTTCTCCAAGTTGTGTCGGGTGTTCGGCCACAGCTCCCGTTAGAGGCTTGGGGCCTCCGGTTTAACGGTTCGGGCGTGAAGCATCTGCACTGTGTTCAGGCCTGGGTCCCTGTGTCATCCACCAGCCCCTCTGTCTCGCCAGATACGGGGATCTACGTCTCGTTTCGTACCCCAAGGGTTCCCTTATTCCTTCACACCTCTCGGTCTTTCCCTCCCGGGGTGAGTGTATTCGTGCCCCAGCCCGCGAGAGTCGGTAACACACTGCCCCTACACTCTCGACCTCCACTCCTCTCCAATGTTCTCTCTTTCTCTTCCTCCTTTCTACTGACTAGCTCCACACTTCCTGCACTTCACTTTTCCCGACCCAGCTACGCTTTGGTCCTCCCACTATCCCGAGGTCCTAAGTGTTGTGTGTACGATAAAACACTGGACACAGAGTACCATGCAAATAAAATAGATTTTATTTAGAAAAAAAACTCTAAAAACATGTGGTGGCAGTAAAGAAGGAGAAAGGAGGGGGGGTCACAAAATGGTACACCATAAATTAAATCAGTTTTAGAGTACAGGATTTATGCAGCAAACTAAAAACACTCAAAGGGGAGATCACAAAGTGCAATGTAGTATAGATGCGATCCACCCCTGTCAGCAATCAAACCTTTAAGGTACCTTTACACGCCGCTACAACAGGATGGATACAACCCGCTACAGGCTACAAATGTAGCTTGTAGCGTCAATATAGCCCGTAGTAGCGGCGTGTGAAGACGGGACGAGACAGCCGGCAACAGATACATCTGTTTCAGAGCACTGCTCTGAAACAGGTGGCTACAAAGCCGATTGCAGCGAGCTGTATCGGCGTGTAAAGAAGCTACAGAAGGGATGTCTATACACCAGGCGATGTACCTGGTATGTAGCTGGGGCGTGACACAGGCTCCGGGATACCGCGCCCCTTCAGCGATCATTGGAGGAAGCTCCTGCATGACGATTGGTAGTCGCAGCATAGGGTGGCATATTTAAGGGGCTGACCACTCACACTACACAATAGCTCGAGCGTCATGTATTAAACACCCTCCTGCGATGCCTGGCCAATCATGATGTTCCTGCTTTGTCCTATCAGCGTACGGACGTCTCGTAATCCACAATTGTGGCACGCCTATGTGCTGTCCCTGCTGCACCAGGTCCGCCCATATTAGCTTGTTGTAGCGGTGTGTAAATGAGGTAAGATGAGCTACAGATGGCTACTTGAGGCACCCGGCGATGTATCTAGCTATAGATGTAGCGTAGCGTAGCGCACCTTGTGGCGGCGTGTAAAGGTGGTGCGTTTCCCGTTTGTAACCGTTTGGGCGTGCTCGTGCACGTGAAGTAGCGGGTTGTATCCATCCTCTTGTAGCGGCGTGTAAAGGTACCTTTATGGATTTGAGCAAGCAATATGGTGGGACAAAAAGTGTTTAGTGCATAGTCAAAGTAAAGTAAACATGTGCATCATCAGTCCCATTCATATGACTGCCCAAACAAAGTGCCAAATTTTTCATGTAGACAGAGAAAAGTACAAAACAACCTGTAGTTTCCCCATGGGTAAGTAAGGCTGCACACCTATTGCATATAGTGTCAAGGCTCTATGGTGTACATCATGAAACCACCCTAGGGAGGCCCGACGTACGTTTCACTTACATTTATGTAAATTTCATCAGGAGGGACAGTAGTCTCTTCCAGTACACCGGCATATCACAAAGTAGGTCCTTATATATGATCATGAGGTTCCCAAGACCTCCTCCTAATGAGCGCCATATCCGCCTTGTAATGGCGCACACGTCCACCATACTACATTGCACTTTCTGATGTCCCCTTTGAGTGTTTTTTGTTTGCTGCTCCTGTACTCTAAAACTGATTTAATTTATTGTGTACCATTTTGTGACCCCCTCCTCTCTCCTTCTTTACTACCTCCACATGTTTTTAGAGTTTTTTTATCTAAATAAAATCTATTTTATTTGCATGGTACTCTGTGTCCTGTATTGTATCATATACAGCAAATGAGTATGTATTGCTCAGTGTCACTCTCATAGGGCGAACTGTTTATAATGTGTTGTGTGTGTGTGTGTAGCTCAACTGCACTGTCCCAGCACCTGGAGAGCAGAGGCACAACTCTCCCTCTAATGGAGGAGTGCAGTACCTCTGGTGGCAGCCTACCCGGTGGGGTGCCACAAAAGCAGCAGAGCTGAGAAAGCTGCCTCCCCCACACTAGGCGCTCAATAGAGATTATACAGTGACAGTAAAGCTCCAATGACACACAACGACGCACCAGCGATCCCGACAGCGATACGACCTGTAGGGATCGCTGGTATGCCACTTTGGGATCGCTGGTGAGATGTCAAACAGTCAGATCTCACCAGTGACTTCAGCAACGATCCGGAATGATACAGAGGTCGTTCGGAATTGTCACTCTCGGGCGTAGTATTGAGATCGTTAGTCGATGTCCCTTTCAAACACAGTGATGCAGCGTTCCCAGCGGGAGTGCAACGACCAAAAAATGACCCAGAGCACTTTGTAATGATCAGCGATCTCACAGCAGGGACCAATTCGCTGCTAAGTGTCACACATAACGAGATCGTTAGCGAGATCGCTGTTACGTCACAAAACCAGTGACAACGATATTGCTAACAATCTCGTTATGTGTGAGATTCCAATCAGAGGAAGGGTGTGTTGAACTGCTATGCGCGTGACAATGTAGCCCAGCAATGACAACCACCAGGTGATAAAGCTATTAGTTTGAGTAAACAATAGCACACAGCCTGATAGATAGGCATAGCTGATTTTTTTTTAAATTTTAACC
Source organism: Allobates femoralis (assembly GCA_033576535.1). Classification (NCBI taxonomy): domain Eukaryota; kingdom Metazoa; phylum Chordata; class Amphibia; order Anura; family Aromobatidae; genus Allobates; species Allobates femoralis. The sequence goes on along the minus strand of JARQOC010000004.1, from coordinate 222,127,272 downwards.
CATACAACATGCTGTCCTCAGATTACATAGCAAAAATCTGCTGACAGGTTCCCTTTAAGGCATACAGTAGAACTAAATTATGTAAATAGGAAAATAAGTGCAACATTCCCCTGGACCAAGCCACGCTAAAGACATTTGACCATCTGCAGTTCTACCAAGAGGAGTAAAGGGTCAAAATGTAGCATAAATCACATGAATACTTAGCATATATTCACACACAGCATTTTTTTATGCAAATAATTAGCTGCATTTTACAGTATCAAGCTATGTACTATGTACAGTAAAAGCTGTGAGATTTCAGAAATCTCATGCATACACTTGTTTTTTTTTCCTAACTGAATTTAAGAATAGCAGCATTGTTTAAAAATCTGGAGTATGCTAATTCTTTGAGTGTTTTTGCATTTGTTTCCTGATGGAAAGTGATGAGTAAGGGTGCATGAACACGATCAGTGTACGCAGCATTTTGGACACAGCGTTTTGCCGCTGCGTCCAAAATGCTGCATAGTACAGTATAAGCATAGTGGATGGGATTTCAAGAAATCCCATCCTCACTATGCTTAAGCCGACCACAGCGTGTTTGGAGCTGCGGAGCGGGTTGCCGGCTGTCCACTCCTCCGCAGCATGTTTATTTCATGCTGCGGAGTCGGAAGCGACTGCCATTAGGTGACTACAGGGAGAAGCCGCCCTGCACTTGCTGCACATGGTGAGTACAGGGCGGCTGCGGTGAGCCTGCGGCCACCCGCGGCTTCACTCAGGTCTGGAGGAGCTGCGTCCAACACGCAGCTCCTCTGGACCGTCAGCACATACCCTAAGTGGTAAACACTGCAAAAATACAGCAAACTGCTGTTTTTTTGTCAATACGTTCAACTTTATTAAACCCTTCCCAACATGTCCAATTTCTGTTTTTGCATTTTCATTTTTCCTTCTCTTCTTCCAAGAGCCATAACTAGTGATGGGCGAATCCTAAATTACTCGGAATCGCTTGACTCTAGCGAGTCCGAGCACAGGACTCGCTACTCGTTGCGAGTCTAGCGAGTCCAATGTTAATGAATGGGGAAGCGAGTAATAGCGAGTAGTGTGAGATTTACAAATCGCAGATGTGTCTCGGAAGCTTCAGCCTGAAGCAATCCTAGTTTTGTCATTTATTTGCATTGCTCGTTTACTTTGTAAGTAATCGCTGACTCGCACAGATAAGATCCTGTCTCCTCTGTACAGGCTGCCAGCTCCAGGGTCCTAGAGCCTGCCTGCTGCCTGATGTAGCAGTGCTGAGATTGTTCTCAGTCTGCTCATTCCCTGTGTACAGACATGAATGTCTGTGCACAGAGATGATGTAGCAGAGCTGAGATTGTTCTCAGTCTGCTCATTCCCTGTGTACAGACATGAATGTCTGTGCACAGAGATGATGTAGCAGAGCTGAGATTGTTCTCAGTCTGCTTATTCCCTGTGCATAGACATCTATATTTATGCACAGGGGATGTAGCAGAGAGGACATCGCGTTTTGGACTGCGTCGGACGGAAGAGGATTTTTTTAATTAAAGATGGAGTCCCTAATGGCTTTTTTTTTATTTCTAATAAAAAAAATTTCCTTGTGTTGTGTTTTTTTTAAAACAATTTAATAGAAATTCATGGCGGTCATGTCTAATATTGGCGTGACCGCCATAAATTTCGGGCTTAGGGTCAGCTGATAATACAAAGCTGGCCCTAACCTCTATTACCCAGCGTGCCACCGCTACCAGGGCCGCTGGAAGAGCGGGGTTCAGCGCCAGAGGATGGCGCTTCAATGAACGCGCCATCTTCTGGGGCGGCTGCGGGCTGCAATTTGCAGCGGGGGGTGCCCAGAAAGCTTGGGCATCCCTGCGCTGCGGATTCCAGCCCCCAGCTGCTTAGCTGTACCTGACTAGACATAGAAATTGCGCGGAGCCCCACGCATTTTTTTTTAATTATTTCATGAAATTCTGAGATTCTGACTCTGAGACTCTGACTCTGAAATTCATGAAATAATAAAAAAAAAATGCGTGGGGCTCCGCGCAATTTCTATGTCTAGCCAGGTACAGCTAAGCAGCTGGGGGCTGGAATCTGCAGCGCAGGGATGCCCAAGCTTTCTGGGCACCCCCCGCTGCAAATTGCAGCCCGCAGCCGCCCCAGAAGATGGCGCGTTCATTGAAGCGCCATCCTCTGGCGCTGAACCCCGCTCTTCCAGCGGCCCTGGTAGCGGTGGCACGCTGGGTAATAAAGAGGTTAGGGCCAGCTTTGTATTATCAGCTGGCCCTAAGCCCGAAATTTATGGCGGTCACGCCAATATTAGACATGACCGCCATGAATTTCTATTAAATTGTTTTAAAAAAAACACAACACAGAGAAAATTTTTTATTAGAAATAAAAAAAAAAGCCATTAGGGACTCCATCTTTAATTAAAAAAATCCTCTTCCGTCCGACGCAGTCCAAAACGCGATATCCTCTCTGCTACATCCCCTGTGCATAAATATAGATGTCTATGCACAGGGAATAAGCAGACTGAGAACAATCTCAGCTCTGCTACATCATCTCTGTGCACAGACATTCATGTCTGTACACAGGGAATGAGCAGACTGAGAACAATCTCAGCACTGCTACATCATCTCTGTGCACAGACATTCATGTCTGTACACAGGGAATGAGCAGACTGAGAACAATCTCAGCACTGCTACATCATCTCTGTGCACAGACATTCATGTCTGTACACAGGGAATGAGCAGACTGAGAACAATCTCAGCACTGCTACATCATGTCTGTGAGCAGGCGGGCTCTAGGACCCTGGAGCTGCACAGAGAAGACAGCTGGACTCGGCTCGCAAAGAAACAGCAGTTATCTGCCAGTTTCCCTGCTATCACTGGCACAGTAGCCAGTGATTACTCGCATGAGTCTAATGCAAACAATGGCAATCCTAGTTTTGTCAGCGTTTCTGACAAAACTAGGATTGATATTGATTTGCATTGGACTCGTGCGAGTAATCACTGGGAAACTCGCAGAGTACCGAGTCCTGCGAGTCCCTTACTACTCGCCGAGTAACGAGTCCTAGCGAGTAGATTCGCCCATCCCTAGCCATAACTCTTTAAATATTCTGTTTATATGATGACATAGACAGATGGGTTGTGTTTTATGGGAGAAGTTGTACATTTGAATTACGAAATTCATTGCGTGACATAGTGTTCTATAAAATGGAAAAAAAAATTCCAAGTGTAGTGAAATTGCGAAAAAAAATGTAATTATGACACTGGTTTTTTTTTAGAATTGCTTTTATGGCATTCATTTTGTGATAAGAATTACCGGGCAATATATTTCTACTCTATAGTACAATTACTTCACAGGGGAGCTCCATTGTTAATTCTGATGTCAGAGTTTGACAGCTCCATTTAACAGGTTAAGAGTTGTGAGTAGAGATTTGCTAGCTGTAATGGCCACTTTACACGCGGCAACAGGAAGATAGAAAACGGCAGGTGTCGGAGACAATTGTACCGTTTACCTTCAAAACACCTTGAAGTGGCTGCATGTAATTCAGGTATCTGCAAGGTGTTTTGAAGGTAAAAGGTACAATTGTCTCCGACACCTGCTGCTTTCCATCTTCCTGTTGCCGCGTGTAAAGTGGCCATTAGAGGTAGGTTCCGGCAGATGTTGGTTTGGAAGGTGTGCTGCCCATTCATGAGCAGCTAAGAAAATATTCATAAAGTTATACTAGAGTTATACTAGTTATGACCTGTAGAGGTCATTACATTAATTGCCTGTTTACATTATTTAGATGTTAAATATGATCAAGCAGAGCTCTTAGGGTCCCATCACACTTGGCGATGTACCAGACAACGATACAACCTGGTAAGGACTGCTGGAATGTCGCTACGTGGTCGCTGGTGAGATGTCAAACAGTCAGATCTACTCAACGACGCAGCAACGATACAGCGACCCACATAACTACCTCGGCGGTCATTGGGACCCTGTCACGACTCAGACCTACGTGGATGAGTTCTGAGTCGCTAACGAGGTCTTTGTCAAGGCATCATACACACCGATGCATGCTGCCCAGCAGGAACCCGACAATCAAAAAATGGTCCAGGCCATTCCGACATGATCGGCGATGTCACAGCAGGGGCCCGGTCGCTGCTACATGTCAAACATAGCGAGGTCGCTGTTGTGTCACAAAACCTGCGACGCAACAGCGATCTCGCTAGCGATCTCTCTATGTGTGATGGGGGCTTTAGTCTGTCCCCTTTAAGAATAGTGTGTGCCAAGGAATTGTCCCCCTCCTTCCTCTGGGAGAAAGAGATCCTTGTAGTCAGTTTCCCAGTTCTTCACTGAAAAGATAAGATGTGTGTTTCTGGCTGTCCATTCCTTACAACTTTCCTCTGGTCAGATATTTCCAGTAAGAGCAATGCAGTTACATGTTTTAGTGTAGAATCTGTGTGAACAGGTATGGTCCGGGCCATTCCGACACGATCGGCGATGTCACAGCAGGGACCCGGTCGCTGCTATGTGTCAAACATAGCGAGATCATTGGGGAGGTCGCTGTTGCGTCACAAAACCTGTGATGCAATAGCGATCTCGCTAGTGTAGAATCTGTGTGAACAGCCGTTAGTACATAGGAGATGTGTTATACCCTGTAATTATTCATGCTAACATGTTTGCATTGTATGTAGATAAAGGTATTTCTGTGTAGAATACTGTAAAGTGAAGTGTATTGTGCTCTGAGATACACTATTTGAGTTAATGCCTTTTGCACTGTATGCAGATAGATACATTCTGAATATAATAGAACCTGCTGCAGTAACCTTTACCCTAGTTACTCATGTTGGCTATAACATGTGTTATCACTGTGTTAGTGCTAGTTCCTTTAATGCACCCAGTACTGACTGTGAGTATTCTGTACTTGTATTCTAGTTTTTACCACATACATTATCGTTCACACAATCAAGTTAATCACCTCAATAAATATAGACTCCAGAAATTCTACAGTCTGTTCCTCGGGAAAGTGAAGGAGGGTTAAAATGTATGCTAGATATACAGAGCTCCACGTGTGGAAGAAGGCAGAACAGTAAAAATGGACTCTGGATGCAGGCGGTAGTTGATCAGACTGTACCGGACCGCTAACGCCCACGCAGCACCGCATATGGGTATTACAGCAGCCGCCATACAGCCTCAGGGAACAAGAGCCTGGCCCCCCAGCAAGTGCAACGTTATTACCACCATGCGGAAGCCCGTCTGCATATAGCCAAAGAACACAGCAGTCTGCAGCTTAGCGCACCATGTCTTGAAGCCTCACATCCTCACTCAAAACGAGGTCACAAGCAGGCTCTAACAAGTCATCAATAGCAGAGCTTGCTGCTGTCGCTTGCATCGAAGCCGAGTTAGTTAAAGCGAGATCATCCTTCGCCGCAAGAGAGACGCAACTAAAGCTGAGTCAGTTGAGCATGCCAAAAGACTAAGAGACATTAATATAAAGCATCCACACACAGGTCTTTGCGAAGTCTTGATCAATTATATGGGTCCATCGAAGTCATAAAGAATGCTTTATACAAAAGAATTGACGATTTCCCTAAGATAAGGCCTAAAGGTTATCATAAGCTTAGAGAATTGAGTGACTTGTTAATAGAGTTACAGGTTGCCCAGGAGGAAGGAGATTTGCCCGGATTGGCATTCTGAGACACTGCTAGGGGTGTCAATCCAAAAAACTACGAAAACTTCCTTACAACCTACAAGAAAAATGGGTCACGTATGGTTCACGGTATAAGCCAATTCATAATATGCCGCTCCCTCCTTTCTCTGTGTTCGTAGAATTTATTAACCAACAGTCTAAAATCAGAAATGACCCTAGTTTTGACTTCACCCTGTCATGTTCCACTGCCCCCTGGTGTCAAACCTAGTAGGACACCCGTAGCAGTCCACAAAACTAATATTGTTTTCACAGGTCCTCCTCACAATACAAATAAACCCCCTCCAGAAGAGACCAAACCTCAGCATGTCAGCAAGCAGTGTCCCCTACACAGGAAACCACATCCTCTACTAAAATGCAGAGCCTTCAGGGGGAAGTCTTTAGAGGATCGCAAAGGTTTCTTTAAGGAGAACAACATCTGCTTTAAATGCTGTGCCACAACCTCTCACCTTGCCAGGAATTGTGAAGATAGCGTGAAATGTGCGGAATGCAGCAGCACGGATCACAATGCAGCCTTGCACCCTGAACCACCCCCATGAGTGTTGTCACAAGTAGAGGAGTACGATGGGATGCAGAACAACACTGACGAAGGCACCCACGAGGTCACCTATCAATGTACTGAGATCTGTGGAGGACTCATTGGAGGAAGATCTTGTTCAAAAATCTGCCTTGTCCGAGTCTATCCAGCAGGTTACAAGGACAAACCTATCAAGATATTCACGATCCTGGATGACCAAAGCAACAGGTCTCTAGCCAAGTCCATCTTCTTCGACAGCTTCAGCATTGTAGGCCCGGTTCTCCCTACTCCTTGAAGACGTGTACAGGTACTGTTGAGACAGCTGGGAGAAATGTGTTATTAACCAATGACTCAGGAGTAACATTCAGATTCCACAGAAGTCATTGGTGACTATACTGACCACAATCCATGACTACACACCGCAACTAGAAGTAGCCGTGGGATGTAACTAACCAGACCTAGACACCTCTGCACAGCCGGAGAACTAACTGCTCCTAAAGATGGATGTAGGAAAAGCTATCTTGCCTCAGAGCAGAACCCCAAAAGAATAGCAAGTCTCCACAGATATTAACTGGGAAACAGGAGAGGAAAAGATACACACAGGCAGAATATAGAGTTCAGCAAAAGAGGCCAAACTAGCTATATAGGAAAGACAAGATAGAATACTATTGTGGTCAGTATAAAACACTATAAAAAAAAAAACACCAACAGCAGATAGTACAAAAATTACCCTGAGTCACTAAGACTCGGCACCCTCTATATCTGCAGACTTCTATAAATCAAATGCCAGCAGAACTGGAAATAACAGATAATAGTGAATGATAAAATTCCTAGGAAGAAAACTTCCTATCTGAGAGCAGATAAATATACAGACTATATTGCAAATCCACAGCTCAGAATAAGACAAAACATAAGCAGAACCTTAAGCACACAAACGTGTGCCACAAAATATAAAAAAAATCCACTTAGCTTGCAAAGAAATCCACAGAGCAGAAGAAACCAGACAGATGTGAACTCCTCCAGGGACCAAAGACAACTGGCAAGGATTGATCCCCTTCAAACCATTATATGCTCCAAGAACCAGATTGACAATCATCACCATCACCTGTGAAGCCCACACTGTCAGCTGCATCACCAGCAACAACCACCGGAGAGAGCTCCAATGAATTCACAACAGGAAAGCAACCGGATACAAAGTGGAGTCCATAGATGGCCAGACCTTCCTATTGCTACCGACAATCCTGGAGTGCAACCAGATTCCCGACAACAGGTCTGAAATGCCTTCACGGGAAGTAGCAGCACATCACCCCCATCTGAAGCGCATAGCTCATCTGATACCTGAGTTGGACCCAGAAGCTCCAATAGCTCTACTTTTGGGAAGAGATATACTAAGAGTTCACAAGTCTAGAGAGTATATCAATGGCTTGCAGAACGCACCATATGTACAGAGGCTTGACCTTGGATACGTCATTATAGGAAACATCTGTGTAGGAAGAGCACACAAGCTGACCTTAGTCAACAGTATGCTCACCAGCACACTAGAAAATGGATATCCATCCCTTTTCCAGCCATGTCAGAATAGTCGGCTGGTAAAGGAGTTACCGAACAGCACTCCCCTGCCTTGCCCTTTCTCAGCTCCTTCCAATGAAGACAACGCCTGTGAAGGTGAACAAGACCATGTAGGATGTACAGTTTTCCACAGGACAAAGGAAGACAACAAGACAGCGATGTCCATAGAAGACATGATGTTCTTGGACATCATGGATAGAAAGATAGTCAAAGACAAGTCAAACAGTTGGGTCGCACCTCTACCGTTTTGACACCGGAGAAGACGTCTACCCAACAACAGGGAACTGGTCTACAGTCGATTCATCTCCCTCATTTCTTTACCTTCATGGGGAAGATATTCCAAAACAAGCCCGCAGAGATTGCACCTGCACTTTGACACTCAGAGGAGTGTTGGTACTTATCCATCTTCAGAGTGTACCATCCTAAAAAGCCAGGTCAGATAAAAGTGGTATTGGACTCGAGCGCCAAATGCAAAGACGTCTCGTTAAGGTCTGGGCCTGACAGTAGTTCAACAACAGACTTCTAGAAGTGCTACTCTGTTTCCGCAGAGATACGGTGGCATTTATGGCTAATATACAACAGATGTTCCACTGTTTTCTCATCAAGGAGGAACACAGAAACTACTTGAGGTTCTTCTGGTACCGTGACAACGACCCCGATAAGGACATCACAAAGTGCCGGATGAGGGTCCACATCTTCAGGAACAGTCCCTCCCTGGCAGTCGCTATCTACGGCCTGAGAAACTCTATCAAAGAGGGCTAAGAAAAGTACGGATCAGATGTAAGATCCTTCGTAGACAAGGACTTCTTCGTTGACAACTGTCTGAAGTCCACATCAACAGCTGATGTTGCAATCAGCCTCCTGAGGAGGGCTGAAGAAATGATTGCTCTGTCTAGCCTGAGGTTACATAAGATCGCCTCCAACAGCAGAGAATTGATGGAAGCCTTTCCTTTTCAAGACTATTCCAGTGATCTGAAGGACTTAGACCTAAGCATCAACTCCCTTCCCATGCAGCGGAGCCTGGGATTGCTTTGGGATTTGAAGGCAGGTTCCTTCACCTTTCAGATCAACAAAGACAAGAAACCCTTCATGCGCAGAGCAGTTCTCTCATTCATGAATAGCCTGTACGACCCCTTGGGGTTCGTAGCTCCAGTAACTCGAGTAGCTCGAGTGGAGAAAGTCTTTCAAAGCCATGACCGACGTTTGTGTGAAACGACCCTATGCTCCCGTGCCATTCACAGAAGTCAAAACATGAAAGCTTTGTATCTTCTGTGATGCATCAGTCAAAGTGATTGCAGCTGTAACATACCTCAAGACCACAGACGTGAACGAACAGAGTCATATCAGGTTCATCATTAGTCGGACAAAGCTGGCGCCACTCCGTGAACACACGATACCCAGACTGGAAATCTGTGAAGCCGTCCTTGCAGTTGAGTTGGCCAAACTTATCTTGAATGGGTTGAATCTGCAGATCAAAGATGCTGAATTCCACACGGATAGCAAGGTGGTACTGGGATGCATTTGCAATGAGACTCAACACTTCCATGTCTACGTCAGCAATCGGGTACTGAGGATAAGAAGATCCACTTGCCCTAATCAGTGGCACTACGTATCTACTCACCACAATCCTGCAGACCATAATACTAGCTCCGTTGCACCCAGTCATCTTTAGGACACTACGTGGTTCACAGGCCCTTCCTCTTTGTACTATTCGACACCCCACAGCAGCATACATTCGATCTAGTGCATCCAGATGCTGACGAAGAGCTTCATCCTCAAGAGTCTGCACTACATACAGTGATTTCAGGTCAGCACCTCGAATCTCTTCTGTTCAGCAGGTTCTCAACCTGGAAGTCACTTGTTCGAGCCATCGCTTGCCTACTTCACGTGCCTCAGTCCTAAAAGTCTGCAATACCTACTAGTCAGAGACTTTGTAAAGGTTGGCATCACTGCAAGCATGCATTTACAGCTCCCAACCTAGAAAGGGCCAAGATTACAATACTTTGTGTAGTACAAAAGGAAGTCTACAACAAAGAAATAGACAACCTCAACAAGGGACAACCTGTTCCTAGAAACAGCGTGCTGGAGAAGCTCGACCCGATAGTGGACCAAAACGAGCTGTTGAGAATAGGTGATTGCATTCAAGAAGCCGAGGTAGAAGCTTCAGAGAAACATCCGGTAATAGTTCCTGACCGTCATCACCTCACGACCCTTCTCAATCAACATCATCATGTCCTAGTGAGACACCAGGACGGTTGTTTACCAAAGGGAATCTATGAGCAGCTGGACTAATGGATAGTCGGAGTGAAGAGAAGAGTAAGCATACTCATCTTTAACTGCCTTAGGTGTTGCAAACTTCGTGGCATGTTTCAAAATCAGAAGATGGCCAATCTTCCACCCAACAGACTTATTACTGAACCCCCTTCACCAATGTCAGACTAGACGTGTTCGGCCCTTGGTCCGTGGCTACACGATGCACTAGGAAGATCCATGCTGAAGCAAAGTGTTGGGCAATTCTATTCACATGTCTGTCCATCAGAGCTGTCCATATTGAAGTAATCGAATCTATGGACAAATCAAGCTTCATAAATGCACTTCAAAGCTTCATCGCAATAAAAGGCCCTGTGAAGCATATTCGTTCTGACCGAGGCATGAATTTCGTCGGAGCAGCAAGAGAACTCCAAATCCATTCCAATCTAGACATTGCTAATGTAGAAAGGTACTTAGGTGAGCAAGGATGCACCTGGACTTTCAACCTACCACATTCTTCGCACATGGGAGGTACCTGGGAAAGAATGATAGGGACAGCACGCAAAATACTAGACTCTATCTTCATGCAAGCGAACACCAGACTCACAGACAAGAGTTTAACTATGTTCTTGGCTGAGGTCTCAGCTATCATGAATGCCAGGCCGCTGACAGCACTTTCCGAGCAATTTCGGAGACCCGATAGTCCTTACGCCTACCATGTTGCTCACACAGAAAACCTGTGTCCCAAGTGCTCCACTTGGAGAGTTCAACGACAAAAACCTCTACAGAAGACAATGGAGGCAAGTACAAAGCATGTCCAATGCCTTTTGGGACAGATGTAAAAAACAGTACCTCTCCACTCTGCAAACCAGGACGAAGTGGCAGAAAGACCATCCTAACATCAAACCTGGCAATGTTGTACTCGTGAAAGATAGTCAATGACATTGAAATGAGTGGCCACTCGGCCTAGTCACCAAACCTTTTCCCAGCAAGGATGGGAAAGTACGCAAAGTGGAGGTCAGAGAGGGTAAGCTTGGGGAGAACAAACTGTTCCTCATGCCAGTTACTGAACTCATGTTGCTGCTTTCCCTGAGAGAGTCAAATGTCCGTTGATGCCAAGCGGGGAGGGTTCTGCCTATTCATGAGCAGCTAAAAAATGTTCATAAAGTTATGCTAGAGGTATACTAGATACAACCTGTAGAGGTCATTAGTTGCCTGTTTACATTGTTTAGATGGTAAACATGATCTAGCAGAATAGTGTGTGCCAAGGGACAGCCCCCCTCCTTCCTCCAGGGGAAAGAGATCCTTGTAGTCAGTTTCCCAGTTCTTCAGTGAAAATATAAAACGTGTGTTTCTGGCTCTCCATTCCTTACAACTTTCCTTTCGTCAAATGATTCCAGAAAGAGCAATGCAGTCACATGTTTTGTGTAGAATCTGTGTGAACAGGTTATAATCCAGCCGTCAGTACAGAGAAAACTGTGTGATAGGAAATGTGTTATACCCTGTAATTTTTCATGCTAGAATGTTTGCATTGTATGTAGATAAAGGTATTTCTGTGTAGAATACTGTAAAGTGAAGTGTATTGTGCTCTGAGATACACTATTTGAGTTACCGTATATACTCGTGTATAAGCCGACCCGTGTATAAGCCGACCCCCCTACTTTTGCCCCCAAAAACTGGGAAAACTTATTGACTCGCTTATAAGCCGAGGGTGGACTCCAGCACAGGTATACAACCCCCAGCAGTGAGGTATACAGCAGCCTCCCCAGTGGTAGTATACAGCAGCCTCCCCAGTGGTAGTATACAGCAGCAGCCCCAGTGGTAGTATACAGCAGCACCCAGTGGTATATGCAGCCCCAGTGGTATATGCAGCCCCAGAGGTATATGCAGCCCCAGAGGTATATGCCTGCAGCCCCAGAGGTATATGCCTGCAGCCCCAGAGGTATATGCCAGCAGCCCCAGAGGTATATGCCTGCAGCCCCAGAGGTATATGCCAGCAGCCCCAGAGGTATATGCCTGCAGCCCCAGAGGTATATGCCTGCAGCCCCAGAGGTATATGCCAGCAGCCCCAGAGGTATATGCCAGCAGCCCCAGAGGTATATGCCAGCAGCCCCAGAGGTATATGCCAGCAGCCCCAGAGGTATATGCCAGCAGCCCCAGAGGTATATGCCAGCAGCCCCAGAGGTATATGCCAGCAGCCCCAGAGGTATATGCCTGCAGCCCCAGAGGTATATGCCAGCAGCCCCAGAGGTATATGCCAGCAGCCCCAGAGGTATATGCCAGCAGCCCCAGAGGTATATGCCAGCAGCCCCAGTGGTGTATACAGCAGCCCCAGGGCTGTATACAGCCGCAGTCCCGGAGGTATACAGGCCCCCCCATCAAGCTCCAGGGCCCCCCCCTTGCGCGGCAGCCTGTGAAGTAAAATCATACTTGCCAGTGTCCTGTCGCGCCGTCCGCAGCTGCCGACACGCGATCCCGGGCTTCATTCTGCGTCTTCCGGCTTCCGACTTCCTCTAGTCGCGGGCAATGACGTCATTGCCCGCGACTAGAGAGGAATGCGGAAGACGCGGAATGAAGCCGGGGATCGTGTGTCGGCAAGCTGCGGACGGCGCGACAGGACACTGGCAGGTATGATTTTACTTCACAGGCTGCCGCGCAAGGGGGGGGCCCTGGAGCTTGATGGGGGAGCCTGTATACCACCGGGGCTGCGGCTGTAAAATTTATATACTCGCATATAAGCCGAGGGGGGACTTTTCAGCCCAAATTTTGGGCTGAAAAACTCGGCTTATACGCGAGTATATACGGTAATGCCTTTTGCACTTATGCAGACAGATAGATGCATTCTGTATAGAATAGAGCCTGCTGCAGTGACCTTTACCCTAGCTACTCATGTTGACTGTAACCTGTGTTATCACTGTTAGTGCTAATTTCTTTAATACACCCAGTACTGACTGTGATTATTCTGTACTTGTATTTTAGTTTTTACAGCATACATTATCGTTCACGCAATCAAGTCCATCACCTCAATAAATATAGACTCCAGAAATTCTACAGTCTATTCCTTGGGGAAGTGAACGAGGGTTAAGCTGTATGCTAGATATACACAACTCCACATGTGGAAGAAGGCAGAACAGAAGGGTTTAAACAAGTTTTGGCCCTTGCAGTCAGGCTGCCACAAATGGTACTGCATATAACCTATGTGCAATATCATGCCTGGAGGTAAGTGGAGGACACTTAACCGAGACCTCCAACATACACTTAACACATCTGAACTTCTGGCCAGGAAGTGCTGGGTGGAAGAGACTCACCTATATGGCAGTCACCACTTCTGGATGGAGGGAGGAGTCGTGTAAGGAGAGGGTGGCAAAGAGGAGAACTCTAGTCTGTTCTGGGTAGACCATGAGATAACATGTAGCAGTGAGTGAAGTGCTAGGTGGAGCACCTGGTAGGATGAATCTGCTGCTAGCTGTTGAAGCTGGGCAGAAGAGCTAGGTGCAGGAGAGTTACTGGCCCCCAACTCGATCAGGGATACTTCAGGACCGGTCGTGATGCTGGAGATCACTGTATCTTTATGTCCAGTGGCTACCTTTGTGGACCTTCCCGAGGCTCATGGGGCTATAAAGGGTCAGAGGACCAAAGCTTTCACTCACAGGACCCACAGCTACCTGCTTAGCAGGGAATGGCAACCACAGACACTTAGGAGCAGAAATTGGTAGCAAGTGTCAGAACTGGGAAGGCAGCTGGAAGGCCATATACCCTGTGTCTCAGCAAGATGGACTCCAATTGCCTCTGGGCTGGCCAGGCTGGGTTCCTGGTGAACTGTTGGTATATGCAACAGTTGTGGACTTCGTTTGTGTGAAGGAGGACATTATGCTGATCTAACAATAGATGGCAATGCTATGTAAAGTTTTCCTTGCTTACTGTATTGTAAAAGAAAAAGTCTCTCTTGTACTTTCAGTTTCTTACTTCTTTCTGATGCAGTACTGAGTGACTGTGCATTCTTCCTTTACCTCATGTTCTGAGAAGCAAAAGGTTGTTATCCCATATAATCTGCTCTGTGAAGTTTCTACTTCTACGGTGTATATCCAAAAGCTGTGCAACAGGTTATGGGCCCAAGCATCAAGGAGCCCAGCCACTGAAGATCCCAGGCACCAAGGATCTTAAAGGGAACCTGACCTCTACAAATAACCCCCCAGCCTGTTTTAACCTGTCCCTGCACCATGGTAATCCATTTGTAACCATCCCTTTCTGTCCCTAAAGCGCTATGTGAAAGTTTATAAAACTAGTCTATTCACCTCTTATTCTGCAGCTTCACATTACATGAGAAGCCGCAAAAGGCAGGCTTATGTGGCTCTCCCCGCCGCCGGCGTGTTAATTATGCACACACACATGGGCGTGCTATACAGCAGAGACATTGCTTGTCCTGCAAGGGCGCGATACAGGCGATATGACGCAATGTCTCTGCTGTATAGCACGCCCATGTGGGCGTGCATAATTATCAAGCCGGCGCCGGGGAGAGCCACATAAGCCCGCCTTTTGCGGCTTCACATGTAATGTGAAGCTGCAGAATAAGGGTTGAATAAACTACTTTTTATAAACTTTCACATATCGCTTTAGGGACACAAATGGATTACTATGGTGCAGGGACAGGTTAAAAGAGGCTGGGGGGTCATTTGTAGAGGTCAGGTTCCCTTTAAGCACCGAGGATACCAGGCACCGTCACAGAGAACCCCAGTCACCCAGGACACTGGAACTCTCAGCAAGACCCTGGCGAATGCAGTAGAATTCTTCAGTAAAATTCTCTACAAACAAGTAAGTCAAGTTTAAGGCTGGCTTCACACCACGGTGTGATCCGGTCCGGGGCTGTCCGGGATGATCCTGACAGCCCCGGACCGGATCAGCACATAGAACTGGAGGGCCAAATGTGCCCCCGGTCTTGTGTGCAGCCGGATGGCTGTAATTGCAGCCGCAGCTGCTGATTTTTCAAGACCGCAGCTAGCATGGAGCTAGCCAGAGCCCTGAAAGCCAGCGGCGTGCAGCCTCCGGTATCCGGTTCCCGGATTCGCCTGGACCGGGGCAATCTGGCCCCATAGGCTCCTATGTTAGGGAGAACCGGATTGCCCCGGATCCGGGGGAATCTGGGCGAATCAGGGATCCGGCAAATTGGGGAGATTTTTCTCCCCAGACACAAAAATGATGCAAGCATCATTTTTGTGTCCGGAGAGAATAATCTGAATTCTCCCGGATTCCACCGGAGAGATGAAACCGGATGGCAGAGAGATGCCATCCGGCTCTATCCGGCCCCATAGGCTACTATGGGGCAAAAACAGGTCCGGGGCTGCCTGGTTTACATCGGACAGCCCCGGACCGGACATTACCGTGGTGTGAAGCCAGCCAAAGATGACGAGTAGCTAAAACTCTCAGTAGCTATGCTAAATAATGAGAACTATCAGTTATGGAAGTTCAAAGTACAGATGTTATTGTCTAAAGATGACTTATGGGAAGTAACACTGCAGATAGAGCTGATGAAGATAATCAGACATGGGATAAGAAAAATAGACAAGCAAGAGCTACCATTAGCTTATTAGTGGATGATGCTCAATCCAAATAAAGAACGAGGATACAGTAAAGGGAATGTGGGAAGTACTAAAAAAGCTACATGAAAGACCCAGCCTAAATCACAAGTTATTTCTGCTAAGAAAGCTTTACAGTATGAGACTAATTGCAGACAATGACATGCAGAAGCATATATTCTCTATGATGGAAGTGATATCACAGCTGAGATCAATTGGTGAAGATATTAAGGGAAGCCATGTAGCAGTAATATTATTGTGCAGTTTACCGGATTCATATACTGCTTTGATAAATGCACTACAGACATGACCTGAAACATTACATTAGAGTTTGTGAAGACCAGACTCATAGATGAATATCAAAGAAGGAAAGAACAAACAAATGATTCTTAAACTGAAAAAGATAATGGAAATGCTCTTAAAGCTACAGAATCAAAAATACCCTATAATAAAGAGACAAGAGAATTTTTCAGATGTAGGAAAAAATGACATTTAAGGAAAGACTGCACTATATGAAAAGCAGAACAACAGAAATTACACCATATAGAGAATGCACAAAAAGTGAAAAACACATTTTCTAAATCATGTGAAAATAATTTGAATGGCACATTTAAAGTAACTGATAAGAAATCATCTTTGGGTTGGTTTATTGACTCAAGAGCAACAAGTCACATGACAAGTAATAAAAATTTCTTTACTGAACTTGATTTAAATAAGAAGGAAGCCATTTATCTTGCAGATGGAAGCAAAATAACTGCAGAAGTTGTTGGACAAGGAATGCTAAACTGTTCTAACAAGTTTGGGCATGATTCAAAAATACTTGTACGGGATGTGTTATATGTTTCAGGATTAGAAGGTGGATTGTTATCTGTAAAACGTCTAACAGCTAAAGGACTTCCTGTAAAATTCAAAGATGATGAATGTACAATCCTAGCAGAAAATAAGGTAATAACCAATGTCAAGGCAGATGAACAATTATATCATCTAGACACATTAAAGGAACAGATGAAGTTGTGTACACATGATCACAAGAATTGTATTCACATGTGGCATAGACGTCTAGGATACAGACTTCCTGAAAGTATAATGGAGCTTCAAAGGAAAGAATTGACAAAGGATCTATTCAGGGCCGGCGTCAGCACCCGGCATACTCGGGCAAGTGCCGGAGCACTAAACAGCTGGGGGGGCCCTCTGGCCATCAGGGACAGGCAGTCCTGACAGCCATGGGCCCATTAGGGACAGACAGCCCTGTTAACAACGGGCACATCAGGCAGACTCCACAAGGAACTGAGTGCTCCACTGAGCTCCCAGTGCACATGGCTAATTTGCATGCAATGCAGATTAGCCATGTGCAGGCTACAGCGAGCAGTGGATCTTCCTCCTTTGCCTACTGTAGCAGAGTGATGAGTGATCACCCTGTGAGCTCATCACGCTGCTGCAGGAAGGAGAAAGCTCCACAGTCCCGGGAGCCTGCTGCTATAAGGATGTGGTGGGGAAGAATCTTAGGAGGACACAACCCCGGCAGAGTGGATGGAAGGTAAGTATGATCAGTTTTTTTTGTTTTTTTTTAACTGTGAGCAGCAGGATGGGGGATTATATGTACCATGGAGGCTGTGCTGACTGTATATAGAAGCTGTGCTGACTGTATATAGAGGCTGTGCTGACTAAATATAGAGGCTGTGCTGACTATATATAGAGGCTGTGCTGACTGTATATAGGGGTTGTGCTGACTGTATATAGAGGCTGTGTTGACTGTATATAAAGGCTGTGCTGACTGTATATAGAGGCTGTGCTAGGTATAAGAGCTGTGCTGACAGTATATAGAGGCTGTGTTGACTGTATATAGAAGCTGTGCTGACTGTATATAAAGCCTGGGCTGACTGTATATACAGGCTGTGCTGGGGTATATATAAGATGTGCTGACTGTATGTAGAGTCTGTGCTGACTGTATATAGAGGCTGTGCTGGGGTATTTAGAGGCTGTGCTGACTGTATATAGAGGCTGTGCTGACTGTATATAGAGGCTGTGCCGACTGTATATAGTCTGTGCTGACTATATAGAGGCTGTGCTGGGCTATGCAGAGGCTGTGCTGACTCTATATAGAGGCTGTGCTGACTCTATATAGAGGCTGTGCTGACTCTATATAGAGGCTGTGCTGACTCTATATAGAGGCTGTGCTGACTCTATATAGAGGCTGTGCTGACTCTATATAGAGGCTGTGCTAACTCTATATAGAGGCTGTGCTGACTCTATATAGAGGCTGTGCTGACTCTATATAGAGGCTGTGCTGACTGTATATAAAGGCTGTACTGGGGTATTTAGAGGCTGCCCTGACTATATATAGAGGCTGTGCTTACTGTATATAGAGGCTGTGATGACTGTATATAGAGGCTGTGCTGGGATATACAGAGGCTGTACTGGGGTATATAGAGGCTGTGTGCTGACTGTATATAGAGGCTGTACTGGAGTATATAGAGGCTATGCTGACTGCATATAGAAGCTGTGCTGACCGTATATAGAGACTGTGATGACTGTATATAGAGGCTGTGCTGGGGTATATAGAGGCTGTGCTGTGGTATACAGAGGCTGTGCTGGGGTATATAGAGGCCATGCTGGGGTATACAGAGGCTGTGCTGGCGGTATACGGAGGCTGTGCTGGGGTATACGAAGGATGCTGATGAGGTATATGGAGACTGCCATTGTGCTGTATATATAATATGGAAGCTGTGCTGGGCTATATATACTATTTGGAGGCTGTGCTGGGCTATATACATTATTTGGAAGCTGTGCTGGGCTGTATATATAATATGCAAACTGTGCTGGACTATATATATTATTTGGACGCTGTGCTGGGCTGGATATATTATTTGGAGGCTGCTGGTGGGCTGCCACAGTTTCCAAATAATATATACAGCCCGACACAGCCTCCAAACAATATATATAGTCCAGCACAGCTTCCATATTATATATACAGCCCAGCACAGCTTCCAAATAGTATATATAGCCCAGCACAGCCTCCAAATAATATATACAGCCCGCAGCCTCTATATTATATATACAGCCCAGCAGTCTCCATATTATATATACAACCCTGAACAGCCTCTATAATATATATACAGTCCACCCAGGAGCCTCTATATTACATATACACAGCCTGCAGCTTCTATATTATATTCATGAATCATAGTATGTGTCAAAGGGGCCCACTGAGACTTTCGCCCGGGGCCCACAAAAACCTGGAGCCAGCCCTGGATCTATTGATATCTGATTGCTCAATTACTGTAAGATGTGAATGTTGTATAAAATCTAAAGCCACAAGGATATCTATTCCTAAAGCAAGTGAAATGAAAAGCACAAGATCACTTGATTTGGAGGCAATAGATATATGGTGACTTTTATAGATGACTACTCAAGATACACAGTCACATACTTGATTAAGAACAAAAGCAAAGTTTTCAATAAACTAGTAGACTACGTGACAAGGTCGAATAACAAGTTTCAGAGGAAGCCAATTGTCATTAGAAGTGATAATGGAGGTGAATTTACAGGGCACAAAATAGAAAACTACTTAAAACAAAATGGTATAGAGCATCAAAAGACTGTTCCATACACACCTGAACAAAATGGAGTAGCAGAAAGGAAAACCAGAACTTTGACTGAAATGATAAGGTATATGCTGACAGATTCCAAACTACCATAGAAATATTGGGGTGAAGCAGCAATGACAGCTACATATCTACAAAACCGACTTTTTTCCAGAAAACTGAAAAAAAAAACATATGAACTGTAGCGAAATATGAAACCAAGTGTGAATCATTTAAGAGTTTTTGGTTGTAAAGTTTTTGTATTCACTCCAACAGAAAAACGTTACAAACTTCAAAATAGGTCCATAGAAGAAATATTTGTTGGATATAGTAAAAATTGCAAAGGATATAGAATCCTAGATCCCAAAACAGACAGAGTCACGGTGAGTAACAGTGTGACATTCATTGAGGATCTAAATGAAGACAACTTAATTTCACAGGAAACAAAAAATTAGAAAAACAGCAGTGATATAGCTGAAGGAATATCTGATGAAATATCTGATGAAAAAGAAGTTGAAATTGATAAAGAACAGAATACTGAAAGTGAAGAAATACAACTACAAACGGACACAGAACCAAGACTTTCAATAAGAGAAAACAAAGGAAAACCACCACTACGCCTCTCATATAAGGCAAGTACAAGTAAAATTTATGAGCCTACCTTTTTGGAAGACATATCTCGACTTCCTGAAGAAGAAGCTAATAAATGGACAGAGGCAACAAAAATAGAAATAAAATCCATGCATGACTCAAAGACATGGACACAACAGAATTACCAGAAGGAAGAAAAGCTATAGGATGTAAATGGGTTTTTAAAGTAAAGTACCAAATAGATGGCACAGCTGAACAATACTGAGCAAGACTTGTAGCTAAAGGGTATTCTCAAAAATATGGAGACGACTATGATGAAACATTTGCTCCAGTTGTCAAACATACTACAATAAGAACTTTGTTTGCAGTTGCAGCAATGAAACAAATGGAACTAAAACATCTGGATGTAAAGACAGCATATTTGAATAGCATATATGTGGAGGGGAGGGGAAGGGAATATAGAAGAATATACAGAATAAGGGAGAATGGGAACCTAAAAAATAAAATAAAATTAAATAAAAATTAAAGAAACAAATATGTACAGATAGAGTTTGCAAATGTAGAAATCAACAAAGGAATTAATGATAAGCTAGTGGGTGTAGTGATGGAATGTTGATAATACATCTGCAACGGATTATCCGTGTAATCCCTTAGACATTTTGGAACATATATGGTATTCTACATATTAATAAAATCGAAAAAACATTGTTTCTACAGAATAAATAAATTTGTGCCAAATGTGATAGTTAATATTTAGGAACATTGTTAACATAGGGATCCTGACATTGTTATAATGTGCATAGTATAAAATGACAGTCTTGTTCCATTTGATTGAATAGAGTTGTGTAACATACCGCTGTTGGTGAAATAGTTAACTGGACATCTGTTAACAATATATCGTTAATTATGGGGATGTCTTTATATAGCATGTTTTATTGTTTTTTTATGCCGATAAATAAAAACTCACGTCCGGAACGTGTCCGGCTAGGATGCAATGCTTTTAACCCATTTTTAATAAAGCTACCCCACAATTATGGACATGTGGCTCTGGACAACCTTTTTTCAGCATTTTTGAATGGACATTTAACAGAAGATATTTACATGGAGCAACCTCCAGGATTCAAAGATGAAAGTAACCCAAACATGGTTTACAAATTACAGAAAAGTATTTATGGTTTAAAACAAGCTGCTAAAGCATGGAATGATAAAATCACGGAAGTGCTCACAAATGAAAAATTTCAAAGAAGCAAAGCTGATGCTTGCCTGTACATAAAAAGACTAATGGACAGATGGATCTATGTACTCAAATATGTTGATGAGATTTTAGTTTGTTTTGAAAAAGAAAGGGATAAAGAGAACATATTAAAAATCCTGAATCAACATTTTGAGATCAAAGACTTGGGAAATGTGAAACAGTACCTAGGAATACAGATAAAAAGAGAAGAAGATGGAAGTTTCCTACTTACCGTATATACTCGCGTATAAGCCGAGTTTTTCAGCCCAAAAATTGGGCTGAAAAGTCCCCCCCTCGGCTTATACGCGAGTCAATACGGCGCCCCCACCTCACTGGCGCCCCCACTCACTTTCTGGGCCCCCCCGCATGCAGCGCTGCGCATATACATTACCTGTCTAGCAGCTGTCACCTTCCGATGGCGGATCGCGGCTCCCGGCTCCGGGCTCCATCTTCCTCGCTGACTTCCTGCTTGTCATGTGACCGGCCGGCGTCGCGATGACGTCATCGCGCTGAGCCCCAGTCACAAAGCAGGAAGACAGCGAGGAAGATGGAGCCCGGAGCCGGGAGCCGCGATCCGCCATCGGAGGGTGACAGCTGCTAGACAGGTAATGTATATGCGCAGCGCTGCATGCGGGGGGGCACAGAAAGTGAGGTGGGGGCGCCAAATTATGAGGGGGGCCCTGCTGGGGCCCTGTATACTACCACTGGGGCTATATACTACTACTGGGGCTGTATATATACTACCACTGGGGCTATATACTACCACTGGGGCTGTATACTACCACTGGGGCTGAATATACCACTGGGGCTGCTGTATACTACCACTGGGGCTGTATACTACTACTGGGGCTGTATGCATACTACCACTGGGGCTATATACTACCACTGGGGCTGTATACTACTACTGGGGCTGTATGTATACTACCACTGGGGCTATATACTACCACTGGGGCTATATACTACCACTGGGGCTGTATACTACCACTGGGGCTGAATATACCACTGGGGCTGCTGTATACTACCACTGGGGCTGTATACTACTACTGGGGCTGTATGTATACTACCACTGGGGCTATATACTACCACTGGGGCTATATACTACCACTGGGGCTGTATACTACCACTGGGGCTGTATACTATTACTGGGGCTGTATGTATACTACCACTGGGGCTATATACTACCACTGGGGCTGTATACTACTACTGGAGCTGTATGTATACTACCACTGGGGCTATTTACTACCACTGGGGCTATATACTACCACTGGGGCTGTATACTACCACTGGGGCTGAATATACCACTGGGGCTGCTGTATACTACCACTGGGGCTGTATACTACTACTGGGGCTGTATGTATACTACCACTGGGGCTATATACTACCACTGGGGCTGTATACTACCACTGGGGCTGTATAACTACTACTGGGGCTGTATGTATACTACCACTGGGGCTATATACTACCACTGGGGCTGTATACTACTACTGGGGCTGTATGTATACTACCACTGGGGCTATATACTACCACTGGGGCTATATACTACCACTGGGGCTGTATACTACCACTGGGGCTGAATATACCACTGGGGCTGCTGTATACTACCACTGGGGCTGTATACTACTACTGGGGCTGTATGTATACTACCACTGGGGCTATATACTACCACTGGGGCTATATACTACCACTGGGGCTGTATACTACCACTGGGGCTGTATACTACTACTGGGGCTGTATGTATACTACCACTGGGGCTATATACTACCACTGGGGCTGTATACTACTACTGGGGCTGTATGTATACTACCACTGGGGCTATATACTACCACTGGGGCTGTATACTACCACTGGGGCTGTATACTACTACTGGGGCTGCTGTATACTACCACTGGGGCTGTATACTACCACTGGGGCTGTATATACTACTGGGGTTGCGTGTATACTACCACTGGGGCTGTATATACTACTGGGGCTGCGTGTATACTACCACTGTGGCTGCTGCTGTATACTACCACTGGGGCTGCTGTATATACCTCTGGGGCTGCTGTATACTACCACTGGGGCTGCTGCTGTATATACCACTGGGGCTGCTGCTGTAACACTGCTGGGGCCTGTATATACCACTGGGGAGGCTGCTGTATACCACACTGCTGGGGGCTGTATACCTGTGCTGGGGTCCACCCTCGGCTTATACACGAGTCAATAAATTTTCCCAGGTTTTGGGGCAAAAGTAGGGGGTCGGCTTATACACGGGTCGGCTTATACACGAGTATATACGGTAATCAAAATCATATGATTCAAGACATGACCGAAACATTTGGATTGAAGGATGGAAAACCAGCAAAATCTGCAATTGAAACTAATTATCTTAAAGAGATGTATAGTGAGAAAAATGTGTTACCAAATAATGAAGAGTACAGAATGGCAATAGGAAAATTACTGTATCTAGCAACTGTTACAAGGCCACACATTGTAGCAGCAGTAGGAATTCTGAGTAGAAAAATGTCCAAGCCAAATAAAGCAGATTGGAATGCCGTGAAGAGAGTAATATGTTATTTGAAAGGAACTAGCAATGTTAAACTGAAACTGCCTTCAAGTGATAAATGCATTTTACCTGGATACGTTGATGCAGATTGGGCTGGAGATCCAACTGACAGAAAATCTACTAGTGGCTATCTTTTTTTTCCTCTCAGGCAGACCAATTAGTTGGACAAGTAAAATACAATCAATAGTAATGCTGTCGTCAACAGAAGCAGAATATGTTGCAGCAGCAAATGCGAGTCAAGAAGTTCCATAGTTAAGACAATTGCTAACAGACCTAGGACAACCACAGTTGGAACCAACAAAATTAAATGAGGATAATCAAGGATGTCTTGTTCTTGCTCAGATGGAAAGAGTTAACCCAAGAACCAAGCATATTGATGTGACATATCATTTATTGAGGGATCATCAGGAACAAGGAATCCTGAAATTAGAATATTGTCCAACTGAAGATATGACAGCAGACATTTTCACAAAGGCATTGAATGCTGAAAAACATCAAAGACTAATGAAGAAATTGGGTTTCACTGAATAATTCCTTACTGTTGAGAAAGGGTGTTGGTATATGCAACAGTTGGGACTTCATTTGTGTGAAGGAGGAATTTAGGCTAATCTGACAATAGATGGCAATGTTATGTAAAGTTTTCCTTGCTTACTGTATTGTAAAAGAAAAAGTCTCACTTGTACTTTCAGTTTCTTACTACTTCCTGGTGCAGTAATGAGTGACTGTGCATTTTTCCTTTACCTCATGTTCTGAGAAGTAAAAGCTTGTTATTCCATATAAACTGCTCTGTGAAGTTTCTACTGCAATGGTGTATATCCAGAAGCTGTGCAACATGAACATCATACCCCAGCTGGGTTGTAATCTTCAACTACAGGGTAAGAACCACAAAGACTGTGTGCCATCTGATCCTTCCTTGCATCCTCCTGCACCACTACTCCCATTCTCCTTCTCTGCATCATCCTCCATCCCATCCATCCCTCTACACCTTCCAAGGGTTCTGTGTCCTGGCTGGAGAAGCCCTACCACCTGGCTGCTCTACCATCTCCCCTTGGAAGCTCCCACTGCAGCCCCTAGCCATCTCTGGTTTGAACTCCAGCTGGCATCTTGAACTATATTCCCCAGTAAATACCCCTTAAAGTGTCCAGCTAGAACCACAACCTCTGGGGATCGCCACTGTGATGCCCAGATAAGTCTAACCCCCAGATGGTTGAGTACCCCGACGCTTATGACTGCGAAACAAGTAGTGTGGATAAATCACACATGTAGTCTGCACCAAAAAAAATACAGCAAAAATGCAGTAATACCTGTATTTTGAACAGAGTGTTTTTACTGCCAAGTGAAACAGTTTTGACTGCAGTAAAAAAAAATCTCTGTAAAAAACCTGGGTGTCAACATAGCCTTAGATCTGTTATACCTTATATCATTTAAAGCTGTTAATGGTAGTGTACTGTACTGTTGTGGGGACATTTTGTGGTACACAAACACATTTAAGTACTATATTAAATTTTACTACTGAGCTTACATTGTTTGATAAAAAGTGTTTCTGGAAACCTTTTGTCAATATTTGCAACTATACCAGTTCATATCTGTTTTTAATTGTTAATGCTTTTGATATTACTGTGTTTTGTATTATACAGAGCAAGATTTTATACTTTGTAAATTGTAGAGGAGATTTTTTTTATAAGCCATTTCTGATTCCTTGATAAAAGGATGGGGCTTATCAAAAAGTTAATGGATTAATAACAAAACGAGACACAAAACTTACATGCCTAAATTGTTTAGACAAAGTGAGCTAAGGCTGGTTTCACACTGGCATTTTATGCCATCTGTGTGTATCCAGCTTGAACTGGGTGCACCCGCATCAGTTTTCGGCCCCATGGACTTTCAATAGAGCTGGATGACCCTGCTTGTGCATCCAGTTCTTCCCGCATGCCCCGGATCTGGGTGTCACCGATTATTTCACTGAGACCAAAAATACATTTTGGTGTATTTTTGGTCTCCATGACAAAACCCAGAAGCAACCGGAACCAGGGCACTCTGGGTTGATTTAAAATAGGGCCCAATGTAACCTGGATCCGGTGGATTCTGGATCCCATTGGATCCAGACATTGGATCTGGGGAATGGAACTGCGCATGCCCAGAACGTAGTTCCAAATGACACACCCCAGTGTCATTTGGCATCAGATCCGGTGGAAACAGGTATACAGCAGGAAGAAACTGTATGCTCCCGCACCGATATCATCACTGATCCGTGAGATGGATCAGTGATAATATCGGTGCAGGGGCATCAGTGTTTACAGTTCTGGGTGAGGGGGGGCAGGGGTATCCAGGGGAATCCCCCCAGATTAAAAAAAATGCCTGTGTGAAACCGGACTAACTAATAGAGATAAGACAGACAGCCTTAACATGCAGTATGAGCCAGTTTAAAAAAGTTGCCACATATCAAGACTATCAAATTAAAGATTACAGCACACTGTCTACATATTAAACAGTTGTAGTAAATCTGCTACAATATGTTTACTTTTTTCAACATCTGATTATGTAATTTGAACATAAGATTTATACAAATAATCAGGGTACACACCCTAACTTATTTTATGCCTTAAAGGGGTTGTCTGGGCAAAATAAAAATGCTACCAGTGGCTTAGTATTTGACAGAAATAACAAACAAAGCTTTACTTACCAAATGACACTTAGGCTAGGGCCACACTGACGGTTCTTCCCTAGTCTACCGCAATTCGGTTAAATCTTAGAAGTTTTCCCAGAAGCGCATAGCGGTAACGTTCGGGAGAATGCTGCCCCTAGATACCCAATGTGTACCATGGGTACATAGTCACACACAAAGCTGCGTGGACTACGGTTTAGCCGAGCGCACAGAAAACGTTGCAGACAACGTTTTCAGTGCGCTCAGCTAAAGCGCAGTCCAAGCAGCTTTGTGTGTGGCTGGGTAACCATGGTACACATCAGGTTACCAAGGGCAGCGTTCTCCCGAACCGCATAGAGTTACCACTATGCACTTCTGGAAAATCTGCTAAGTATTAACCGGATTGCGGTAGAATAGAGTACAACCGTCAGTGTGGCCCTAGCCTTATAGAGAACTGCATAGACCACTCCTTGGAAGGAAGTGATCATTGTTCAAAGCGACAGCATGACTTGCAATTGGCTGTCATGGTGTGGCTTCTTCAGAAGTGTGTCATTACTGATGTCACCAATAAAGCAATATTAAACTCATTTAACTATGTCAGCCAATCACAGGTCTTAGCGGTGCTGCAGCAGATTTGAACGTTGACAATATTCTTCCAGTGTAAATGAAGACCACATGGTGACCTGCACAGGTTCTCGATAAAGTGCTGAGAGGTAAGTATCGCTTCCCTAGTTTATATCTTAATATCCTGAGCCATTAGTAAAATTTTGCCTCAACCCCTTTACGTTACAGTTCAGTCCCCAGCCATAGAATTTGGGCTGAATTCAGAGTTTAGATGCTATGTGATATTTCAGTTATTCTTTTTTAATAAATTTGCACAAATATGTCCATTTCTGGGGTTTTTTCATGCAAGATGGGGTGCAAAGTGTACATTAATGAGAAAAAAATGTACTTTTTTTAATTTACCAAATGGCTGCAATGAAACAAAGAGTGAAAAATGTAAAGGGGTCTGAATACTTTCCATACCCACTGTACTTCTTTTATATAGCTGAAGGCAGATAACACAGTTTTGCATAATTAAAAAAGATAGATTGTTAAACTAATTCGCACACTGACTATTGTATACATGTGGGGCCTCAGGGTCCGGTTGCCACAATATTAAGCTTGGAAGCAAAGAAAGGTACCCACCTCATGCGAAACACACACACAACACCTTCCCAACTCCAGGCCAGAAGGGGGAGCTCTACATCTGAGTTCAGGGCAGGTCCCCTATAAATTCTGGTTCATCCAAGGAAACTGACTAGCCAGAGTGAGGGACCCAAGGTGAGGGTTTGAGGGAAGTGGAGAAAAGGTGTGAGGAGTGGAGCAGAGCCAGCTTGCCCCAGCACCTAGCCCAGGATGGACACCAGAGTCTGAGGTAGCAAGGAACTTTACGCCCAGCAACCAACACTGGAGGGTGGGTAATTCCAAGTTGCTCGCCCACCAAATAGGCCAGGAGACACAGCCGCATGATAGCGCTCAGGAGACACAGTGAAGGAAAATAACACAAAAAGGGCTGAAGCCGCCTGTCCCACGGCCAAGACAGACCTGAGAGGAGAGGGTCACAGCACTGCTTTAAGCAGCCCACATGGAGTAGCGCAGTAAGGAGGCCTCAGAACTTGCCAAGCTTGGCAAACCTGGACTTGCTTGCAGGCTCCGGACCCCTAACACTACTTGTGAACTGTGCCCTGGATGAACCGCTTCTGACTTCTGTAAAGGAGACTGCTACCCCTGTGTCTGTCAGTTATTCCGTACGCTGAACCTTGCACCCCTCAATGAACTATCACACCCATAGACTTTACGGTTGCCTTGGGGACCCGCTCTTCCCGTGGAGAGCTGAACCATCCTCACTGCTACTCCCATCATCCCCAGAGGTCCACAGGTGGTGGAACGACACTCTTATGTTTAAAACTTTTATTTTTCTCAATGTTTTCATTCCCGTTTTTACTGATCACCCCGACGAGGGAATTACAGACTGGGTCACGCCACCGTGACATCCCACAGCCCCAGACGATGACGAGAAGGCCCGGTTCCGAGTACCCCACAGTCTCCAAAAGGGGAGAGTCATACACTGCTAATAAAGGTCATTCTCACAACACTGTCTCCCTCCCACAAACAAAATTTAGCTATTTTGAGACTAATTTCTTTACCCATTGACCTTCTCTAGTTATGTTCGCTCGCTCATGTCACCTACACCTCAAAAACATCTCTAGAATTTGACCTTTTCTTACTGTTGACTCTTCAAAACCTCTAACTGCTGCCCTTATTCATTCTCGCCTAGATTACTGCAATTCTCTACTAATCAGTCTCCCTCTTACTAAACTCTCTCCTCTGCAATCCATCCTGAATGCAGCAGCCAGGATCATATTCCTCTCCAACCGCTTCACCGATGCCACTATCCTTTGCCAGTCATTGCACTGGTTGCCAATCCGCTATAGAGTACAATATAAAATGATCACTCTCTTTCACAAAGCCCTCCCCAGTTCTGCACCGCCCTACATCTACTCCCTCATCTCTGTCTATTGTCCTAGACGTGCCCTCTGTTCCACAAGTGACCTAAGACTAACATAAGCTACAATCCGAACCTCCCATTCCCATCTCCAAGACTATTCACGAGCTGAACCAATTCTCTGGAACAGATTACTAAAAACAATTCAATTAATTCCCAATACCAATAGTTTAAAGTGAGCCTTAAAAATGCAATTCTTTAGACTGGCCTATCACCTCACCTCACTTGTCTAACTATGTTCCCTTTTCCAAATCTGGCCTCTTGTATTATCTATCTGCGCCCACATGCATAATATAGCACGTAATCTGCACTGTACAGATCCCGACCGGTGACTGGTTCATCCAGCGTTATGTGAATCCCCTAATTATTATGTTGATGGCTAGTCCACATATGATGGCACTTTATACCATTAACCTTTTGTGCCTCCCCTATTTCCTCATAGATTTTAAGCTTGCGAGCAGGGACCTCACTCCTCATGGTTTTTTAATTTTTTGTTACTCTGTATTATCTCATATTGTTTGTACATGTCCTCTCTGAATTGTAAAGTGCTGCGTAATATGTTGGCGCTATATAAATAAAATTATTATTATTATTATTATGAGACAAACTATAAAGTGTTGTCTAGTTGATATAGAGTATGCTTTAAATTACATGCCTTGATACTCATCATTAGTGTTGAGCGAACATGCTCGGCACTACTCGTTACTCGCACGAGTATCACTGTACTCGGGCGACTCGCCGAGCACCGAGTAATCTCGCGATACTCGTGCTGTGCTCGTGGTCGTCATCTCTCCATGTTGGCGCTCTTTTGAGAGCCAGCCCACGTGCAGGGATTGGCTGACAGACCACTGCAATGCCACAGCCCTGTTAGTTGTGGTATAGCAGTGATTGGCCGGCCTGCACAGCGTCACCGAGCCTTTATAAGTCCCGGCGCGCTGTGCTCGGCACACAGCCTTCCAGACAGTGAGTGTAGGGAGAGTGTCTGCTGCTGATTAGGGACAGATTTGCGGCCCTCATAGGTAGATCCGGATCAGGGCTGCAAACTGCTGCTGACCACAACAGTCCTTCTCAGGACTAATCTAGGAGGACATAGGCAGGGTGATCCAGATCGGAGTCCAAGATTTCCAGTGACCAGAACAGTCCTTCTCAGGACTAATCTCGGAGGATATAGGCAGGGTGATACAGATTGGAATCCAAGCTTTTCTGTGACCATTAGAGTCACCACACTCTTGTACTTAGTACCTTAATACAGGTTAGGGACTAAAATTCTCTCTTCAAACCATTACAGTCACCAGACAGGTGTACGTACTTCCTTAATACAGGTTAGGGAACTAAAATCCTAACTCTTGTCATCAAAACAGTCACCAGACAGGTGTACGTACTACCTTAATACAGGTTAGGGACTAAAATCCTCTCTTCAAACCATTACAGTCACCAGACAGGTGTACGTAGTACCTTAATACAGGTTAGGGAACCAAAATCCTAACTCTTGTCATCAAAACAGTCAGCAGACAGGTGTACGTACTACCTTAATACAGGTTAGGGATTAAAATCCTCTCTTCAAACCATTACAGTCACCAGACAGGTGTACGTACTACCTTAATACAGGTTAGGGAACTAAAATCCTAACTCTTGTCATCAAAACAGTCACCAGACAGGTGTACGTACTACCTTAATACAGGTTAGGGACTAAAATCCTCTCTTCAAACCATTACAGTCACCAGACAGGTGTACGTACTACCTTAATACAGGTTAGGGACTAAAATCGTCTCCTGAAACCATTACAGTCACCAGACAGGTGTACGTACTACCTTAATACAGGTTAGGGAACTAAAATCCTAACTCTTGTCATCAAAACAGTCACCAGACAGGTGTACGTACTACCTTAATACAGTTTAGGGATTAAAATCCTCTCTTCAAACCATTACAGTCACCAGACAGGTGTACGTACTACCTTAATACAGGTTAGGGAACTAAAATCCTAACTCTTGTCATCAAAACAGTCACCAGACAGGTGTACGTACTACCTTAAT
Organism: Allobates femoralis; assembly: GCA_033576535.1. Lineage (NCBI taxonomy): Eukaryota > Metazoa > Chordata > Amphibia > Anura > Aromobatidae > Allobates > Allobates femoralis. Next base: position 222,096,507 of record JARQOC010000004.1, on the reverse strand, counting down.
ACAGGTTAGGGACTAAAATCCTCTCTTTAAACCATTACAGTCACCAGACAGGTGTACGTACTACCTTAATACAGGTTAGGGAACTAAAATCCTAACTCTTGTCATCAAAACAGTCACCAGACAGGTGTACGTACTACCTTAATACAGGTTAGGGACTAAAATCCTCTCTTCAAACCATAACAGTCACCACACTGTTGTACGTCATACGTTTCTACAGGTTAGGGAACTAAAATCCTAACTCTTGTCATCTCAACAGTGACCACACTGTTGTACGTCATAAGTTTCTACAAATTAGGGAACTAAAATCCTAACTATTGTCATCTCAACAGTCACCACACTGGTGTACGTCATACATTTCTACAGGTTAGGGAACTAAAATCCTAACTCTTGTCATCTCAACAGTCACCACACTGTTGTACGTCATACGTTTCTACAGGTTGGGGAACTAAAATCCTAACTCTTGTCATCTCAACAGTCACCACACTGTTGTACGTCATACGTTTCTACAGGTTAGGGAACTAAAATCCTAACTCTTGTCATCTCAACAGTGACCACACTGTTGTACGTCATACGTTTCTACAAGTTAGGGAACAAAAATCCTAACTCTTGTCATCTCAACAGTCACCACACTGTTGTACGTCATAAGTTTGTACAAGTTAGGGAACAAAAATCCTAACTCTTGTCATCTCAACAGTCACCACACTGTTGTACGTCATACGTTTCTACAGGTTAGGGAACTAAAATCCTAACTCTTGTCATCTCAACAGTCACCACACTGTTGTACGTCATACGTTTCTACAGGTTAGGGAACTAAAATCCTAACTCTTGTCATCTCAACAGTGACCACACTGTTGTACGTCATACGTTTCTACAAGTTAGGGAACAAAAATCCTAACTCTTGTCATCTCAACAGTCACCACACTGTTGTACGTCATACGTTTCTACAAGTTAGGGAACAAAAATCCTAACAATTGTCATCTCAACAGTCACCACAGTGTTGTACGTCATACGTTTCTACAGGTTAGGGAACTAAAATCCTAACTCTTGTCATCTCAACAGTCACCACACTGTTGTACGTCATAAGTTTCTACAAGTTAGGGAACTAAAATCCTAACTATTGTCATCTCAACAGTCACCACAGTGTTGTACGTCATACGTTTCTACAGGTTAGGGAACTAAAATCCTAACTCTTGTCATCTCAACAGTCACCACACTGTTGTACGTCATAAGTTTCTACAAGTTAGGGAACTAAAATACTAACTATTGTCATCTCAACAGTCACCACAGTGTTGTACGTCATACGTTTCTACAGGTTAGGGAACTAAAATCCTAACTCTTGTCATCTCAACAGTCACCACACTGTTGTACGTCATAAGTTTCTACAAGTTAGGGAACTAAAATCCTAACTATTGTCATCTCAACAGTCACCACACTGGTGTACGTCATACGTTTCTACAAGTTAGGGAACTAAAATCCTAACTCTTGTCATCTCAACAGTCACCACACTGTTGTACGTCATACGTTTCTACAGGTTAGGGAACTAAAATCCTAACTCTTGTCATCTCAACAGTGACCACACTGTTGTACGTCATACGTTTCTACAAGTTAGGGAACAAAAATCCTAACTCTTGTCATCTCAACAGTCACCACACTGTTGTACGTCATAAGTTTGTACAAGTTAGGGAACAAAAATCCTAACTCTTGTCATCTCAACAGTCACCACACTGTTGTACGTCATACGTTTCTACAGGTTAGGGAACTAAAATCCTAACTCTTGTCATCTCAACAGTCACCACACTGTTGTACGTCATACGTTTCTACAGGTTAGGGAACTAAAATCCTAACTCTTGTCATCTCAACAGTGACCACACTGTTGTACGTTATACGTTTCTACAAGTTAGGGAACAAAAATCCTAACTCTTGTCATCTCAACAGTCACCACACTGTTGTACGTCATACGTTTCTACAAGTTAGGGAACAAAAATCCTAACTCTTGTCATCTCAACAGTCACCACACTGTTGTACGTCATAAGTTTGTACAAGTTAGGGAACAAAAATCGTAACTCTTGTCATCTCAACAGTAACCACACTGTTGTACGTCATACGTTTCTACAGGTTAGGGAACTAAAATCCTAACTCTTGTCATCTCAACAGTCACCACACTGTTGTACGTCATACGTTTCTACAGGTTAGGGAACTAAAATCCTAACTCTTGTCATCTCAACAGTGACCACACTGTTGTACGTCATACGTTTCTACAAGTTAGGGAACAAAAATCCTAACTCTTGTCATCTCAACAGTCACCACACCTGTTGTACGTCATAAGTTTGTACAAGTTAGGGAACAAAAATCCTAACTCTTGTCATCTCAACAGTCACCACACTGTTGTACGTCATACGTTTCTACAGGTTAGGGAACTAAAATCCTAACTCTTGTCATCTCAACAGTCACCACACTGTTGTACGTCATACCTTTATACAGGTTAGGGAACTAAAATCCTAATCTCCTGTGACCTCCACAGTCACCAGGCAGTTGTCGCTATATACAGGCAAAATGCGCAAAGGCGTTGGCAAGGGCGTTGGCAAGGAACAAGGAAGTGGACGTGATGGTGGTGCAGGCAGAGGCCGTGGTCGTGTGCAAGCACTCATGTCGCAACAACAAAGGGCCACATCTCCTCGCTCGCACGTCCTGTCCCAAATTCTTGGGGCCCGCAGCAGTACACCACTGTTGAACCAAGACCAGTGTCAACAGGTTGTTACTTGGATAGCGGATAATGCTTCAAGTCAGATGGGCACCTCCACAAACACCCTGTCTTCCGCACGGTCAACTGTCAGTAGCCGTGATACTGCACCGCACATTTCCCAACCTGATCCTCCTTCCTACCACCTGGCCGATTACACGTCCACGGACATTACAGATCCCACACTAGGACACTCGGAAGAGCTGTTCACGTATCCATTCGCAGAATCTGGCCTGTCGCCACCTCCTCTTGAAGTGGGTCATGAGGAGATGAAATGTACAGATGCCCAAATATTTGAGCAGCCGCGTTATGACGAACGGAACGTTGTCAAAGTGTCTCAACAAGGGGTGGACGATGATGAGACACAATTGCCAGGAAGTCAGGAGGAGGATCAGGGTGCGGAAGAGGAAGACGACGTGGTGGATGATCCAGTAGGTGACCCTACATGGCAGGAGGATATGCATAGCGAGGACAGCAGTGCACAGGGGGAGGGAGGCGTAGCATCACAACAGCCAATACGAAGCAGGGGTGCGTCCGCAGGCAGAAGGCAGGCAACCGTTCCCCGGAACAACAACACGACTCAAGGTGCCTGTGCAAATGTTCGGTCTTCCCGAGTCTGGGAGTTTTTTAAGTTGGCTCCAGAAGACTCTAAAAAGGCCATTTGCCACACCTGCCATGCCACTATCAGCAGGGGTACGAAAACTAGCAGCCTGACCACCACCAGCATGATCAGGCACATGTCAGCCAAGCACCCGACTTTGTGGGAAGTACCACAGAGTCGAGGAGCGGTGCGTGCTGATGTCACTGCTACGTCTTTGGCTGTTGTGCATGCAAGCCAATCCCCTGTCCATGCTGGCCGCGAACAAGCCTCCGGTCCTGCACCTGAAGTTGCTGAAGCACAAATTACGCCACCATCAAGCACGTCCTTGTCCCAGCGCAGCGTTCAATTATCCATTCAGCAAACTTTTGAACGCAGGCGCAAATACGCTGCCAATGCCCCACATGCCACAGTCCTCAATGCTCACATTTCGCGACTCATAGCGCTAGAAATGTTGCCTTTCCGTCTGGTGGAGACGGACGCATTCCGCGACCTGATGGCGGCTGCTGTCCCACGTTACTCGGTCCCCAGCCGACACTATTTCTCCAGATGTGCCGTCCCCGCATTGCATAACCACGTGTCCAACACCATCACACGTGCCCTGAACAATGCTGTTTCAGCCAAAGTCCACCTAACCACAGACACGTGGACAAGTGCTTGTGGGCAAGGCCGCTACATCTCCTTGACGGCACACTGGATTAATATTGTGGAGGCTGGGACCCAGTCTGAGCGAGGGACGGAACACGTCCTTCCCACACCAAGGATAGCAGGCCCTACCCTCTGACACTCTACAGCTCCGGAATGTCATGCTCTTCAGCCTCCTCCTCCTCCACCTGCGCATCCTCATCCACTGTACCATCCACACCAGTCCCAAGCTGGAAGCACTGCAGCACTGCCTCTGCAAAGCGGCAACAGGCTGTGCTGAAGCTAGTCTGCATAGGTGACAAACCCTACAATGCAGAAGAGGTGTGGACAGCTCTGAAACAGCAGGCAGATCACTGGCTCACACCTCTGAACCTAAAGCCAGGAAAGGTCGTGTGTGACAATGGCCGGAACCTGGTGGCAGCTTTGAGGCGAGGGCAGCTGACGCATGTTCCATGCGTGGCCCATGTGCTCAACCTGGTGGTTCAGAGGTTTGTGAAGTCATACCCGGAGGTGTCTGACCTGCTGGTAAAAGTTCGGCGTCTGTCTGCACATTTTCGCAAGTCACCTGCTGCTTCAGCCGGCCTTGCAAGCTTTCAGCGCCGTTTGCGTCTTCCGGCCCACAGACTGTGTGTGTGATGTCCCCACGCGTTGGAATTCAACGCTGCACATGTTGGTCAGGATATGTGAGCAGAAGAGGGCAGTTGTGGACTACCTGTATCACCTAAGCCGTCGGGAAATGGGTCAAACTCCACACATAACACCTGAGGAGTGGAGATGGATATCGGACCTATGCACCGTCCTCCAAAACTTTGAGGACTCCACCAAGATGGTGAGCGGTGATGACGCCATTATTAGCGTCACCATACCACTACTCTGCCTTCTAAAACGGTCTCTGCTGAAAATAAAAGCGGATGCATTGCAGGCAGAGCGCGATGACTTAGAGCAAGAAACTGTAGTGGGTGTGGGTGAAAACACACAGCCCAGCCTCATGTCATCACAACGTGTAGTGGAGGACTATGACGAGGAGGAGGAGGAGGAGGATGAAGACATGGAGCAACTCTCAGGCCAAATTGGGGATATGACATGCACACCAGTCATACCCTCGATTCAGCGTGGCTGGCCAGAGGACAGGGGAGATGAGGAGGAGGAGGACAGCATGTTCAGTCATCGTGTTGGTCTGGATACTGATGTGATGGCTGTTAAGAGTCTGGCGCACATGGCTGACTTTATGGTAAGCTGCCTGTCTCGTGACCCTCGCGTTCAGAACATCTTGGCCGACAATCAGTACTGGTTGGCAACACTCTTAGACCCACGCTACAAGGAGAACTTTATGTCTCTCATTCCTGAGGCGGAGAGGTCAGCCAAAATGCTGCAGTTCCAGAGGGCCATAGTCACGGAAGTTGTGAAATCCTTCTCCTCACAAAACGCTAGCGGCATAGGTCAGGATTCGATGGACAACCAAGGCGTACGGCCGAGAGGGGCACAAGTCCAATCCGCCAGAGGCAGGGGAACTGTCTTTACGATGTGGGACAGTTTTCTCAGCCCCTCACGTACCACAGCCCCTGAGGTGCGGGGTAGTGCCACCAGAAATGCTAAGTTCGGGCAGATGCTGAAGGAGTACCTTGCAGATCGAACAACTGTACTGCGAGATTCATCGGTGCCTTTCAATTATTGGGTCTCCAAGCTCGACACGTGGCATGAATTGGCTCTCTACGCCTTGGAAGTCCTGGCCTGCCCTGCCGCTAGCGTTTTATCAGAGCGTGTTTTCAGTGCAGCAGGTGGAATCATCACTGATAAACGCACCCGCCTGTCAACTGAAAATGCGGACAGGCTCACTCTGATCAAGATGAACAAGGATTGGATTGGGCCAGACTTCACCACACCACCAGCAAATGACAACTGAATTTTATTTTGTTATTTGAATTTGACATGTACCTCCACTCACCCATGGCTACACACTTCCGTACTTTGGCTAATCGCTGGACTGCTACTCCTTCTCCTCATGTGACACCATGATGAGCGTTAGAATAGTTAGGCTCTTGTTTGAGGTATACCCGCAGTGGTAAATTTTTTAGCCCATTCTGTTAGAATGGGCATTACAACGACAGGAGACCCGCTCCTTTTCAATGGGAAAAATGTTTTTAGGTACTCCTACACGTCTCTATCCAGGGACAAAGAGGAGCCTCACAATTTTTGGCTGCCCTGACAAAAGGGCTACACTACAATACACCCTGTTCTTCTTAACAGGCCCTCCTGCACGTCTCCATCCAGGGACAAAGAGGAGCCTCACAATTTTTGGCTGCCCTGACCAAAGGGCTCTACTACAATACACCCTGTTCTTCTTAACAGGCCCTCCTGCACGTCTCCATCCAGGGACAAAGAGGAGCCTCACAATTTTTGGCTGCCCTAACCAAAGGGCTCTACTACAATACACCCAGTTCTTCTTAACAGGCCCTCCTGCACGTCTCCATCCAGGGACAAAGAGGAGCCTCACAAATTTTTGGCTGCCCTGACCTAAGGGCTATAGTACAATACACCCAGTTCTTCTTAACAGGCCCTCCTGCACGTCTCCATCCAGGGACAAATAGGAGCCTCCCAATTTTTGGCTGCCCTGACCAAAGGGCTCTACTACAATACACCCAGTTCTTCTTAACAGGCCCTCCTGCACGTCTCCATCCAGGGACAAAGAGGAGCCTCCCAATTTTTGGCTGCCCTGACCAAAGGGCTATACTACAATACACCCACTTGAGGGTTACAGGCCCTACTACATGTCTGAATGCATGGCTCATTGTTGAACCTCCAAATTTTTGGCTGCCCTGACCAAAGGGCTATACTACAATACACCCACTTGAGGTTTACAGGCCCTACTACATGTCTGTAAGCATGGGTCATTGTTGAACCTCCCAATTTTTGGCTGCCCTGACCAAAGGGCTATACTACAATACACCCACTTGAGGGTTACAGGCCCTACTACATGTCTGAATGCATGGGTCATTGTTGAACCTCCAAATTTTTGGCTGCCCTGACAAAAGGGCTATACTACAATACACCCACTTGAGGTTTACAGGCCCTACTACATGTCTGTAAGCATGGGTCATTGTTGAACCTCCCAATTTTTGGCTGCCCTGACAAAAGGGCTATACTACAATACACCCACTTGAGAATTACAGGCCCTACTACATGTCTGTAAGCATGGGTCATTGTTGAACCTCCCAATTTTTGGCTGCCCTGACCAAAGGGCTATACTACAATACACCCACTTGAGGTTTACAGGCCCTACTACATGTCTGTAAGCATGGGTCATTGTTGAACCTCCCAATTTGTGGCTGCCCTGACCAAAGGGCTATACTACAATACACCCACTTGAGGGTTACAGGCCCTACTACATGTCTGAATGCATGGCTCATTGTTGAACCTCCAAATTTTTGGCTGCCCTGACCAAAGGGCTATACTACAATACACCCACTTGAGGTTTACAGGCCCTACTACATGTCTGTAAGCATGGGTCATTGTTGAACCTCCCAATTTTTGGCTGCCCTGACCAAAGGGCTATACTACAATACACCCACTTGAGGGTTACAGGCCCTACTACATGTCTGAATGCATGGGTCATTGTTGAACCTCCCAATTTTTGGCTGCCCTGACCAAAGGGCTATACTACAATACACCCACTTGAGGTTTACAGGCCCTACTACATGTCTGTAAGCATGGGTCATTGTTGAACCTCCCAATTTTTGGCTGCCCTGACCAAAGGGCTATACTACAATACACCCACTTGAGGGTTACAGGCCCTACTACATGTCTGAATGCATGGGTCATTGTTGAACCTCCCAATTTTTGGCTGCCCTGACCAAAGGGCTATACTACAATACACCCACTTGAGGTTTACAGGCCCTACTACATGTCTGTATGCATGGGTCATTGTTGAACCTCCCAATTTTTGGCTGCCCTGACCAAAGGGCTATACTACAATACACCCACTTGAGGGTTACAGGCCCTACTACATGTCTGAATGCATGGGTCATTGTTGAACCTCCCAATTTTTGGCTGCCCTGACCAAAGGGCTATACTACAATACACCCACTTGAGGTTTACAGGCCCTACTACATGTCTGTAAGCATGGGTCATTGTTGAACCTCCCAATTTTTGGCTGCCCTGACCAAAGGGCTATACTACAATACACCCACTTGAGGGTTACAGGCCCTACTACATGTCTGAATGCATGGGTCATTGTTGTACCTCCAAATTTTTGGCTGCCCTGACAAAAGGGCTATACTACAATACACCCACTTGAGGGTTACAGGCCCTACTACATGTCTGAATGCATGGCTCATTGTTGAACCTCCAAATTTTTGGCTGCCCTGACCAAAGGGCTATACTACAATACACCCACTTGAGGTTTACAGGCCCTACTACATGTCTGTAAGCATGGGTCATTGTTGAACCTCCCAATTTTTGGCTGCCCTGACCAAAGGGCTATACTACAATACACCCACTTGAGGGTTACAGGCCCTACTACATGTCTGAATGCATGGGTCATTGTTGAACCTCCAAATTTTTGGCTGCCCTGACAAAAGGGCTATACTACAATACACCCACTTGAGGTTTACAGGCCCTACTACATGTCTGTAAGCATGGGTCATTGTTGAACCTCCCAATTTTTGGCTGCCCTGATCAAAGGGCTATACTACAATACACCCACTTGAGGTTTACAGGCCCTACTACATGTCTGTAAGCATGGGTCATTGTTGAACCTCCCAATTTTTGGCTGCCCTGACCAAAGGGCTATACTACAATACACCCACTTGAGGGTTACAGGCCCTACTACATGTCAGAATGCATGGGTCATTGTTGACCCTCCCAATTTTTGGCTGCCCTGGCCAAAGGGCTATACTACAATACACCCAGTTCTTGTTTACAGGCCATCCTGCATGTCTGTATCCAGGGCATTGGTGAACCTCCCAATTTTGGACTGCCCTGGCAAAGGAAGATACTACAATAGACCGTGTTCCTCAAAATAGGCACTTTATTTCTATACAGGGCTTCATGTACGTCTGTTGTCAGGGTCATCGGAGTGTCGCACAATGTTTTCACGTAAAATCTTTCATGTAATCACAAAAAGTGACATACACCAGCTTTATCTCACTATTGGGTAAGTGCCCTTAACATTTCCACCCTAAATATTCATTTTGGTGTAATTTTGGAAGGTTTTCTGGAGACTCCGTAAAATTGGCGTGAAACTCGGACAACATTGTTCACAGCTGTGACTTTTGAGTGAGAAATGCTTCCAGGGGTCTTCCCCATGGTGTTGCCATGTCATTTCAGCACTCTTCTGAGACTTTTGTGACATTTTTAGGGTTTTTCCATGCTGCCGGCAGTCATTTCATAAAAATACTCGTGTCTCCCATAGGATAACATTGGACTCGTTACTCGGGCCGAGCTTCGAGCACCCGAGCATTTTAGTACTCGCTCATCACTACTCATCATCCCATTGTGGTGCTGTTAGAATGCTATGCAATCTATTTTGCATACTGAAAGATGATAACTCATTATTTGGGTATCTGTAGTGCAACGAGACTGATTAAGAGCATTACAAGGACCAGGTTTGTAGGTTGATGGAGAGCTAGGTGTGTCTGGCTGATCTCATACCCCCACCCTCCTAGCATATAATGTGAGAGTTTGTTTGAACACATGGTCTGACATTGATAGATTAAGGGTAGGGTCACATTGCTAAGCTAAATTGCATTCACCGCATCCGGATCCGGATGCGGTGAACGCAATGCCGGGCACACACATTTGTTACAAAAATGTGTGCAGAATACCGGACTGCGGTTACCGGATGGCTCAGGATGTGTAATCCTGAGCCATCCGGTAACTGCCGAGGTTGCGGTTCCCGGCTATTGGCGGGATCCGCAACCTTAATAAAGAGTAAAATTGTTGATCTAAATGACTTTTTAAGGTCTGTAGGGGGGCTTAGACCCCCCTACAGACCGGCCGGCCACTTCTATAGTGTACTTCAGCTATATCTCACGGGGCACGGGCTCCCCGGAGCAAAGTGCCCCCCCCCCGTATCACTATACAGGGGTGCCTACACCCCTCTATTACAATGATGCTTTAATGATGTCCAAAAATGCAGTACAAAAAGGATTTTAGCAATCGCAATGTAAGTTCATACTTACATGCTGTTGTAGGCAGAGTCCCGAGAAAACCATGGGCGGGGCTGTGTGCAGCAGCCTCCGCCCACTCCTTCTTGATGGCCGCCCCCTCTGGCCGTAATCCAGTGTTGTGAGGGCGGGCACGTCGGTAAAGGGGCGTGGCTAACTATTTGCCGCGGTTAGCCACGCCCCTTTAACGACGTGCCCGCCCTCACAACACTGGATTACGGCCAGAGGGGGCGGCCATCAAGAAGGAGTGGGCGGAGGCTGCTGCACACAGCCCGCCCATGGTTTTCTCGGGACTCTGCCTACAACAGCATGTAAGTATGAACTTACATTGCGATTGCTAAAATCCTTTTTGTACTGCATTTTTGGACATCATTAAAGCATCATTGTAATAGAGGGGTGTAGGCACCCCTGTATAGTGATACGGGGGGGGGCACTTTGCTCCGGGGAGCCCGTGCCCCGTGAGATATAGCTGAAGTACACTATAGAAGTGGCCGGCCGGTCTGTAGCGGGGTCTAAGCCCCCCTACAGACCTTAAAAAGTCATTTAGATCAACAATTTTACTCTTTATTAAGGTTGCGGATCCCGCCAATAGCCGGGAACCGCAACCTCGGCAGTTACCGGATGGCTCAGGGATTACACATCCTGAGCCATCCGGTGACCGCAGTGCGGCCCGGTAAACGCTGCGAAAACTGCTGCCTGCATGATTTTAAACGCAGGCAGCAGTGCCGGATCCGGCCACCGGATGGCTTGTGAAGCCATCCGGTGTTTTCCATAGGCTTCCATCAGGAGCCTTTCCTGGTCCGGTTTTGAGCTTTTTTAAAGCTCAAAACCGGATCAGGATTTTAAACAAAAAACGCCAATGTGACCCTACCCTAAGAGAGTTTCTGGGGGATACAGCCCCTGAAGTGGTGTCAGCCTCATGGATGGGGGCTGTATGCAGGCACAGTGGTGCCGGCTGGAGGCTTAGGACCAGAGAGCTAGCCCTATACACGCCCCTGGTAGCGTCAGACAGAGGTAAAGCTGTATTAGCTAGAATGCTGGCGAGCAAGTCTCTAATGTGTTAGATGATGTATCAAATGATGTAAATATAATATATTGTGTGAGAACCGGAATACTGGAAATAAAAGCCTTATGTTTCCAGTAAATGGACTATTTGGGATCTGTGTCCCTGCTAAATCAATCCTCAGACACTTTGCCAATGCAGCAAGAGCATTCATACCAGGATTATTAAAGGGAACCTGTCACCTGGATCTAAGCCCCTACACTATCACTACCTGTCCCTGCACCTTCCTAGCTGCCCCTTATCTATCCCTCTCTGAGCTAAATCCGCCCTATAAAAGAGCAGAAAAATAACTTATAAGTTACAGAAGTCCCTGAGGCTGGGGACTGAAAACGCAGCCCCAGGCTCCATTCTGCCCCTCCTTGATGCAGCAGCACACGCCCAGCTGGGCGACATTATTCTTTCTTCATCGCCGCCTCCTCCATTTGGAATCTCCCGCCTGCTTTACACCTATCATGTTGTGGAGATGCAACCTCGATGTGTCCCCTGACCGAGACACAGCATATGGGAGATTGTATCTTCTGCTCGGTAGCAGCACACACAGGGTGAGCTGCTACTGGAGTTGAGTGCTGATTGAAAGCACTGACACCCAGGTGTGCGGGTGAATAGGAGATTATATGAGCTGCCCTGGACTGTGGGGAGGGGTGGAGTGTGTCAGAACATCAGCAGGAGCTGCTGTGTAGAGAGCTGTGTGAAGATTTAACGCAGCCTGTGAGCTCTCTCAGAGTGGACGTTCATGAGGCTAATGAACGGACGGTGAGGAGTGGAAGGTTGTGTGCTGACATAACACAGCCTACCCAGGGGAAGGTACAGAGCTTCTATATCAGCTGTTGGGATTGTATGAGGTTGCACTCGGCTGCGCCCCGAAACCTGGATGTCTGTGAATACCTGAACTGTGCCATTAAACTGTGTGCTGTGTGAGTAAATACCTGAGTCACTGCCTTCTGTCGTGCCGATCCTAACCACTACCTTACAGTGTAAAGCGGGTGGGAGATTCCAAATGGAGGAGTTGGCGATGAAGAAAGAATAACGCCGCCCACTGGGGCGTGTGCTGCTGCATCGAGGAGGGCAGAATGGAGCCTGTGCCCGCCTTTCCAGTCCCCAGCCTCAGGGACTGCTGTAAATTATAAGTTCTTTTTCTGCTGTTTTATAGGGCGGATTTAGCTCATAGAGGGATAGATAGGGAGCAGCTAGGAAGGTGCAAGGACAGGTAGTGATAGTGTAGGGACTTAGATACAGGTGACAGGTTCCCTTTAAAGCAAACTAAGCCACCTTCTCTAAAACTAAGGATATAAAATATGGAAGATTTGAACTGCATAGAAGAAATAGCTTCTCAAATGTATAACTATTTTGACATTTCACGCACATTGGTTTAACACGTTCCTGCATGGTGAATTAGCAGTGATTGGTATGTCTATGCTTGTGCAAAAACAAGCTGAACTCACTAGTATGATGTCCTCAGTACTGCTTATTTAAAGAACCCGGATAGGCCAACAGCCACAGTTGGGCAGTAAACAGTCCAAAAGAAAAAAAAGAAATCTGGTTTCTCCATTAAAAATTATAAAACTGTATTCCAGTGACATTAAAATAAAGTTGTCATCACAGGACAACAGAACATGTTGACGCATTTCGAAAGGACAATCTTAATCATAACATCGATTAAGAACGTCTGATCAAAATGCGTCAACATGTGCTGCTGTCCCTTGATGACAACTTTATTTTAATGTCTCTGGAATAATGGAGATACCAGATTTTTTTTTCTTATGGATAACTTGTATACTTGTGGTCATCATGGAAAAGGAGCAGCTATATGGTGGATTCCCTCTCGCCCTCCCTACAGCTGTATGTCCACACCTTAACTTGTTGCAGGTTTTTTGTTTTTGGGAAAATGCATTTATTAAAGTTTTCTTCTATCTGTTGGTCCTACGTGTCCAATTTACTTAATATCACTTTGTGTACATGTGTTCCACTTGGCTTTATCCTAGGTGACACTATTTTTATTAGTATCTATTAACTATATTATGTGTTTTACAATGTTGTAGAGATAAAGAATAAAAAAAATATATATACCGTACTTGTGGACTGTAAGACAAATATTCTGAAGTGCTGTTTGCAGATCAGAGAAAAATCGCTGCCAAGCATTATCAAAATATATACAATCTAAAGCTAAAAAGAGATGAAAGTGGACTAGAATGTTTAGGTACATATTTTGATTAGTAAAGAAATATATGGTGATAGATTCCCTTTCAAGCAGAAAAGGTGCTTGTGTCTGAGTTAGGAATATTGTAAGTAAAGTTTTAACTACAACAGTGGAAATTCACACCTGCCCTACATTTAGTAATGTGGCATAAATAATTTAAAATTTATCTTTAGCTGAAGGTATCAGTAAACACTTCACCCCACAGAGTTGTGTGTACAGAATAGTAAAGAAGATCATATGTAGTGTCCACAATTGCAGTTATTTTTCTATGATCCAGTTACCGGTACTTCATTCATTTAACAAAACAAATAATTGCTAATAATACTCCAAATTATATTTTTTTAGTGAAAATAAAATTTTGTTATATAGGTAAGGAGGTGAATCTGGAATATTAGAAATGCATACACTACAAAACCAGTGTAAGGGTAAGCTAAAGTTTTATATGTAGGAGCAATTAGAGGAAAAGAAAATATGTACTATTTCATATCTTTTGATGACCTACTGTATATAGCTGCACACAAATAAAATTCTAGGGTTGAATTATTATACAGTAATAACATGTAAATACAAAATCATGATATGGAATTAAGGTTTTATTTAAGTTTAGTGCAAACTGAATAGAAAGTTTTAAAGTACTAAAACATTAAGAAGGTGGAGTTTGCTCCTTCCCAAAATATTTTCCCTTTTAATTCCATGACCCTTACTTAAGGCCTTTATCTTTAGGGTTTTCTTGAGGAGATCGTGAGGTTCTAGCCCTTCAAAAAAGAAATCTTCATTGAAGATTGGGCTACGGCTTCCACGTATCAGGGTACTTCTTTGCTTTTGATTTTTGCCAGGTATAATTGATATGGAAATGTAGCAGCTGATGTTTTTGGGATCTACTGACTCTTTGTACAATCCTTCTGCACTTACAAGGCGAATACGAAGTCTCAGGTTTTCAGGTCGATATTCAGTGGACAGCCTTAAGATTCCTCCAGTATCTAGAGTTACAGCATTATCAATGGGGAATTGTCCAGGGGACAGCAACAGACCATTGGTCGACTGTGTAGGCGAGTGATAGCCCCACTCTTGAGATGGTCTTCTGGTGATACATGGACTACTATCTGTTGAGCTATCCTCATCAGTTGAGATTGAACTATTCCACAGAGCAGAAGACTTATAGCCAACCTTTAATGCCCTAGACAATTTATTTTCCTGGTTGAAGGCTTTTAACAGTGTCATTGGAAAAGATCTGTGGAGCAAAGGAGAGCTAAAAGGAGAGGAGTCAGTTGAAGAAGTTGTGTCACTATCTAAAGTTCCAGAGCGTTTAAGTGGTCGTAACTTCAATGTGCTGTAGTAGTTTGGTGAGGCAATTTCTTTACAAGATATAGTGTTAGAACGAGATCTAGGTAGCAGCATGGGTGGATTAGCAAGGTCATTGTGAAATAGTGATTCTTTTCTTCTTGTATTTGGACTTTCCAGTAAGGTACTGAAACCATAGCAGGTCTGTGTTTTTGCAAGATGTGGCAATGACAAAGCCGCTTGTGACTGAGGATCAGCATTTGTATTTTCCCCTTCGAGAGTATCTTCCACGCTTTCTACTTGAATGGTATGAATGTCAAATACACTTGGTCTTACTGCTTCAAACACTGACATGCTGAGGTCAGGAATGGACAGGTACTGAGGATTTAAATTTAGCTCTTTATGAGTTTGGTGCCTAGGAGGTATACAAAATTCAGGAATGCTATCTGGTGTCAAGACATTTGTAAAAGTGGAAAGATAATGCTTAGGCCTCTCTTTTCCAACCATGGTCAGCATACAAATTTTCAGTGCGGGATAAGCTTAGTGACATCGACATTCACATGTGAAAAAGAGGCCGGGTATGCTGTAACATGAATAAGAAGTAAAAATCATTAGTGAGGTATGAAAACAAGACGTTAGATCCATTGTTTGAAAATTAACATATTTTTGATTTAAAAGAAACACAACTAATGTATCCATATAATGATGAACAATTGCTAAATAATATTACATACAGAAATACAAATACTTAGGCACCTTTCACATCAGTGTTTAATGCTGTTCACGGCAGATCTGGCAGCTTTTTCGCATTTGTCGCGTAACGGCTCACTTGCGACAAGCATGCGGCAAGCCCTATTAGTTGCCTGCGGCACTTGGAGGCATGTGTGGCAAATGCGGTTTTGCCGGAATGCAAGTCAAAAACTGCACCTCACAGTTTTTTTTTTTCACTTGCCGCAAGTGCCGGCAAAACTGCACTTGCTGCACATGACCGCAAGTCCCAATGGGAACTAATGGGGCTTTCCGGATGCTTGCCGAAAGTGAGCCGTTACACAGCAGATGTGGCAAAGATGTAGAATTTGCCGCAAACGGCACTAAAAGCTGGTGTGAAAGCAGCCTTAGAGGGAAAAAATAAGCAATGACTGGTGTAGATTTGATACAAGAGATACACCAAATTTTATTAACAATTGTATTCCTGCTAATAAGTTAGGTAGGGCTTTTAATTAAAACAAAATAATATCTCTCCATTAATGTATAAAACGTTACTTTCTACAAACTAAAGGGGATATCCAGGACTTTACTAAAAAAAATGTGCGTAAGCACTAACAGGCAAGAAGTTACTACCTACCTGACTGTTGGGCCTGATATTATTCTTCAATGGCACAGAACGGTCACAGATGCAGGACAGCCGATGTCATGCTAATTGGCAGCCAGCTGTCACAATTAGGCAACAGGGAACTAGCTGTCAATCAGCATTACGTCGACAGTACTATCTTGTCAAAATAGTAGGGTGGAAAATAAATCGCCACTCCCTTGACGTAAGGTCAGCCAAAGTGGCTAAATCCCCAACAGGAGCAGTTTGTGACAGCTTTGTGCAAGCGAAATGCTTTGGTAGATTTTTATTTTAGTTTTTTGCAAATATTGCTTTTAAGTTGTGAAATACTGTAGTTTTGAGTACCATAGAAAAAAAAAAATGGTAAAATCCTAGTTCTCTACTGCCATTATTGCAAGGCTCTGTGTACACTGGTATCGTGCAAAAGTCGGAGATTGCTCTGATTTTTGCATCCAAATCAAAAATCAGATAGAATCGGATCTGAGAGATCGGATGGCAATTAGGCCAAATCCGATCCAATCTGTGGTTTTTAATATGGGGCCCTATGGAGCAGGGTCCGAGGAAACATCTGATGTCTCCTCGGACCAGATTTTAGTGTACTGAGCATGTTCAGTACACGGGTCATTCCATGTCAAGTGATCCAAAAATGAATATTTTTTTTCCCTGACGTCCTCAGATTTTTTAAATTTTTTTTCTATATGAAGAACAACTTTAGTTAATTACAAAAAAAAAGTTTTGAATTTTTTTCTTTATCAGTTAATTTTTTACAGATTTTTAAAGTTTTAAAAAAGTGCGAATTTTGGCCTGGTATGGCTTTACATTTTCTATCATATCTCGGGCTAGAAATAAGATAGAGAAACAAATAAACACCAATCTACTCAGAACTGTGCAGGCTTTCACCAGACATGTCACAAGAGGATCTTTGTTAATATTTTACCCATGTGATCGCAAACGCAAAACTTTAAAATGCATTTCCGAAAAATCGGTGCGCTTTAAATATTTCAAAAACTGCCCATGTGTCTGCTTTGCTCTTAGCCACATCTGTACTAAATTTGAAGTTGGGATCGCGATGGGATCATATTTTAAAATATTTTAATATTAATAGCGTCAATGGGTCATTCTATATCAAGTGATCTAAATATGAATATTTTTTTTTACCTGACGTCTTTAGATTTTTTTTATTCTTTTTCTTTATGAAGTACAACTTTAGTTAATTACAAATTAAAAGTTTAGAATTTTTTTCTTCATCAGTTAATTTATTACAGATTTTTAAAGTTTAAAAAAAAGGGTGAATTTTGGCCTGGTATGACTTTACATTTTTTTTGTCTCAGGCTAGAAATAAGATAATGAAGTGGGAGAGGCATCATTTTACTCAGAACGGTAACAGCTTTCATTTGATATGTTACAAGACTATGTTTCTTTATATCAAATTCAAACTATTGACGGGCAATTGTGAAAAAATGACTGATTGTGTTCTTGGTTATATTTGTGCAGAGATTCAACTTGGGACCTGTCAAATTTATATATTTTTTATTTTATGGTTGTATGAGTTATCACAACTTATTGAATAAAACATTTATATGCAACAAAAAAGAAACACAAAAAACAAATCCCATAAGTGCCAGGATAAATACATCTTAATCATCAGAACACAACGCTCAGCATTTTCAACTTGAATGTATTGAACAAACCAAAAGAAGAAAGGTGATCATATCCTCAAGTTTGATTAAACAAGATTAAAAGAACCAAAAATGTTAACCCCTATTTATACATATAAATTTGTTTTCTATTCTATCACTAAACATGTGATTTATGAAGTGTTTAATAAGAATAGTACAGTAGTTAAATCATCGTTCTATAAATTATGAACTAATCAAACAATTAATAGTATGTTTTTAAAGTGGCATTTTATCAATTTGTCCCTTCTAGTGGGTGAAATGTAATCTTGTCCATAAACGCTTACTAGCAATCGCCATTTCCTTGTGTGTCAAAGAGTATGTCCGGCCTGTCACGGTGTTAGGCTCCGCCTGAGTTAATATCTGATTTTTGTGCACTTTTAAAATGTCTGGCTTTCTTGGATACACAAAGGATGGCGCTGGACCAGAAGGATGCAATAAAGTCAATTCTACTTCTTCATTTTCACAATCTTTGGAGAGTACAGTAGCCAGCCACCAGCGCCAATTATATTCATATTTTTTCAAAATGATTGCAACAGAGTCTATGATAAAATGCTGTTTCTTGAGAATTAGCAGCCATTGCTGTGTGGGAAAAATACAGTTAATATTAAGTAAGGAAGATAGGTAATAAAAATAAAGATTTACAGTACACTTGAGATACAACTGTATTACTATAAAGTGAGTTTTAGGGCTAGCGCGCACAGTTTTTTCTGCCTGCAGATACACGCTGCAGTTTTGGCAGCTTGTTTTTCTACCAAGTTTTTACCACATATGCGTTAGTTTTTTTAATCGCTAGTGAAAAAAATGGCAGCTTTTTTTATATAAATGATAAATGCTGCATTTATTGCAGCGATTAAAAAGTAGTTCAAGCAGTGATTTACTCACTCTTGAGTGTTTCCAAAAACACTGCATGTGGTGAACCCCATAGAAATCAATGGGGCTGTTTTTCTGAATGATGATCCCTAAGAATAGCACTGTGTGTATTGGCCCTTAATAATAAAAGCATTAAACTATTAATATATTTACTCACCCATATTTTAGTACACAGCCTTGATGGCTTTGTACAGACTATTGTTTGTTCAGGAGTGAAGATGTCCAGACATGTCAGGACATGAAAGGTCTGAACGAGCTGTCTTACTTCCTGAATGCAGTGAGTACACACTTAACATGATTGACAGAGCTGCTGGCCTATCATCTGCTCTGCATTCACTGTCTATCCCTGTGCTTTCTCAGGTTGAGCCCTAACAAAGCTTTTTCCTATATGTCCTCTCCTGCTTCTAAGCTGTAACATATCAAAATAATACAGTAATGTCTAAAAATAATGGATTTGATAAATATAGACCCCACGCTTTTAGACCACAGGTTGAACAGATCTGAATTCAAGATTTTTGAATTGACACTATAATAGTTAAATATTTTAAAATATGATCCCATCACGATCCCAACTTGAAATTTGGTACAGATGTGGCTAAGAGCATAAAAGACACATGGGCAGTTTTGGAAAATTTTTATTAAAACGTTTTTTCGGAAATGCGTTTCAAAATGTTGCGTTTGCGTTCGCATGGGTAGAAAATTAAAATTAACAAATATACTCTTGTGAAATATCTGGTGAAAGCCTGGACAGTTCTGAGTAGAATGGTGTTTATTTTGTTTCTCTATCTTATTTCTAGCCCAAGATAAAGAAATGTATAGTCATACCAGGCCAAAATTCACACTTTTTTTAAACTTTAAAAATCTGTAAAAAATTAACTGATGAAGAAAAAAATTCTAAACTTTTAATTTGTAATTAACTAAAGTAGTACTTCATAAAGGAAAAAAAATAAAAAAAATCTAAAGACGTCAGGTAAAAAAATATTCATATTTAGATCACTTGATCTGGAATGACCCATTGACGCTATTAATAGTAAAATATTTTAAAATATGATCCCATCGCGATCCCAACTTGAATTTTGGTACATATCTGGCTAAGAGTAAAGCAGACACATGGGCAGTTTTTGAAATATTTAAAGCGCGCCGATTTTTCGGAAATGCGTTTTAAAGTTTTGTGCTTGCAATCACATGGGTAAAATATTAACAAAGATCCTCTTGTGACATATCTGGTGAAAGCCTGTATAGTTTTGAGTAGAATGGTGTTTATTTTGTCTCTCTATCTTATTCCTAGCCTTAGTTATGAGGAGAAACGTAAAGGCAGGCAACAGCGAAATTCGCACTTTTTCCGAACTTTGAAAATCATTTAAAAAAAAAATAAATTTTTAAAAAAAAATTTCTCTTCACATTTTGCATTGTCTGACATGCTATTATCAAATAACAAAATCTCAAAAGAATTAAAAATATAGAGGTAATAATCATTGGTTCACTTGACATGGAATGACCCACACTAAAACTGCTCCTAACCATCTAATTTCACTTCCGCAATGTATATACATACAGTGCAGAAGTAAAATTAAGTAAAGCAGGGGTTAAAAATAAAGAATATGTATGCTCACCTGTCCACGAGTCCCCTGGTGTCTCCAGCACCTCCTGCCTGTAGGACCTGCCGTGATGTCACAGTCATATGAACGGTTACCGCGGTAACCGGTCATGTGACTGTGACATCACGCGAGGTCCTGTAAGGATCAGAAGATATAGCTGGAGACGCCGGGGGACTCGTGGACAGATGAGAATAAAGATATTTTTTAGTCCGGAGTAGAGGGGAGAAGAGGGGGAAACACAAGGTAGAAGCGGGAGTATCGGGGGAGAACAGGAAAACACAGGGGAGAAGAGGGGAGAAGCAGGAGTATCGGGGGAGAGCAGGGGAGAAAAGGGGAAAAGAGGGGAGAAGCAGGAGTACCGGGGGAGAGCAGGGGAGAACAGGGACAGACAGGTGACAGGAGGCAGAGAGGAGCGAGATGACAGGTGGAGCCGGCCAAACTGATCCTGCAAAATGTCAGAATCGGATGCCTATTTGGCATCTGATTGCAGGGATCAGTTTGGATCCGATGCTGTCTGATTTATATCGGACAGCGTCGGATTGCACAAAATCGTAGTGTGAAAGCAGCCTAATGCATATTGATCAGTTTTCTAACAGAACCCATTCACACATAACAGATATGGCATGTTTTTGTTGCTTTTTTTCTCTGTATAAAATACTGCTGCAGACTACAATATTCTGCTTGTGCAACAGAAGGATGAAAGCTTAGAACAATGGAAAATTAATGTATTGGCTGTCTCCTGGGATATAGGTAATACTCTGTAGTACATAATACAGTATAAATTTCCTTGACAAACCTACATTGGTATATGTGTATAGACATGCTTGCTTAAGTGGACATATTTTTTACAAACTTAATTTCAATCGGTTTAAGTTAGAGCAATAGAGAACATCATGGACAAGCTTTGCAATAGTGCCACTCTTGCTTTCATTTTTGTTTACAGTGAACAAGATTCAGACACATCTAAAAATAAGTTTTTGTTAGTTTAAAGAAGACCAATCAACATTTTTATATGCTAAACTAAACTGCTTACACCATTATAAAGTGGCTGAAGATCTTTGAATAACACACACACATATATATATTTTTATTTCTCATCTCTCACCAAAATAATAGTTTGACATTTTTAGATGATACTTTCCTCTTCATCCAACTAGCGTCATTAGAGTTACAGTTGGGGAAATAAGTATTTGATCCCTTGCTGATGTTGTAAGTTTGCCCACTGCCCTAAACATTACTAGTCTATAATTTTAAGGGTAGGTTAAACAGTGATGGTACCTTTACACGCCGCTACAGGATGGTGGAAACAACCGGTAGATGAGACAAATGTATCTTGCACCGCCAAATCAACCCGCGGTCGCGGCGTGTAAAGATGGTTGTTGCCACCCGTCACTTGAGGCACCTGTTTCAGAGCAGAGCTCAAAAACAGGTTGATTTCAAGGCGATGGTTACGGCCTGTATCGGCGTGTAAATAAGGAACAGGAGGGTTGTTTCGACACCTTGCTATCTACCTGGGGTGTGACACAGGCTCCGGGATACCGCGCCCCATCAGCGATCATTGGTGGAAGCTCCTGCGTTACGATTGGTAGACGCTGCATAGGGCGGCATATTTAAGGAGCTGACCAGTCACACTACACAATTGCTCGAGCGTCATGTATTAGTCAGCCTCCTGTGCTGGCTGCCCAATCATGATGTTATTGCTTTGTCCTATCAGCGTACGGAATTCTCGCAATCCACAATTGTGGCACGCCTATGTGTTGTCCCTGCTGCCTTTGTTCCGCCCATATTACCTTGTTATAGCGGCGTGTAAATGAGGTAAGGTGTAAAGGTGGTGCGGGTACCGTTTTCAACCGTTTGTGCGTGCTCGTGCACGTGAAGCACCCGGTTGTTTCCACCATCCTGTATCGGCGTGTAAAGGTACCATGAGAGATAGAATATTGAAAACAAACTCCAGAAAATCACATTGTCTAAATTATAATAATGTATTTGCATTTTGCAGAGAGAAATAAGTATTTGATCCTCTACCAGCCTTTAGGAGCTCTGGCTTCTACAGACCAGTTAGGCTGCCTTGACACTGCTTTTTTGATGCATCCGAGTCTATCTGTGTTAAATCGGATAGACTCGGATACAATTTTTGCTCCTATGTATCCCTATGGGCTCGGATTGTGCTCGGATGTGTCCTTTTTGCCATCCGATTTATGCACAATCCGTAGCCTTCCGATTTAGTCACGGATCCAAAATCGTAGCCTGCTGCGATTTTGGTGTCCATGACTAAAATCGGACACCACGGATCTGTGATGGATCCGTGATAGTCCGTAGGGCTACACAATGGTATCCTATGGACATCGGATCCGATTCTAAATCAGATCCGATGTCGGCTCCGTGATTATGTACTGAGCATGCCCAGAGGCAGTGCTCAGTACATAACCATGTCTGTCCCTATCACTCCCTGTCTGTCCCTGCCTGTCCCTCTGCTATCTTTGCTCTCCTCTATCCTCCGCCCCGTCCTCCCCCCTGTCCTCTCCCCTCCGGTATGTGAAAAAAAAAATCCTCCCAGAAGATACTTTACCCTCCGCCAGCTAAGGGGATTTGAGAGTCCCCTTTTAGTGGCCATCAAGAGAGGTCCTTGCAGCCACCAGAAGGAGACTGTTGCATGGAGCCGCACAGACAGCCCAAAAACGCAGTGTGAAGCCGGCCTTAGACGCTTCTAATGAACTCGTTACCTGCATTAACGACAGCTGTCTTAAATTGTCACCTATATAAAAGACTCCTGTCAACACACTCAATTAATCAGACAGACTCTAACCTTTACAACATGGGCAAGACCAAAGAGCTTTCTAGGGATGTCAAGGAAAAGATCCTAGACCTGCACAAGGCTGGAATGGGCTACAAAACCATAAGTAAGGTGCTGAGTGAGAAGGAGACAACTGTTGGTGCAATAGTGAGAAAATGTAAGAAACACAAAATGAGTGTCAATCGACATCAATCTGGGATTCCATGCAGTAGCTCACCTCGTGGGGTATCTAGGATCATGAGGAAGGTGAGCGATCAGCCTAAAAACTATTGGGAGGAACTTGTTAATTATTTTAAGGCAATGGAATAAAACGATGTTTGGGTGAGCGCTGGGATATGAAGACAGCTACACTTCAACAAGTATATTACCTGTAAGTTTATTGTTCAAATCACACTAGGTCCTCTCCCACAACATGTTTCGACGCTCAGGGCGTCTTCCTCAAGTGGAAGACGCCCTGAGCGTCGAAACATGTTGTGGGAGAGGACCTAGTGTGATTTGAACAATAAACTTACAGGTAAAATACTTGTTGAAGTGTAGCTGTCTTCATATCCCAGAGCTCACCAAAACATCGTTTTATTCCATTGCCTGCATATCTATCTCCCTATGGGGAGAGCGGTGGAGCATCTCCGGAGGAAGACAAATCTAACAGAGGAGAGGAAAACACGTGATGGATCACGTGCAATTACACAGGGGAACACCGAGGAAAAAGGGAAAGAAATCCACACCGTCCAGAGAGAGACCCCGTGCACTCACTACGTGAGCCCCCCTGTTGTGCGGACAGCACAACAGGAAAAGGTGAGTGTAACGGTGACTTAACAGAGGGTGGATATAAAACATAAAGTAGCGTGGCGCAACCTATTTCTATATCTCATTACAATTATTTTAAGGCAGCTGGGACCACTGTCACCAAGAAAACCATTGGTAACACATTACGCAGTAACTGCAAAGTCCCACTGCTCAAGAAGGCACATGTGCAGGCCCACCTGAAACTTACCAATGAACACTTTGGTGATTTTGAGAGTGATTGAGAGAAGGTGCTGTGGTCAGATGAGACAAAAATTTAACTCTTTGCATTAACTCGCAATGTTTTGAGGAAGAGAAATGCTGCCTATGACCCAAAGAACACTGTCCCCACAGTCAAGCATGGCGGTGGGAACATTATGTTTTGGAGGTGTTTCTCTGCTAAGGGCACAGGATTAGTTCACCGCATCAATGGGATAATGGATGGAGCCATGACCGTAAAATCCTGAGTGGCAACCTCCTTCCCTCCGCCAGGACATTAAAAATGGGTCGTGGCTGGGTCTTACAGCACAACAATGACCCAAAGCATACAGTCAAGGTAACAAAGGAGTGACTCAAAAAGAAGCATATTAAGGTCATGAAGTGGCCTACCCAGTCTCCAGACCTTAATCCCATAGAAAAATTATGGAGGGAGCTGAAACTCTGGGTTGCCAAGCGACAGCCTCAAAATCTTAATGATTTAGAGATAATCTGCAAAGAGGAGTAGACCAAAATTTCTCCTTACATGTGCGCAAACTTCATCATCAGCTACAAGACATGCCAACAAGGGTTTTGCCACCAAATATTAGGTATTGCTTGCCAGAAGCATCAAATACTTATTTCTCTCTGCAAAATGCAAATAACTTTATATGATTTAGATGATATGATTTTCTGGATTTTACTTTTGATATATTCTATCTCTCACTGTTAAAATTAACCTACCCTTAAAATTATAGACTATTCATGTCTTTGTCAATGGGCAAACTTACAAAATCAGCAAGGGATCAAATACTTATTTTCCCCACTGTATTTCTCTGGAGTAGTTTACTTTTTACCTTGCATGATAGCACCCAATTATTAGAAGACAGTGACCCACTATATAAGAAAGAGGAAAAATGGAAATACCCCAGAGAAGGTTTCTCTCTGTCATATGGTAAGACTGATGTATCTAACCAAGTGCTGGCATATTTAATCAGGTCATACAGATTTCACTTCCAACATCTATATTGATTACAAGTGCAGAAGGAGGAGAACACAGCTGTGTCATTACGTACTCTGTTTTCTATCTATCCCCAACATCAGGGAATAATGTTCAGTACCAGGAATAGATGCAGAACTATATATGTGACACACTATGTCATGCTGGTGGGTGTAAGCTCACTGGCCACAGGTCAGGCCTGCCCTGGAGGGGTGTGATTAAGTGTCTACCGGGTCTGCACTTGAGCTTCTAATGGTGAGGATAGGCAGGGCTGCCGGTAAATGCTAGGTACCACTCCAGGGCAGTCCCCAGGATTGCAGCAGCTGACCAAAAGGTCAGAGGAGCAAAAGCAGGGTACAGAAGGGTGAGATTGCCAAATTTCTAACAGTTCAACATCAGTGCAAGCAGTGCAGGATCAAGGTACAAGGCCAAGGTCAGGAATAGAGGAAAGGTCAGACCAGATGGGTATATAGGCAAGGTCAGTAATGGGAAATTTAATACAAGAAAGTTCAAGAAATGGATGCTAGCAGATAAACTGACTGGGAACCATGTAAAGGCAGAACGTGTTCAGAGAAGCTGTCTAATATAATATGCTAGCATGGAGTAAGTCATTAAACCTAATCTTTGCAGGACACAGCAGGGTTAAATTCCAGCAAAGACTGGCCCCACCTCCCAAAGGCCAAATGGAAGGCATATGCACAAGTATCTGTGCAAAGGTGTGCTGCAAAAGGGAACTCAGTAAGGAAATATGACAAGAGAATTTACGCGGTTAGAATAAAAGGGATGTAGGTGTTGTTAGACGGCTCACCTTTCCTCTAGGCCAAAACCCTTACAGTCAACTAGATAGAAGGTCCTTCCCCAAACCTTCTTGGCATCCAGGATGTCCTTCACTATAAATTTGTCTGAATGACCCACAAGAGCAGGAGTAGAGGCAGCAGTAAGGATCCTGGATAAGCAGTTCAGGACCGCTGATTTTAGAAGCGAGACATGGAAAGAATTAGGCTTGTGTAGGCTCACCAGAAGCTGTAGTCTGTAGGGCACAGGATTGATTTGTCTGAGAACCTTGAAAATGCCCAAGGAATCCAGTGAGTGAGCTTATAAGACAGCACCTTTAGGCAAATGTTGCGAGACAACAGACCTTGTATTTGGGCCGATAATGGGGAGGAGAACCTCTCCTCGTATCTGCTTGGGACTTAATGCTGCACAGGGACTTGAAGAGGGAGGACCTGTGTCTGCTGCCAGATCTGAAAGAAGTTTCCATAAGAGGAATCAGTTTCTGGTACTACGGAGGAAGTGTTATGCCCGATATATTACCCCTCTTCCCCCCCCCCCACCCAATTTTCAAACTTGCCAGGAACTACCTAAAAGGACCAGAGCATCATTGTTCTCCTTAGGCTCCCGGGACCTCTCTTTAGGACTGTATCCCTTCCTGCCTCCTCTTTTCTTCATGGCCAGGAAGTCCTTAACTTCATAGATGTCCTCAGCACTGACAGGAGAAGGAGGATTACCTGGATCCTGGATATAGCAACTGGGAACAACTGGCTTCAACAGGGAGTTATGCATCCGCAAGGAGAAAGGAAATTTGAAATGGTAATACACCTTGATGATACGCCGGAGCACTTCAAAGGGATTGATATAACAAAGAGCCAATGTCACGATGGTCTCTCTTACCTGGGAGACTTCTGACTGGTTTTGGACCTCTGTCTCATGTCTATATTGAGACTTCATATTAAACGTACTTTTTTCCTTTGGCAGTTGAGGAGTTAATGTCAGTCTCTGCTGCCAGCAAGCTAGCTAGGTCTTATCCAGGTGGGGCAATTTTGTGATTACTCCTTCCCCCTTATATATCCCATGGTCCCAGCATGCTCTGCTGGTGATTGAACTCATTCTGACCAAAGCTTACTGAGGTGAAAGAAGCCTTCTGGAGAACCTTCTGTTGCTAAGCCATCTGCTGTTTGGGAGAAGTGGCAGCAGGTGTGAAGTTGCTGCTTTGTTGTTCCTCGTCTCTCTTCCCCTTTCCTCTTGTCTCCTTTAATGTAGTGGATGGAACTATTGCTCCCGCTGGCCTTTCTCTATTGAGGGCTAACATCAGGGCCAGCAAGGGATTAAGGTATCCTGCTCTGCGATGAGTTGAAAGAACTCATATAGAGACGGTAGGTAGATCAGTGCACAGCCGCAGGTGAGTACAGGAGGTAACCTCTCCCCCATTCCCTATGAGCAAGGTCTTCTACTGTATTTATCCCTCTGGTGTCTCCCTGTCTGCTGTTTTCCATTGTGAGCCGTACATCGTAGGTCTGTGCTCACAGTCACGCACGGTAGGAGGACATCCCCCTTAGTCTAAGTGTGACAGCCAGCTTGAATGATGGGACCTTAAGATGGATGTGCCTAGAAGACAGTCATACATTATCTCCGGGTTGGAATGGTGGGGGTCCAGGCGTCTTTTGTCCAAATGCACCTTGGTTTGAACCGATGCCTGCTTCAGTGAGGTCGTGGTTCCTGTTCAGACCTCCTTGAAGTCCTTGTTCAGGGACTCAACTGCAGGATTGCCGGAAGCAGGAGGCAATATAGTTGGAATCCTTGGATGCAGTCCGTGAACAATAAAAAAGGGAGAGTTAGAGGAGGACTCACTGACATGGTTGTTGTATGAAAACTCTCCTCACAACAGCAGCACGACCCAGTGGATGCAGTGTCCATTCACAAAGTGTCGTAGATAGTTGGTGAGCACTTGATTCACTCGCTCCACTTGGTCGTTAGATTGTGGGTGATTGGCCGAGGAGAAGTCCAGGGAGACATCCAACAGCCTACATGGGGAATGCCAGAATCAGGAGATGAATTGAACCCTTCTGTCAGAGACAATGTGGACTGAAAGGCCGCGAAGACGGAGGACATGCTGGATAAAGAGCTCTGCGGGTTTAGGAGCGGAAAGGAGACCAGACTGCAGAATGAAGTGTCCCATTTTAGAGAACCGCTCTACCACAACCCAGATTACTGTACAACCGGATGATGCTGGCAGATGAACTCCATGGCGATGTGCTGCCAGGGAGCAGACGGAATTGGAAGCGCAAGAAGGCGACCGGGTGCCAGTTTTTTGGATGTTTTATTGCAAGCAAAGGAGGTATAGGCTGAAACAAAGTGCAGGACTTCTTGGTGCAAGAGATTAAGTGATCAGCTGTAACGTCTTCTTTTGACTGGCATGGCTGGCACGCTTAGAAGAATGACCCCAGCGTAGGACTCACTTCTTGTGCAAAGGACCAGTAGGCGGGAGGTAACCCGGGGTAAGACTGCAGGAGGCCGCGGGGTGGAACCAGACCATACTAGTCTGAAGCAGTGACTGTGACAAGACTGACCTCATCGAAGAACATGTCCGGATAGCCATTACAGGACAGGTTCATGGAGATACAACCATGGAATTCCTAGAAGAAATGGTGGAGAAAGATTCGGTAACACTTACAAGGTAATTTTCTCTCGATGGAGTGCTTCGGTTTGAAGCTCTACCTCTCTAGTGATACCAAGAAAGGAATCCTTCAGGGGTCTTTCCTCTACGGAGATGATGTGTCAGGGCTTTCATAGAGGAACAACTGGAATCCCGAACTTCCACAGCTTGCTGGATGAAGTTTCCTCCAGACCCGGAGTCCAGATAGGCCATCTTGGAAAACCGCACCTTTCCGAAGATCACTTGTGTAGATATAGTTAGTGGAGAAGAGGAATCATTCTCACCTAGTTAGACCTCCCTTACCTGTTCTAGGTGGAAGAGATTTCGGACCTCTCGGTACCACAGTGTTGACCGGGAGCTGAGCATCCACCATGTAGTTGAAGATTCCTAGAGAGCTCCTCCTCTTGCTGATTCTTCTACACCTTGACACGGTCGAGCTATGTGAGTTCATCCTCAGAAACCATAGTGGGACAAAGCGGAAAACAAGGTTTTGGTCAAAAAGATATTGGGCGGGAAAATCGTTCCTTGAGAATCATCTCTGTTAGGTGCTCCTGGAGACGCAGGTCAATCCACATGGTGAGGGATATAATATTATTCAGAGGGAACCCTGTTGCAAATTGAAGAGAGACTCCATGGCAGATATGGCATGACCAGGCTCATCAAAAATCTTGCAGAACGTTATAGATATTCCTGCAGATTAGACATGATGGGATCATTCCGCTCTATTAGTGGGTGGAACCAGGTTAAAGCCTTACCCTCCATGTGAGCGGCTAGGAAAGCGTCCTTGGACATGTCAGTCGGATAATGCTGAGGTAATACATGAAACTACAGCAAGCATTGGTTGAAAAATCCTCTGTACAACTTGGGGTAACCATCATAATGAGGAGGCTTGCAGAAGTGAGAACAGGGTCCCGTTGTAGTCGCAACCATTGGGTTCTGTGCCGGAGGCTGAAAAGCAGGGGGAGCAGCAACCAGCTGTACCTCAGTTATTCGTTCATCCATGGAGGTCATGTAGTCCAACATGCGGATCTGCATCTCACATTGGCGATTTAGTTTCTGATGAAGCTCTGCTAAATGGGACATGTTGGTGGGCTCAGCAGCCTGAAGATTAGACAGGCGGGTATCCAGGGTCACTACTTGATACTGGCTCTGACGAAGTGCAGCCAGTTCTCTCTGGGCTGAGAATCGGGTGGTAGCTAAATACTCGATACAGCAAGAGACTGGAGTGTGACTTCAATAAAACCAAGGATATTCATTAAAAGAATGTTAAACAAAGGGAAAGGTGTCGAGGGGAGGACCCTCTGGATCACAACACCAAACTCCCCTGGCGGAGCACCAGTGAGGTTACCCCTGTCCAGGGAATAATCAGGCACAGCACCAGGAGCTCTAAATGCCGTGAATCCCAAACCAGAGGGGCGACCCATACAGACTGAACAGAAGAGATGAGGAGACTGTGAAACACTGGCTCTGTCAGTAGGGTGAATCCTGGGAGTGCTGTACAATCCCAGAAAGGCTGATCCAGCCGTTATAGGAATTCAGATGGTTCCACGGACTTCAGGAGAGGCTTGGCCAGCCCAGGGTCTGCAGCATCCAGAAAAATCCAGGATTATGAACCGCCAGCAGAGGATTCTGTGGAGACAGAGAGAATAATGCTGAAAGCAAGGCAACAGTCTTCCTAGTGCAGAGCACTGCAGGAGAGAAACTTTGAGAGAGGCAACATTCCTAGAGAATGAACATGTTGCCAAGGCACCTCTCATAGGGGGAGGATGCCTTTTATACACAGAGCATCTCAGCACTCAGAGAGCTAATAGAGAACAGGTGTACTGTCTCTTTAAATGTGTGCAGGATGCGGCGTGCACAACCTAAGTACATTCCCAGGAGACCTGCCAAGAGGATGCAGGTTTCTGGATGAGAAGGAAGCAGATGGCTGCATGGAAAGCAGAACAAGCGGAGCTGCGTGTTGGGCACCGATCTCCCTGCTCAGTAGAGACCGACCCTGCAGCAGGGACAGAGCAGGTGAGGCATATAGAGCCGTGTGATGGGCACCAGTCTCTCTATCCATGAGAGACCAGTCCCGTGGCCGAAGCCATAACAGGAAGCAGAAATAGGAGAGGGCACTTGGGTGTGCTGGGAAAAAAGCAACAAAGAATGGAGATGCACCAGAGGACTTCTTGGTGTGCTTGTAAGAAAATGGAGCAAAGATCCAGCTGTATATGCAGTAGCTTGCACAAAGCTCTCCAAAATTTAGAAGTGAACAAATGCCACGATCCAAGACTATGTGGAGATGAAAAACATGATGAAGAACTGAGTGGCGAGTTTAGGAGCAGAGGGAAGACCAACCAGAGGAATGATAACAGCCATCTTGATAAACTGATCCACCTTGAGCCTAATAATATTGCAATTCTCTGAGAGAGGCAGGTTCACGATGAAATCCATGGCAATGAATTGCCATGGAGCAGAAAGAAGTGCCAAAGGCAGAAGAAAAACCCAAAGCAAAGTCCCTGGAGCATTTGTTTCTGGTACACTATGAACTATCAGTCATGAAGCCCCAAACATCCTTCGCCAGAAAGGGTCGCCAGAAACATCATATAATTGGCTTAGTGGATTTATGTATCCCATGTAGCCAGCTAACTTGGATTCATGACAAAATTCTCCTCCTCTAATCCTTAGGTAACAAAGGTCTTGCTTCGAAGAATTTTTCTTAAAAGGACTGGGGCTGCTTCAATGATGTGCTGAGGCTCCACAAAGGAATCAGTCACATCAAATTCTTTAGACAGGGAATTGGCTTTAACATTCATCTCCGCAGCTTGGAAACCTAATTCAAAGTTAATGAGCAAAGAGGAATGTCCACCTGGCATGATGATTTTATTCAGCCGCTGGGTGGACTTTAGGAAGGTCAGATTCTTATGGGCTATGTGTATTATTACTTGAGAGCTGGCACCCTCCAATAGATGTCGCCATCCTTAGTGCACCATCTTGATAGCCAGAAGTCCACAATCTCCAATAGTATAATTTTGCTCAGCCGGAGAAAACAGTTTGGTGAAGTTCTTTTTAACAGCACTGCCACAGCCCCGATAGATGGGGCATCTATCTCCAAAAGATACTGCTTATTGAGATCAGGATAATGCAGCACCAGAACACTGGCAAAAGCCTCTGGCCAGTCTCTGGAATTAAACCCCTTCTTGGTTAAAGAGGAGCTGTCACCCCCCTGGTGCTATGCTAACTGAATGCAGCACTGAATGCAGTGTGCCTGCTGCATTCAGGGAAGGGGTGTCCATGTTTCTAGCCCCCCTGTAAATTGTTAAAAAGACTTTATAAAGTGTATAGATGAGTCCAGAGGGACTTACTCAATAATGAGTCTTTGCTGTTGCTGGTGTCCTGCCCACCTCCAGCCCTCTGTGATGACACAGGAGGCTGAAAAAGAGAGGATAGGAGGTGGCACATAGAAGACTGCAAGCGGGGGAGGGACAGACACATAAAGAAGGCTAAACGAGAGGTGGCACAGAGGGGGCTGGAGGCGGGGAGGACACCAGCAACAGCAATGACTCATTACTGACTAAGTCCCTCTGGACTCCTTATCTGTACACTTTATAAAGTCTTTTTAACAGCTTACAGGGGAGCTAGAGACATGGGGAGCCACTTCCCTGAATGCAGCAGACACGCTGCATTCAGTTAGCATAGCACCAGGGGGTTGACAGGTCTTTAAGGTGGAGATGCAATGGGTGCCATAAGAGTTGAGAAGTGCCAGATAAATTACCTGTAAAAGCTGGCGAAACCCATGAAGCACTGGATGATGCACACACGTTAAAGATGAGGCCAGGAAAACACAGCAGAAGCTTTCTCTAGATTCATTTTAAGACCTTGGTTAGAAACAATATAACTGAGGAAATGCAATGTGGGTTTTTAGAAAGTATATTTGCACAGCTTGACAGACTTGCTTTACATAGTGGGGTCTGACTGCATGCTGCAAGTGCAGTGTTGGTTTTTGATTTTGGCATTGATGGTAAGTTTTTCTAATGCTGCTTTTCTCAGTAGTTTTTGTACATAATTTGTTAGGACTCATGAGCATGAGGATCCGTGACGTGGATAATGAGCTTAAGTGTCTTGGCCAATGCATGAACAAATACCTCATCTATAAGGTTTTTTGTTTATCACATAAAAAACTTTTTTGCACTTTTTTTTATCATTTTCGGGGTGCAGCTGGGCCCCGTGGGGCGCCGTTCATCTAGTGGTGCAGAAGCATCGTACTGGGGGGGCCCATTGGTTAGGTGGCAGAGCCAGTGGTAGCTTTCAGTCACTCTGCATCATTTGTATCTGTGTGAATGGTGTCCTAAGCAAGCCCATTATGTGCATATCAGCCTGCACCTGGGCTTGCTTTACATAGTGGGGTCTGACTGCATCCTGCAAGTGCAGTGTTGGTTTTTGATTTTGGCATTGATGGTAAGCATATATGTTTCAAGCTAAAGACATTTTCGACAAGTCACAAATTAATTAAAATTCTCAAATTTATTTCAGATCATTTTTTAAAAGATCACACAGGTTGGGGATACATCTCAGCTGTGCCGCACCTTCTCCTCCTCCTCTCCGGGTCCGCGCTACAGGTGATGGCTTAGGGAGCTGTGCGGGCTGTGTGGTTGCCCTGGGCTGCACCTTACCGGACTCCTCCGCCGCCTCCTCTCAAAGTACAACCTGCACAACATTTTCAGGGCGCGCGCAGCATCTGCTAATTTCAAGCTAATATTTCCACAAAAAAGATGGGAAAAATAAATTTTAGCACTTCTGGCACTTTAATACAAATTTTATTTTTGTAGCAAGAACATATTCCGTAGCGATTTACAAAACAGAGAGGACATATTCAGACAATATCAGACATTGCACAGCAATACTTTATTCAACAATTCAAGCCAGGAGTGAGGGTCCTGCTCACAATCTTATAATGTATGAGGAAATAGGGGAGACATCCATCAATATAGAAAATAAATAAGGGGTATTTGATTAAAGTCGCATAAACCAGTCATCAGTCAGTATTTGTATAAATACAGATACAATATGCCATTGAGTGCAGGAAGGATGTGAGAACACATGATAGAAGGGACTGATTCTGAGGAAAAGTTAGGAAAGGAGAATAGGGAATACACACGGCACATCAGTGAGGCAATGGGCTAGTCTAAAGAAATGTGTTTTTACAGCACGTTTAAACTATAGATACTGGGAATTAACCGTATTGCCTAAGGTATAACATTCCAGAGAACTGGTGCATCGCGAGATAAGTATTGGAGAATGGAGAATGGAGAATCAGGTTCAGATTATAGACTTTATCATGGTATGATCAATTTATAATTTAAAAATAGTGAAAATACCTATTTCATTTCAGAGTGTAGCAGTGGACAATGATGAGATGCTAGTTAAAGTACTGAGGGCATATACCGTATATACTCGTGTATAAGCCGAGTTTTTCAGCACAAAAAATGTGCTGAAAAGTCCCCCCTCGGCTTAAACACGAGTCATATAGCGGTATACAGCGCCCCCCCACCCCCATCAGTGGTATACAGGGCATACAGGGCCCCCCCTTGCTGCCGCACACCTGTAAAGCAATAGATCATTATACTTATCCCTGTCGCCGCCGCCGCTCTCTGACACCGCGCTCCTCCGGGTCTTCATGCTTCCTCCTCCGGCGCACAGATAATGACGTCATCTCCTGTGCGCCGGAGGAGGAAGCATGAAGACCCGGAGGACCGCGGTGCAGAGCGGCGGCGACAGGGATAAGTATAATGATCTATTGCTTTCCTGGTGTGCGGCAGCAAGGGGGGGCCCTGTATGCCCTGTATACCACTGATGGGGGGGCTGTATACCGCTGGGGCTGCTGTGTACCACTGGGGCTGCTGTATATACCACTGGGGCTGCTGTATATACTGCTGGGGCTGCTGTATACCACTGGGGCTGCTGTATATACCATTGGGGCTGCTGTATACCACTGGGGCTGCTGTATATACCACTGGGGCTGCTGTATATACTGCTGGGGCCTGTATACCACTGGGGCTGCTGTATATACTGCTGGGGCCTGTATATACCACTGGGGAGGCTGCTGTAATACTGCTGGGGCCTGTATATACTGCTGGGGCCTGTATATACCACTGGGGAGGCTGCTGTATACTACCACTGAGGAGGCCTGTATACCACTGGGGGGCTGTATACCACACTTCTGGGGGCTGTATACCTGTGCTGGGGTCCACCCTCGGCTTATACACGAGTCAATAGGTTTTCCCAGGTTTTGGGGGCAAAAGTAGGGGGGTCGGCTTATACACGGGTCGGCTTATACACGAGTATATACGGTAGTTTTCATTTGAAAGGCTTAAAAAGCAATAAATCCAATCAGGAAAGCAGATTAGCGGAATTATTGACTACTAATCATCTGAATATTCATTTAGAAGTTGAAAAGTTATATAAGACCTCATTCACACGTCTGTGTTGCAAATGCGTGTTGTATCCGGTTTTTTTTTTTAATGATACAACATGTACCCATTATAGTTTACAGGGCTGCTCCCATATTCATGTTTGTGCAAAATAAAAGTCAAAGTCAATTATTCATCTGCATGGATTAAAAAGTCTACGGGTCTGTTAAATCCATGTACAGCACACAGATGGTATTCGCATGCTCTCAGTATTTAACATTGTAAAGTATAGGAGAAGCTTTGTACTTTATTTATCTCTCAATGAAAATCACTGATGACCTCCTGATGATAAAAATGGCATACGGAGGATAAACGAATATAAAACACTGATGATAATGGTACCATTTTTTCACGTAAGTCTGTAAACATGGATATTTGAATGAGGCCTAAGATGAATACTTTTCAGAAATTGTGTGTGCTACACAACATAATCAATCTCCTGGCAGCTAAACATATCAGCAGCACAAATTTCTCTTATGCATTTTTATCTGTTTCTTTGTATCAGCGGTGTAAAACCTTTCAAAATGTATTTTATACTGTGTTAGACCTTGCTCCCACTTGCATTTCAAAGCAATAAAAAAAAAGAAATCGCATTGCACTTGCAGCTATATTATTCAATGAAGCAGTGTTTTTCCACAGCTAAAATTGGGCTAAGGAAAAATTACAGCATGCTGTGTATGACCACTTAAAATGGCGGAGACTCACCAATGCAAATGGGTGCGAGAAAAAAATTGCACATAAATACATAGGGTATCTTTACACGTCGCAACATTGCATGCAATTTCACGTGCAACTTACTGGTTGCAGTGAAATCATGGACACATTGTTACATTTGTACATGGCAACAAAATAGAACAATGTGTCCATGATTTCACTGCAACCAGTAAGTTGCAAGTGAAATTGCATGCAATGTTGCGACGTGTAACGGTACCCATAGTCCATAACATGTCATGCAAGTGCAACACGAGTATGTAATTTTTTTCCACTTAGCATCTGAATGACATCCGTATGCAAAATAGTATTGTGAAAATCTTCGATGAACCCCGATTTGCCTGGAGTCACACAAGTGTTTGAAAACTCTGCCCAGCTTTCATCCAGGAGTGAAAGACAAGTGAAATCCATTTGGTATTCCACATGTGATGCAAGTCTGTGATTTTTTGTCTTTCCAAGGATCTGTATGACATGTGTGTGCCTTCCATATGTAATGTGTTTTTTTTCTCAACAGCTATTATTCTACAGTCATTTACAGGACCATTTACAGTGTTATATGCGATAGATAGATAGATAGATAGATAGATAGATAGATAGATAGATAGATAGATAGATAGATAGATAGATAGATAGATAGATATCCTGCAGTAATAGAATGCCCAACCTTCACTACATATTATAAGCTTATATGTGGCACTAAAAGATTTTAGGCTGGTTTAAGATAAATAATGATATTAAAAAAATGTCGTAGGGTCCCCAATTTTTGATAACCAGCAAAGGTAAGGCAGACAGCTGCAGGCTGATATTACCAGGCTGGGAAGGCCCATGGTTATTTTGCCCTTCCCAGCCTGAAAATACCAGCCTGCAACCACCCTAAAAGTGGCTCATAAAATTAGATGCGTCAATTCTAGCAGTTCGCCTCAGCTCTTCCCGATTGTCCTGGCGGGAGCCAATTTAGGTACCGTATATACTCGTGTATAAGCAGAGTTTTTCAGCCCAAAAATTGGGCTGAAAAGTCTCCCCCTCGGCTTATACACGGGTCAGTACGGTAGGCTGCTGTGGTGGGGGCTGTGTCCGGGGCTGGGGAGGCTGGAGGAGGCGGGGGGAGGCTGCTGAATGAGCGCCCCATCACGTGGGGCCGCTCATTATATATGCACTGCTTCCCCCTGTCAATCAGCGGCAGGGGGAAGCAGTGCATATCTAAATATATGCCCCCAAATGCTGGCACTTGCCCCCCTGCTTGTAAGGTACCCCCCCTCGGCTGCTTATCTTACCATCCCTGGTATTCTGCATCGTGCAGGTCCCTCCGTGCTCCCGTCCTCCGTAGCATCCGGGGTCATGTGACCAGCCGGTTGCATGACGTCATCGCTGCGCGACGGCCGGGGACCCCGGATGCAGCTGACACCGGGAGCACGGAGGACGGGAGCACGGAGGGACCTGCGCGATGCAGAAGACCAGGGATGGTAAGTTAAGCAGCCGGGGGGGTCCTTAGAAGGAGGGGGGCGAGTGCCAGCATTTGGGGCTGCTGTATACACCTCTGGGGCTGCCTGTATATACCACCTCTGGGGCTCCCTGTATATACCACCACTGGGGCTGCCTGTATATACCTCTGGGGCTGCCTGTATATACCACCACTGGGGCTGCTGTATACACCTCTAGGGCTGCCTGTATATACCACCACTGGGGCTGCTGTATACACCTCTGGGGCTGCCTGTATATACCACCACTGGGGCTGCCTGTATATACCACCACTGGGGCTGCCTGTATATACCACCACTGGGGCTGCCTGTATATACCACCACTGGGGCTGCCTGTATATACCACCACTGGGGCTGCTGTATACACCTCTGGGGCTGCCTGTATATATTACCACTGGGGCTGCAGTATACACCTCTGGGGCTGCCTGTATATACCACCACTGGGGCTGCTGTACACACCTCTGGGGAGGCTGCTGTATACACCACTGGGGAGGCTGCTGTATACACCACTGGGGAGGCTGCTGTATACACCACTGGGGAGGCTGCTGTATACACCACTGGGGCCTGTATATACCACTGGGGAGGCTGCTGTAATACCGCTGGGGTCTGTATACACCACTGGGGAGGCTGCTGTAATACCGCTGGGGCCTGTATACACCACTGGGGAGGCTGCTGTAATACTGCTGGGGCCTGTATACACCACTGGGGAGGCTGCTGTAATACGGCTGAAAAGTCTCCCCCTCGGCTTATACACGGGTCAATACGGTAGGCTGCTGTGGTGGGGGCTGTGTCCGGGGCTGGGGAGGCTGGAGGAGGCGGGGGGAGGCTGCTGAATGAGCGCCCCATCACGTGGGGCCGCTCATTATATATGCACTGCTTCCCCCTGTCAATCAGCGGCAGGGGGAAGCAGTGCATATCTAAATATATGCCCCCAAATGCTGGCACTTGCCCCCCTGCTTGTAAGGTACCCCCCCCCGGCTGCTTATCTTACCATCCCTGGTATTCTGCATCGTGCAGGTCCCTCCGTGCTCCCGTCCTCCGTAGCATCCGGGGTCATGTGACCAGCCGGTCGCATGACGTCATCGCTACGCGACGGCCGAGGACCCCGGATGCAGCTGACGCCGGGAGTACGGAGGACGGGAGCACGGAGGGACCTGCGCGATGCAGAAGACCAGGGATGGTAAGTTAAACAGCCGGGGGGACCTTACAAGGAGGGGGGCGAGTGCCAGCATTTGGGGCTGCTGTATACACCTCTGGGGCTGCCTGTATATACCACCTCTGGGGCTGCCTGTATATACCACCACTGGGGCTGCCTGTATATACCTCTGGGGCTGCCTGTATATACCACCATTGGGGCTGCTGTATACACCTCTAGGGCTGCCTGTATATACCACCACTGGGGCTGCTGTATACACCTCTGGGGCTGCCTGTATATACCACCACTGGGGCTGCCTGTATATACCACCACTGGGGCTGCCTGTATATACCACCACTGGGGCTGCCTGTATATACCACCACTGGGGCTGCCTGTATATACCACCACTGGGGCTGCTGTATACACCTCTGGGGCTGCCTGTATATATTACCACTGGGGCTGCAGTATACACCTCTGGGGCTGCCTGTATATACCACCACTGGGGCTGCCTGTATATACCACCACTGGGGCTGCCTGTATATACCACCACTGGGGCTGCCTGTATATACCACCACTGGGGCTGCCTGTATATACCACCACTGGGGCTGCTGTATACACCTCTGGGGCTGCCTGTATATATTACCACTGGGGCTGCAGTATACACCTCTGGGGCTGCCTGTATATACCACCACTGGGGCTGCTGTATACACCACTGGGGAGGCTGCTGTATACACCACTGGGGAGGCTGCTGTATACACCACTGGGGAGGCTGCTGTATACACCACTGGGGAGGCTGCTGTATACACCACTGGGGCCTGTATATACCACTGGGGAGGCTGCTGTAATACCGCTGGGGCCTGTATACACCACTGGGGAGGCTGCTGTAATACCGCTGGGGTCTGTATACACCACTGGGGAGGCTGCTGTATACACCGCTGAGGCCTGTATATACCACTGGGGAGGCTGCTGTATACATCGCTGGGGCCTGTATATACCACTGGGGAGGCTGCTGTAATACCGCTGGGGCCTGTATACACCACTGGGGAGGCTGCTGTAATACTGCTGGGGCCTGTATACACCACTGGGGAGGCTGCTGTAATACTGCTGGGGCCTGTATACACCACTGGGGAGGCTGCTGTATACTACCACTGGGGAGGCCTGTATACCACTGGGGAGGCTGCTGTATACTACCACTGGGGAGGCCTGTATACCTGTGCTGGGGTCCACCCTCGGCTTATACACGAGTCAATAGGTTTTCCCAGGTTTTGGGGGCAAAAGTAGGGGGGGTCGGCTTATACACGGGTCGGCTTATACGCGAGTATATACGGTAACTGACTGTCTCTTGTTTTTATTTCTTTCTTTTATGTATTTCAGGTTGCCATTTGGGGATTACATAAGATTTGGTGGATTATGTCACAATTTGTGTCCGTGGACTACTTCGAATGTATGGCTTTTTTAAAAAAAAAAACAACTTTATATAAATTAGTGAACCAAGGACCATGTTGGAGAGTGTTTTTAAAATAAAATATTTTTGTGTGCATTTATATTTTTACTCACTAGGTTAGTAATGGAGGGGACTGATAGATGCCTCTTCATTACAAACACCAGGGCTTGATGCCAGCTGACATTACACAGCTGAAATCAACCCCAACTACCATTACCCCGATTGCCAATGTATCAGGGCAACCGAAAAGAATTAATCAAAGCACCAGAATTGCCACATGTAATGTGAAGCTCCACTTCTGGGGTGTCTGCTGCCTGGTATATTTATGCTGGGAAAAGCCAAATAACCATGGACCTTCCCAGTCTGGTAATACCAGCCTGCTGCTGTCTGCTTTACCTTTACTGATTTACAAAAAATTAGGGGGGACCCCAACTGTTTTTTTTTATTAGCGTAAACCAGCCTACACATCGTTTCCTGCCACATGAAGCACACAAATGGGGGCAAGATTAGACTATATAGAAGGGGTGGATATCTATCTATTTATGACATTGCTTTATTTTTCATGACAACTAGCTTTAATGTACATAGAGGATTATAATATGTAAAAGATTATGTTTAAAAGCATTGCATGAGGATATAAGACGGATGATAAATGAAAAAAAACTGCACACTCACATTGCACTTCATGTCATACGAATGTTTTGCGAGGGAAAAATGTACACTCACATGACATACAGAGTGACGTACTCAGGACATGGCGTGACTCTTGTCGAACTCTTCATTCTGAGGATCTGAGCGTTGTTTTAGATGCTAATGAGAGTGAGGCCTTAAACTCAGTATTGCATCTATTCAGCTTTTAAACAGGAACTGTAAATTCATGCTAAGGGAACTACTGGCAACATTTATCGGACATTGGCTGCACAATTGAACCAGGTAAGGTTTACTCAGAGACAATGCAGCAATTCAGAGTAAACATACGTTGGAAAACTGGCCGAGAACTATGTATCTTTCTTCACTATTACAAGGGACGTCCCTACCTGGCTTCTTCCCACCCTGGTTTAGTTGACTGACAAATCTTTATATGTGTAAAGAGGCATAAACTTGATCACCAAAGGCATTAGGGTGGTGATAAGCTGTCTGGGGACTAGCAAAGACACATAGACGCAGGCAAGTTTTCAAAGTATGTTAACTTTGAACTTCCAAAGCATTTCAGTGTAAAACATACCTAGCTGCAATCACAAAGGCAGTGTTTGATTCATGCAGTCAGAAGTTTGAGCAGCATGAACTGATTACAGGTTCCCTTTAACTTTTAGTTCTTTTTTGTATCACTGCTTTTAATATCAAGTGTGACTAAATCTGCAGTATATATCTAAGTAGTTTACGATTGCTATAAAGGTCTTGTCTTTTAATGTGCAGCCCAAGCTTTGATTCTATGCTGTTGTTTGCACAGTACAAGCACACACCTGAAGTGGTACTTCGTAGGGACGTCATCATTGGTTCTCAACACTGTTCTCCGCAGAACTCTTCCAAGCAATGTACAAATCCGACTCAATGAAGTGTCCACCTGCAGTATACTCTACTATCACAAGAAAACTGTGATCTACTGGCCATCTATGCAGCACATTATATTATCTGCATTGTGGTCAGTATATATAATGTAAGATCCCCAAACAGCACTTTGTAATTAGAGCTTAAATGGCCAGATGGTAAGGGGATGACTTAAGACTTTGTTCTTTTAAACAGTTACTAGGCAGCAGACAACCATAAAAAATGTTTGTCGTAAATGCAACTGGAAAGCAAAAAATCTAAGGAAACAAGTCATTAGGAGTGGAGTACAAAGCATTTGTCACGGTTTGTTACAGAGGAAAACCAGTCTAAATGATCTTCTCTTTAGATACAGGTGAGAAGATTATTGTACAGTAGCTAAAGGGCTTGTTTAGAGAAAACAAGTTATAAGCTATCCACAGGAACATTTATCCTGTTAAAAAAGGGAAAGGCAGGTTGGAAGGCTGACTGCCGCCCCATTAATTTTTGGAGGGCAACTGGAAAAAGCAGAGCGTAGAAATTGGAAGCCTCATAAGCAATGCATGCAGTGGTAGTTGAGCACACCCACTGCCACTCGCTTATCCAGGGCTAAAAGTGTCCCATTCTGCCAATTGGCATGGATCCCATCAAGCAGACTTTTGCTGATCAGCTGATTATAAGCTACCAATTTTTACAGGTGATAACTAGTGTTCACCGGACAACCTTAAAATAAATCTGAAATATCAGACAATCACTTGTTTGAACAAATGAGTCCTAAAATGAACTAAAACCTTTTCAATGTTCCAAGTGATTTTTCTACTGTGGATTATTGCACATATACCACTATTAAGAATAACTGAGCTTTCTTTAGAAGACAGGTAAGGAGTTCAGTAATAGAAATCTCTGAGCAGTGTCAAAAGGGTTTACATGTCCTACAGAACATTTAATTGTGGAAATATACTAAAGTTAAACATATATCGGATGTGCTCTTCTCATGTGTAATATTTTAGAGGATAGGACCAGATACCCCAAATGAAGGGCTGAGTTTCTGTTTAACGTGCTCAAAAAATTCTAAGACTTGAAAAATATAAAAAAAAACGTCATCCTATTTAAATATACAAAACACTGACTAAAGTATGCATCTAGTTATTTAGAAAGACTCATTTACTGAAATACGTCAGCATAAGTTGGGTTAAGGAAGACTTATTTTTATACTTAAGCTTCCATCATATTAGGTGGAGAAATACATAACTAATTCTGTCTCAGCTGTTCAAAATATAAATGCCATTTTTACTATGTGATGTTACAGAAATACTGTGATATCATGTCATAGATGACATAGATGACACTTAGGCTAAATAAATTTTTTTTACCCATTGACCCTTAGCAATGGACCATTTTAAAGCGGATGAAATGCGAATGAAAACTAAGTACAAAGTGTGTATTCTAGTTTTCATCCATTTGATCCATTGATTTAAATAGCATTGTATCATCCTCAAAACAAATGAGAATAGGACATGTTCTGAGTCTCTCTGATTAGACACAGATCCATTTTTAAATCTGATGTGTGCATTCATCACTAAGGGTACCGTTACACACACAGATAATTGTGCACAGATTGTTCGCAGATCTCTGGTTGCAGTGAAATCATGGACACATTGTTTCATTTGTACACGGCCACAAAATAACAAAGTAACAATGTGTCCATGATTTCACTACAACCAGTGATCTGTGAACAATCTGTGCACAATTATCTGTGTGTGTAACGGTACCCTAAATCTTTGGATCCATGTTTGACAAAAATATAGCACACAATAAGGCTGCATTCACACATTCAGTTTTTGGTCTGCTTTAGTTAATCAGTTTATGTAGCCAAAACTAGGAGTGGAACAATCAGAGGAAACGTATAATAGAAACTCGTCACCACTTCTGGATTTATCATCCACTCCTGGTTTTGGCTACAAAAACTGATGAGCAAAAACAGACCAAAAACTGATCTTGTGAATGTAGCCTAAATATTTTATGCAGCCAAAAGCTTGTATCCAATAAAACATTAAAAAAGTATAAGGTAAGAGTTTTGGTATGCACATTGCAATAAAGAAATAAATACCTACCAGCCAGAGTCGCAGCAGCGTGTTGGTGCCATGTTGGAGGAATCAGTATAACAGGTGAGGTCAGGCACCAGGAAGGTTTTCTTATTCACCTATTAATAGGTAGATGCAACATTGAGATTGCGTCCAATGAAACAAGAGCTCATTACCATACCTGGACACAACCCCCTCGGCAAGGACCGTTGCAATACCTCTTCCAATTCTTAACCTTTTCAATGCTTGTAAATTTTAAAATGTGTTGTTGTATTGCAATGGCCAATAACTTTTTAAATGTATGTATAGAAATCTTTTACAGATTTAATGTTCTAAAAAGCCCAGTGTCATCCTCATTGATATGATCTGCATTTTATATG
Source organism: Allobates femoralis (assembly GCA_033576535.1). NCBI lineage: Eukaryota > Metazoa > Chordata > Amphibia > Anura > Aromobatidae > Allobates > Allobates femoralis. The sequence continues at coordinate 222,052,929 of JARQOC010000004.1, read as the reverse complement.
ATCAACACAAGTTATGTTTCAGGTACAAGCCAATCTATAAGTTAAAAAGTTTATAATTAATTTCTGCACATTCAGCTATTATGGGATATAATGTAAATATTGCTCATATTGGGCATATCATATGATGTATGAGAAATGAACTGTGGAGTATTAAAAAAAAATGTTCTGAACCCGAGGACTTTCCATATGCTTCCCTGCAACTGCGCCTTACAGGAAACTGTATCTGCTAAAAGTGAGACGTGTACTTTGTTCATCAGAGCAACCTCATCGGTCACCTTAACAACGGAGCTAAAAGGGAAGGTGCTGGGTCAGCTTGGTACCACATCCAGAGAAGGTGAGCTAAGTGCAAATTCTAACCAACGGATCTGATCCTGCAACTTTGGAAATCAATGGAAAAATACAGATTTTCACACAACATGAGGAAAAAATGTGCATGTTATACATCACTTTAAGAAAGATTATAATGATTAAAAAATTTTTTTTTAGCATTGTGGGTAAATAAAAGGTATGATTAAGCTCTGATAAAAGATATAAAAAAGTATTTAAAATGCACCTCAAATGCTTGCCTCATAGAGGAGACCATTTACTGTAGATACTTAAAGGGAACCTGTCAAGTCGTTTACGCCCCCAAAGCTATGAGTATCTGTACCTGCAGCTTCGTAGTAATATTCTAAACATTCCTGTCTGAGCTAAAACTGTCATGTTAAAGCTGAAAAAATGCAACTGTCGCACCCACAAGGGACCTGGGTACTCAGGGCCGGACCGTATCGTCCCTGGGATGTCAGGGTGCCGTGGCCCGGCTCCGTGGTCCCGATGCGGCAGATCAAAAGGGGTTATTTACAAGGCGGGTTATCATGACGCCACCCGTAGTATGTGGTCAGGGTGACCACCGCTGCCATATTCCTGCTGCGGGACGGTGATGAGGGGCAGCGAAGATGATAAGCCCTCGACGGGTAGGGCTGGATGTCCCTGAGGCAGGTGTAGTGGGGAGCTGAGCGCTCTGTATGCTACACCGGTGTCTCTCCTGCAGCTCCTCCAGCCAGCACGCAGGGAGAGCAAGGCGGCTCCGCAAGTGGGGATTCGGCTGCAGTTTAACAATTAACAGTCTCAGGCACTTTTGAGCTGACCGGGTACTTTAATTTCCATTATTCTTAAAAGCAAGTTACAGCATAGTTCACAGTCACAGTTCTTACACTCTACTGGGGACCCGGGTTCTACTGCAGCTCAGACGGTTCCTCTGCTTCGCTTCCCTTCTGCCGATCTGCCTCCTGGGCATGAAACCTCCAGGGCTCCTTGATTGATTGCCTCGCCCAACTTAGTGTTCCAGTGTTTCACTACTGTTCCGCCACCCACTCATCCGGGTTCTACCTCTCTCTCCACCCACACTCCTCTAAAGTCCCGCCACCCCTTGCCCTACATAGAGTGATTGGCTCAGGGTCAGAGTGTGTCAGTGTGTGGGTGTTTTAAGTCGACCGTCTTACCTCGTCTGGCTGCAGTTCACCCTGTGGCCGCCCTGGTCGTAGGGGCGCCACATTTATATACTTACATTTTGTAATGTTAATGAGCTTGAGACTCGTCTGAAGGGGCATTCCTATGGTATCCATCCATGCTTTCCTTCTGTGGTCAACACACCCCTGTGGACCTGATAAACTAATTTACAGACTCTGTCCCTTCATGCTAGATTCTAAAATGTATGGGCTGTGACTAGGCTGAAGTCTAGGGATGTGAATTGGAAGTGGCGTTGACCCACAGTGAAATGGAGAAAACCCTGGTGAGAGGGGAGGTGTGAGGTTCTCAGACCTTTTTTTCCCACATCCACTGTTATCCTTGAATCCAGTGTGTGTTTTTTCGGCCATCTTGTTTCCTGTCCTGTTGCATTGACTTTTGCCCTCAAACAATATGGAGTTCTCAGCTTCAGTGTTCCCGCCCTGTTCCTTGCCATTTGCCCTTTTAAACAATTTCAGCTGGTTAACCTGTGCTCCTGAATCAGGTCTGCAATCTATCTGTGACTTGGCCTCTGGAAGCCTTGGATTTACTCAGCATTGTAACTCTGGAATAATTTGTGGATACCGGACCCTTCTGCTTACCATCACCATCTACCAGGAAAGTACAGAGACTCTGAATGTTCTCCTTGAGGTTTGTGCTATGCTTTAAAGCTTTACCTCTGATATCCTTGGTTTAGTGCTTGAACTCCGCAATTTACGTTTATTTCATATTTTGTTAATGCACTGATTTATATGACACAATACAAGGAATACTTATGAAGCATATGTCTCGTGTCTCCTTATACCCATGCATTAGACTCTGGATAGACTGTATCATATACAGTGTTGGCCAAAAGTATTGACACCCCTGCAATTCTGTCAGATAATACTCAGTTTCTTCCTGAAAATGATTGCAATCACTAATTCTTTGGTATTATTATCTTCATTTAATTTGTCTTCAATGAAAAAACACAAAAGAGAATGAAGCAAAAAGCAAAACATTGATCATTTCACACAAAACTCCAAAAATGGGCCGGACAAAAATATTGGCACCCTCAGCCTAATACTTGGTTACACAGCCTTTAGCCAAAATAACTGCGATCAACCGCTTCCGGTAACCATCAATAACTTTCTTACAATGCTCTGCTGGAATTGTAGACCATTCTTCTTTGCCAAACTGCTCCAGGTCCCTGATATTTGAAGGGTGCCTTCTCCGAACTGCCATTTTTAGATCTCTCCACAGGTGTTCTATGGGATTAAGGTCTGGACTCATTGCTGGCCACCTTAGAAGTCTCCAGTCCTTTCTCTCAAACCATTTTCTAGTGCTTTTTGAAGTGTGTTTTGGGTCATTGTCCTGCTGGAAGACCCATGACCTCTGAGGGAGACCCAGCTTTCTCACACTGGGCCCTACATTATGCTGCAAAATTTGTTGGTAGTCTTCAGACTTCATAATGCCATGCACACGGTCAAGCAGTCCAGTGCCAGAGGCAGCAAAGCAACCCCAAAACATCAGGGAACCTCCGCCATGTTTGACTGTAGGGACCGTGTTATTTTCTTTGAATGCCTCTTTTTTTCTCCTGTAAACTCTATGTTGATGCCTTTGCCCAAAAAGAGAGAACATTCTTCCAAAATGTTTTAGGCTTTCTCAGGTAAGTTTTGGCAAACTCCAGCCTGGCTTTTTTATGTCTCGGGGTAAGAAGTGGGATCTTCCTGGGTCTCCTACTATACAGTCCCTTTTCATTCAGACACCGACAGATAGTACGGGTTGACACTGATGTACCCTCGGACTGCAGGGCAGCTTGAACATGTTTAGATGTTAGTCGAGGTTCTTTATCCACCATCCGTACAATCTTGCATTGAAATCTGTCGTCAATTTTTCTTTTCCGTCCACATCTAGGGAAGTTAGCCACAGTGCCATGGGCTTTAAACTTCTTGATGACACTGCGCACGGTAGACACAGGAACATTCAGGTCTTTGGAGATGGACTTGTAGCCTTGAGATTGCTCATGCTTCCTCACAATTTGGTTTCTCAAGTCCTCAGATAGTTCTTTGGTCTTCTTTCTTTTCTCCATGCTCAATGTGGTACACACAAGGACACAGGACAGAGGTTGAGTCAACTTTAATCCATGTCAACTGGCTGCAAGTGTGATTTAGTTATTGCCAACACCTGTTAGGTGCCACAGGTAAGTTACAGGTGTTGTTAATTACACAAATTAGAGAAGCATCACATGATTTTTCTAAGGGTGCCAATACTTTTGTCCACCCCCATTTTTATGTTTGGTCTGGAATTATATCCAATTTGGCTTTAGGAGAATTCTTTTTGTGTATTTTTCATTGAAGACAAATTAAATGAAGATTATAATACCAAAGAATTAGTGATTGCAATCATTTTCAGGAAGAAACTGAGTATTATCTGACAGAATTGCAGGGGTGTCAATACTTTTGGCCATGACTGTATGACAGATTCAGGAGCCATAATAGAGTCTGCTGGGTTTGGAATTGTGCAGAGTCTGCTGCAACCTGCATAGAGATTTCTGGAACTTCGCCATTTGAGGAGCCGCTGCAGGCCGTGGAGGCAAGATATAGATCGATATTATATGTGATGATGGCGGTTGTGGCTTCTCACAACTCCTCCAGGTGAGCACCTTTCTTAAGTCAGGTGTGTTACCACAGGCTATTGTGCTCCTTTTCTTCCTTTCCAGCTCTCTGTCGTACAGGTTCTGGGAATATGGAGGACCCTGTTAAGCATTTGTGTGAAGTGACTGATTCAATCCTTGCTGACCTACAGGCATTGAAGACCAGTTTTGCAAGCCTGCAGGATCGCAGTGATCATAATCTGCATGTGTTGCGACAAACCATACAAGATTTACGAACCCGGATTGAGGTTCTGGAAGGACGAGTCCACTCCCCAACTTCAGCCCCAGTTGCTGGAATGCCTAAGTTATCACCATTCCACTTTGGTGGTGAACGGGAAAAGTTCAGGGGGTTTATTAACCAATGAAACTATTCTTTGCGGCTCATGCGCCACAGTTCCTTACTGAGCGATCTAAAGTGTTAACAATAATTATGCTGCTCTCCAACAAGGCTCTCACATGTGCAAACCCCCCTAATTGAGACTGAAGACAACTGTCTAAATAATTCTGGAGATGGGCCCTCGACAGCACTTGGGATAGATCCGCTAAAAAAAAAAAATCGGTTTTCCGGAAAGGATTATGCTCTGTGATTAAGGATGAACTTGCTTGTGCCAATCCTCCAACTTCCTTAGGAGATTTTATCAACTACTGTATTCGGATCGATGCACGTCTTACTGAACGCAGACATGGGAGATGGTCAGAGATGAAGCGCACTAATCATTTATTTCCTCCCTCTCCAACTAAGGAGTCCTTGAGCAGGGTTATACGATAACCGGAACCGGAGCCTATGCAGGTGGACTCCTTACAGAGATGGGTCAGTGATGCACGAAAGGAACATCGACTAAAGGAAAATCTATGTTTCTATTGCGGTAAATCAGGACACTTCATTATAAACTGCCCCAGCCGTTCTCGTGAGACAACTTCAGCCATCATACACTGTGAGTGCTTTGAGACGGGTTCGGTCAGGTCCGAACCAAAGACCCCAGAGAGAGTAGAGGCTACAGACATTGATTACTCGGACTTAAACTCTGTTATCTCAGAGCCTGATGCACGCATCACTGCAGCAGTCTTTCAGGTCTTTTCGGCGGTCTCCCAGCTAAGCTGTAAGAAAGACAATTCTCATTGCTTTATTTCCCTCAAGCTCTGGGTTAACTCTGTCTGGGTATCTACCTCCGCTATGATTGATTCAGGGGCAAGCGGCAATTTTATGGATATCTCATTTGCTCAGAAATTTGGAGTACATTCAGTAAAGAAGGCTACTCCTGTACAAATGGAGACCGTGGATGGCTCACTGTTAAACTCAGGAATAGTGGATTAGGGGACGGAGCCTTTGAAGGTCTTCATGGGTAATGACCATCAAGAGAGTCTGTCATTTATGCTCATCTCTTCTCCCCATTTCCCTATTATTCTAGGACTGCCTTGGCTACAGGCTCAGAATCCTACGATTAACTGGGAAACTAAAGAACTGCACTTTCCAGAGAGACAGGTAGATCCAGAAGTTTTAGTTTGCTCCATTCCTAAGGGACCCAAGTCAGTCTCCGAGCTACCAGTAATTTACCGTGAGTATGCTAATGTGTGCGACAAGAGGAATGCAGACCAGCTGCCCCCTCACCGTCCATATGACTGTCCATACCTATTACCAGGTGCAGGAATACCGTTTGGCAAGATCTTTTGGCAAGATGGCCAAATAATTATTTATTTAACTCCCTATAACGCCAGGTTGGTTGCCATACACTAATGTGTATGGCAACCAAGCAGAATCACTGTCCAGATTGAGAATATCCAGTCTGATTACAACAGCCAATCACAGAGGCTCCCATAGAGTGTGAGCTCCTGTGATTGGCTGTTAGTTTGACAGTGCAGTGAATATGTAATGAGCTTAATAGGCGGCCCCGGAAGTAACAGCAGGAGCCTATTAAACCTGATTTAGCTATTCTAGCAGATACAGCATGAGAAAGACCGTGTTAATAACGCATTGCACACTGACCACACTCGCACCACAGTCACACCACATTCATCACTCTGGCACCATACTCGCAGCACACTCGGATCACACTCGCACAGCACTCGCATCACTGTCGTGCATCAAAAACGCTCCGTTTTTGATGCATGATAGTGTGCCTCCACCCTTAATCTGATGAACTTGCCTTGCAGAAACCTTCCTCATTCTGCATTTATCTGCACGAACACATCTGTGCTCAGAATCAGCCACAAACCTCTTCACAATACGATGATCACACTTATGTTTTCGTGCAATATCAAAATGTTTTCATCCCTTGTCCAAGGCATTGCACTATTTGTTGCTTTTCGGCAGCAGAGACATCCTTTTTCTTTCCCATGTTACTTGAAAACTGTGGCCTGTGTAATATTGTGGAACACCCAGTTTTCCTTTAATTGGGCTCACCTGCCAAACTAATTATCACAGATATCTGAGATTGATTTCAATGATCCAAAAACCCTGAGACACTATCTCATCAATGGGTTTCATTGAAAAAAAAAAAATATAAAACCCTATGACACTTAAAACCAATTTGCATAATAATTTGGAACACAGTGTATAGTCTGTTTCTGCAGTTATGATGCAGCAGATATATGCGCTGGATATTGACACAGTTACTGTGACCTGCTGTAACTGACAGATGTTTCCTGCACACTGGTGGAGTGGCAGATATTATGATTATCTTGCAGGCAGGCCTTGGGCAATGGAGCAGATCCTGTGACCTGCTGTAACATATAGGGAGCACTCCCCTGGTGGGGTGGCTCTTGCCTTTGGGGTGGGATGCCTGTCAGCTGGGATTCCTGCACACTGAGGTAGTGGTAGAATAGAATCCATGACCCATCTGTGCAGACAGTCAGATGCCAACTGTAGAGGTGCTTTGGAGGAATAAAAAACGTGTTAATCCATAGGAATGAGGATGGGACACATTAAGCTGGGGGTCTGCAGAGGTTAAAGTGGCTGTGTGGAGTGCCAGGCACAGCTTGCACTTGTACAGCTGTGATGCTGTTTCAGCTGCGGTGGTGGAGGGGTTAAAGTAAAGACAGATTTGAAAAATATGAATTGCGGAAAAAATTTTTGGGGAGTGGCATGGCCCTGGCAGCTGGGGGTAGGCCGATTTGTAGCCTGGGAGTAAATGTATGGGCCAGGCCACCTAGGGAGACTGGATGGCGCGGGGCCTATATACATGGTGCCAAGAACCTGCAACTGTAGAGGAGCGGGAGGACCAAAAGAAAAGGCACGCGTATGATTTCGCGGAAGGCGCCGAGAATGATAAGACGACCCCAGTGGGAAGCGGTAGGGAGGCGTATCGGCAGCCAGTGACGTTGCCTGGGGGGGGTGGGTAGATGGCCGGAGGGGGCGGCTCCACACTGTAACGGCCCGGGAAATAAAGTACCGTATATACTCGTGTGTAAGCCGAGTTTTTCAGCACAAAAATTGTGCTGAAAAGTGCCCCCCTCGGCTTATACACGATTCACTATACGGCTGAGTGTGTGGGGCCGGTGTCCGGGGGCTGGAGGAGGTGGGGGAGGCTGTATAGTGAGCGGCCGGTCACGTGGGGTCGCTCATTAGTGCAATGCAATATGCACTGCATCCCCCTGTCCATGAGCGGCAGGGGGAGCCGTGCATATTACATTGCACTGTCAGCGCTCCTCCGCCCTCCTGTGGTAGTATACAGCAGTGCCCCCCCCTGTGGTATATACAGCCCCCCCCCGTTGCTGCCGCACACCTGTAAAAAGAAGATCTTTCATACTTATCCTCCTGCTGTCACCGCGCGCATCCTCCGCTCTCATTCTTGCTTGCACCCGGCGTCCATCCACGTGACCGCGCACAAATAATGACATCATTATTTGTGCGCGGACATATGGATGGACGCCGGGTGCAAGCAAGAAGGAGAGCAGAGGATGCGAGAGGTGACAGCAGGAGGATAAGTATGAAAGATCTTCTTCTTACAGGTGTGCGGCAGCAACTGGGGGGGGGGGGCTGTATATACCACAGGGGGTGGGGGGCACTGCTGTATACCCACAGGAAGGGGGGGCTGCTGTATACTACCACAGGGGAGGGGCTGCTGTATATACCACAGGGGGAGGCACTGCTGTATACCCACAGGGGGGGCTGCTGTATACTACCACAGGGGAGGGGCTGCTGTATATACCTCTGTGGCTGCTGTATACTACCACAGGGGGAGACTGCTGTATACTACCACTGGGGAGGCTGCTGTATACTACCACTGGGGAGGCTGCTGTATATACCTCTGTGGCTGCTGTATACTACCACAGGGGAGGTGCTGCTGTATATACCTCTGTGGCTGCTGTATACTACCACTGGGGAGGCTGCTGTATACTACCACTGGGGCTGCTGTATATACCTCTGTGGCTGCTGTATACTACCACAGGGGGAGACTGCTGTATACTACCACAGGGGGAGACTGCTGTATACTACCACAGGGGGAGACTGCTGTATACTACCACAGGGGGAGACTGCTGTATACTACCACAGGGGGGAGACTGCTGTATACTACCACAGGGGGAGACTGCTGTATGCTACCACAGGGGGAGGCTGCTGTATATACCTCTGTGGCTGCTGTATACTACCACTGGGGAGGCTGCTGTATACCACTGGGGGGGACTGTATACCTGTGCTGGGGTCCACCCTCGGCTTATACACGAGTCAATAGGTTTTCCCAGGTTTTGGGGGCAAAAGTAGGGGGGTCTGCTTATACACGGGTCGGCTTATACACGAGTATATACAGTAATGGTGGCCCCGGGAAAAACAATGTGCCGGCGGGACACACACACACACCCTGCAGGGATCCACACGCGATTTCACCGCCATGGAGGGAGCGCCGTCCGCCCGTGCTGCACTGCATCTGATACAGAGGAGAGCTCCCAGACACATGCTGTATCCTTGTCCTGGTCCGCTCTGCCGGCATCTCAACCTCGGGTCCCTGAGGAGGGAGGGTGTGGAGAGCCGTGTAGTATGTCCTGGTGCTGGCTCCTGCAACCCATGTTCCCTGATAGGGGACAATGGGGAGGGCGGTGGGTCAATTGTAGGCAGCGGCACCTGCAATCCAGGATCCCTGAGGAGGGAAGATGGAGATTGCCGGGGATCCAAGATGTGGCACCTGGCACCTTCAACCCATGCTCTCAACTGTGGAACCTGGGGAGGGCTATAGATTTCTGTGGCACGTGGCACCTTCAACCCAGGCTCCCAACTGTGGGGCCTGGGGAGGGCTATAGATTTCCTGTAGTGGTATCGGGCACCTACAACCCCTGTCCCATAGGATGGGAACATGGGGAGGGCTAGTGCAGGATAAAGAATAAAAATGAAAATAAAATACTGTCCCTCGTCGCGGAAGGGGGTACGTGGAGGTAACACTCTGCGTTCCCGGTAGACCACATCTGCCTCCTACTGACACTAAGCTTAAATTGATCAAGTTCACTCCAGTCTGAGGAAATGGAGAAGGAAAGGGATATGCTATATGTCTCAAATATTGATGAATAATGCTCTGAAGACTTTTGAATCCCTTCAGGAGGAATTCAGGCTGTTAGAGGTAGATAGATTTTGTTACACAAGAGTTCAGCATGCATATAGTGTATTGAGGTGATGGACGATGAAGTCTGAGAAACTGTGCTTGAGTATATTCCGAAACTGTCCTTGAGTGAGCCTGGCAGGTTGTCTCAATTGTACATCATACATAGAACATACAGGTCTCCTGCATTTTTGCACAGGGTTGGTGTGCAAGAAACCTCTGAGTGCCCAAGGTGCATGAATGCAGATGCTGGAATTTTGCATATGTTGTGGCATTGTCCGAGATTGCAAGCTTTTGGTTGGTTGTGCTGAGTTTGATTGAAGGTACTGTAGATATGGATGCGAGGTGCCTAGATCTCTCTTGGTGTGCGTGCTTGGTTATGTAGAAGAGATTAATATAACCAACACACAAACCTATAATAGCAATATATATAGCAATAGCTAGGATGTTAAATGTGGCTCGGAAGATAACACTGGGGAACACAATTTTTTAGGAGTTAGGTCAGACAACTGTTCTCAATTAATTTTTGGATGCTGAATCCAGAAATGATCTTAGTTTTTCTCTATCACGTCAAGTTTTTGAACTATAGGATTTTTGTCTTCTCAAAAATATGTAAACTACTGTACCTAAAAAGTGTTTTGTTTTTTTTAAATAGTACAAATATGAACAAAAAATGAAATATATAAGAAATAGACATGACAAATATGTTTTTTAACACTATCATATTTTTTGCAAACATATATGAGTCGAATTGTAATCAGATAACAAGTCTTATTACAGATATCAGTGCAATTGTGCATCTCTGGCAGGTAACTTGTGGAGGAAAAACTTGACGTGCTAGAAAAAAACTGACTACATTTTTGGAATCAGCATGCCAATTTTAGTATAAATCAGCTCAAAAACCTAACCCAACAGAATTTTTTTTTCAAATTGTTCCCCAGTGAATCGCTCGTTGCTGGATCAGGGCCAAGCCACCTTCTAGGAAGGAGTATCTCCAACAGGTGGAGTATACAGTTCAAACGGAGAAGAGCATATACCAAAAAAGGACTGGAGTGTTCGATAAAATATGGTCGGCGTGGTTGCGAGGAGGTAGTAGGCCTAGGTGAGATGGGAATACACATGCTACACGAACCTACCAGCTGGACTATGACTAAATGATGGAACTGTGTAGTGCTTTCTGTATATATACAATGATTTCGGCGGGTGATATGTATTATATGTCATATGTGCAAAAATAGCTGTTTTTGAATGGTGAGGGGGATGGGGGGAGAGGGATTGGGGTTACGTTGTTAATGATTTTTATTAATCTGTGTGGATAAAACTAATAAAAACTCTGTTTTAAAAAAAAAAAGTTCACTCCAGTCTGGGGGTGTATACTTGCTGAAGAGGAGGTATTTTTTACTTAGCATAGTGTCACGCCTCCTACTGGCAGCCAAGCATACACCCATGGTATCCTGTGTCCCCCAATGAGGCGACATTTTTGTAATGCTGTATAACAAGAACAATAACAATAAGAAAGCTTTTCATCCCATTAACGGGAGGTAAGGTTACTTTAACGTTGCACAAATAAATGAAGAAAATCATAAATAACTATTTACAGCCTCACCAAGTCCAGTGCAAACCCTACCAGGGTATGCATCACACTGTCCTAGATGTTAAACAGGCAAAAGTCCCGCACTTGGTATCTCCCTTTGTCTTCAGGGGGACCCACCACAAAAAAAAGCCCAGCACATGCCCTGGGCATAGTGACAGCTTTAAATGGACCGATTCTTTGGCCATGCCAGTGGGTTTTTGTTTGTTGCGGTCTTACTGACATGTCGGCTCTAAAACCAACAGGCAGCACACCTTGGTGCTATTTACATTTAAGTCTGGGCTACACATAGTCTATAGCCATTCAGTCCTTTGGTACATAATTGACATGCATTCTATTCTACACTCATACAAAATCTACATGTACACATCACTAAACAAGGACTATACACATATACACCCTAACCAGATTAATAACTGTAAACTATGTACATGGCTGCACTACTACATCACCACATGTTGCATCGTGGTGATTGCCAAGACCCACCCACCGGTTTTCCCCATCGAGCAATGAGAAATAATGACACCAGCTTAATTCTTTAACTTTCTTTTTATTGATGGCATCAACATAACACCACTCAAATATTGTAAACAGGGGGTTGCATTGTTATAGCCGCAGCTCAACCGTAGGCACAAATCCGCCTTGTAACCTGAGGAGAAGAGGCCCTATGCCCTCGGCCACCGGAGGCAAGTTGGACCTCACCGGGGCCCTCTTCCACCAGCTGTGACTTAGTAAAAAACCAATAAGCTCTTCCTTAGGGAGGGAGGGTGGGCAATGCTCACCCTGTGAGCAGTGTTGATAGGAGAACAAATATGGCCAAAGAGCTTGCTTATAAGGCCCTGAGGCGGACCTGAGGGAAACACAGAGGACAGGATGAGAGGAGATAAGGAACAGCCAACTAAAAACCCACTACTCGATGGGGAGAAGCAAGGGGGGGGGGGTAAAGCTATCCGGGGGCTCTGCAGTCAGGGAGCAGCAGCAGCAGCTGCGGTGCCATGCAGACTGCCGAGACCCACCCACCGGTTTTGCCCATCGCGCACTGAGAAATAATGACACCAGCTTAATTCCTTTACTTTCTTTTTATTCAGGGCATCAACGTAACACCACTCAAATATTGTAAACAGGGGGTTGCATTGTTATGGCCGCAGCTCAACCGTAGGCACAAATCCGCCTTGTAACCTGAGGGGAAGAGGCTCTATGCCCTCAGTCACCCGAGGCATGTTGGACCTCACCGGGGGCCCTCTTCCACCAGCCAGGGAGCAACGAGGACCAACCACCGAGCTGCGACCCCCATCCAACGAACTAAGGGCCTTCTCCACGCCGTCCTGAACCCCGGAAAGGAAGATGTCTAACCCAATGTCATTTAAGTTGAAACCATCATCTAATGTCATATGCTCTGCCTCTGCCTCCAGCTGTAAGTGACGAACCACTCTGCCCCCTTTACTCGTCACAAAGCGGGCTAAACTATGATTAATCTCTTTCTGTGACCGTTCTATGGCTGAAAACTCCCTGGCCCCTCTCCAAATTCTTCTGGGCACTATCTCTGACCAGACTATGACTAGTTTGCTGAAGAAAATATGCAACCGGTCTAGGTCAGTCTGTATAAGGGCTAACAACTCCACCATCCTCATATGTGCAAGGTCATTACCCCCCACATGTATAACTAATATTACAGGACCATTAGAAATTTTTTAAATATTGATTGCCTCTGGTAAGACCTGCGCCCAAGTGAGCCCATGCATGCCCCTCCATTCCACTTGTATTCCATGGAAACCAAGTGCTCTTCCGCCTGGCCGTATCTCGGTGCGGTGCGCTGCCAAACAAACGTGGGAATAACCCATGATCCACAGAGTTGGTCTTGCAGTATCTAAAAAGAGATAACTATTAGAAACAGAATGCAGACTTTTGTGAGTTCACACCTGCAGTTACTAGTTTGGCTCGTGCTGATATGTCTGAAAGAACGCCTCTGTATGAGAGTGTTGTACGCAGTTACTTTGTAGATATCCACGTTTGCTGTAGCACTATTGAGGCTTGGCCACCCCTGGTGGAAAGATTTGGACTGACTTTGGCATGGCACACTATTATGCGTGCCCATATATACTAAGCACTGTACTATGTGTTATGAACTACGCTAACCCGCCACTATGCATAAAACTACCCGTATAAATGACTTAAAGTGAACTATGTGTATATAATGCGACACATGCGACTCTACTTGTTGTATTCTATGTGTAAAAGTGTGACCCCTTCTAACTAATTAAAATCCCCTTTTTTTTTCCTTTGTTTTTTTGGATACAAAATAAAACAAACAAATCGAACTAAACATAATACTGCAAGTGACTCACCGTAGCCGGGGTCTTCACGTCTCGGGCATTGCTTATCCCATCACGGTTCCGCGCCCGAGGCTGTGGGGCCCGGTGATTCAGATCAAAAGGAGTTTTGTTGAACGGATAGGGGTTAATTCTTACTTGTCGTGACGCCACCTGCGGGAATTCCGGTGATTCCATCGGCGCTGCTTGGGCCTCCGGGGGATGTACGGCAGCAAGATGGGACGCTCCCCACAGGACGAGCGGGAGTCCCCGGGGCCAGGAGCTGCACTTGATGGATGATGGCAGCTCGATGATGCTGTAAGTGTAGATTTAAACAGTTCTGAAGGAGACACGGACACCAAGTTCCTCTATAACGGGTGTTTACTGTAACCGGAAAGATGGTACAAGGTATACAGTCAACAGGTAACGGACCGGGCGGTCCCAGCAATGACCGGCGTTGTTTCAGAGCTCCGCGGTGTTCCTCCTTTCTTAACCTGTTCTATTTGCCGTTGTCGCCTTAGTGCGCCAGTTCGGGTACAAGGGGGGCTACTTGAATTTCCCTGCCGGTATATATAGCCCGGTGTGAGGGGAGCCTGATTCCCTATAGTGGGTACTCCCGCTGGCAAGACGGCTTAGTTGCAGCGGCAGTGAGGAGCTCCTAGAAAGCGATTCCTTCACTTCTGGTTTGCTGAGCGGCGGTGGACGTCTGCTCGCCTCGGAACCAGTAATCGGAGAATTGCATCTTCAGTCAGGGATGCAATACCCTCCTGTGACGCACTCGTTGCGGGGCGCCACACTCCTCCTTGGGAAATTACACTTGTCCCCAAGTGTAGCAAAACCCTAACATTACAGAGAAATTTGCATTTTTATTATCAACATAAAATGAACATTTTTATTAACACACAATTGCTTAATTTTTCTTCCCCTTAGAGAGGCAACTTTTACTTGGAACGTTACGGGATAAAACATTTTTATGCAAAGAAACGTGTTAACCATTGCGGACCCGGCAGGTAGGGTTACTGTCCTTGAGTAAGTCCAGGCTTTACCGCCGGGCCGCTCTTCAAACAAACGGGAAAGTGTCCATGACAAAGTCACTGCCAAAGGTTAAACAAAGTTATTTGTATTAAGGGTGTAAACTGCATTTCTTAACCCGGAGAGTGTACCACCCCTGATAACCAGCATGGCGTTCATAAGTGATAGCTTCTCCCCGGTAAAGATCGCGGTCAGGATGTCACTTAGGGAGGTAAGACTCCACGTCCCGGCGACCCACAAAGATCTCCTCGTACACCCCCTCCTCCCGGGCGAAACCCCACCCGGTACTCAGGTTAAAGGATGTAACAATACCTTCTTTGCGGAGTTCCTCCGGCAACGGGGGTTGGCGGCGAGCCTCAGCACGGGCTCGCAGGTTTGCCTGTTCCTGGGCCCACCATTCCGCCCTGCGGCGCCGACGTACATCATCGTCGGACCGACATGGAGTGTGGACGTAGTCCCAGCGACGGGTAGGATGGTGGCAGGTCAGGAGCTGGTGGTAACTTTGAACCGGCACCCGGACAAGATGAACAGGGGCAGATGCCGCGGCAGCACCCGACCACTGGACCCGAGCTTGAAGTAACTCGGCAGGAGCTTCTGTGTCGTCCTCCTCGGAACCGGTGTGGCTGAAGTCCTCAGGCTCACTGGGGATCTCGTAGTCCTCTTCCTCCACTTCCTCGATGACCACATCAGGTTCTACTGTTGGCGGGGACTCGTGATCAGGGTTCTCCTGGTACTTGGACTCGGGAGCTGCGGGGTCTTCCTCTGGGTCATCCTGCGGGGCTTCTAGGCTGCCCGCCTCCTCCTCTGCTGCCTCTGCACCGGTTGACGGTGGTGCTTCCGCTCCGGTAACCGGGTAGGTCTCAGTGAGTTTGGGGCCAGTCTCCAGTTCGGGAGTGGAACAGGTCACAGTCTCTCGCTCTGGGGCGGAACAGGTGGTAGGTCTCGATTCTGGGACAGAACAGGTTGCAGGCTCTGGCTCTGGATTGGAGCAGGTTACAGGCTCCGGTGATGAAACAGGACAGGTCGTAGGCTCCAGTGGTGGAACAGGACAGGTACTGGGCTCCGGCTCTGGAGTGGAGCAGATTCTATGTCTCTGCTGGACAGCCCGATGCAGTCGGCTGGCCAGACTCGCACTCCAACTGCGGATTGTCCATTCTGTAGTCTCCATCAACCGCACCCTTAAGTCCTGCAGCGCGGTCTCCCAAAACTCGGGATCTCCGTCGATTGTGAGGACGGGACCCGGACCCAGGTGGCCGATGGCGGCCCGAGCCTCCTCCTCGACCTCTCTCATCAGCTCGCGTAGTTTTAAGCTTGCCATCTTCCTTCTTCGGAGAACCGCACCTGTTCGACCTGGTAACTGTTCTTGGAGCAGAGCTGTTAGGAAAGCCTTGCCACACCTCTTTTCTTGTGGTTTTCGTAGTCCATGGGTGGGCTGAAGTCTCTGGCCCGCCCCCTTGGTTGTTTCCAGCAATCGGGGCGGACAAGGATTTTGGCGCCTCTGCCATGGCCCTCCCACGAAGAGGGGCGGAGGCACACCCCTGGGCCAACATATTGTGGTTCACGTGGCGGGATCCGCCATATTGGTCGCCATCTTGACCCAGTGGTGAAAAACGCGGGAAAAGTTCGGTTTCGTCGAACAAAGTTCTTTTTGTTGGAATAAAAGTTCTTTAAGCACCCAATACCCGTTGGGAAACGGGCCTGCTCGTATCCTGTTCGTGACCGCAAAATTCTGACTCACCGTAGCCGGGGTCTTCACGTCTCGGGCATTGCTTATCCCATCACGGTTCCGCGCCCGAGGCTGTGGGGCCCGGTGGTTCAGATCAAAAGGAGTTTTGTTGAACGGATAGGGGTTAATTCTTACTTGTCGTGACGCCACCTGTGGGAATTCCGGTGATTCCATCGGCGCTGCTTGGGCCTCCGGGGGATGTACGGCAGCAAGATGGGACGCTCCCCACAGGACGAGCGGGAGTCCCCGGGGCCAGGAGCTGCACTTGATGGATGATGGCAGCTCGATAATGTTGTAAGTGTAAATTTAAACAGTTCTGAAGGAGACACGGACACCAAGTTCCTCTATAACGGGTGTTTACTGTAACCGGCCTGATGGTACAAGGTATACAGTCAACAGGTAACGGACCGGGTGGTCCCAGCAATGACCGACGTTGTTTCAGAGCTCCGCGGTGTTCCTCCTTTCTTAACCTGTTCTATTTGCCATTGTCGCCTTAGTGCGCCAGTTCGGGTACAAGGGGGGCTACTTGAATTTCCCTGCCGATATATATAGCCCGGTGTGAGGGGAGCCTGATACCCTATAGTGGGTACTCCGCTGGCAAGACGGCTTAGTTGCAGCGGCAGGGAGGTGCTCCTAGAAAGCGATTCCTTCACTTCTGGTTTGCTGAGCGGCGGTGGACATCTGCTCGCCTCGGAACCAGTAATCCGGTGGTTGGTGGGCACGGGTATGTTTTGACCCGTTTAGGTAGTCGCCCGGGTTCCGGTTTGGGGCACCAATTAATGGCGCCAACCGGTAGGTGGTCTTCAGGGCTGCACGGCATTGTGCAGAGCCCTCTTCTCCTACGTTCCCTTCCCTCACGACCACTCTCCTCCTCTCCTACTTTACTCCTACACACTACTGCTACGCTCCGCCCACCAGGACCTGATTGGCCCTCTATTCTAGTGGTGCATGTAGAGTATGGAGCTCTGAATATTAACCATGTCATTACTGAGACGGAGAATATTGCATCTTCAGTCAGGGATGCAATACCCTCCTGTGACGCACTCGTTGCGGGGCGCCACACAAGCATGACAATTAACCTGAAAACTGTTTACACCATGTCGGGCCTAATGTAACGAGAAAAAGACTTGGATCTCCAATGGCCCACCCGCTGAATTTCGTTGCTTTGAAAGCCTGCGCGTGCCACTTCTGTCGCTGCCTGGATGCGGAAGGAGTGCGTGCCAAATTCACTGGGTGAAAACCTGAGGTTAGGTTCTTTTAAAAGTGGCTGTTAACTGGGTGACAGTAAGCGGGGACCCGTCTCCGTGCTCAAAAAAAGAGCGTGCATGTGGATGATCTAGCATGCATGTAGGTCTGAATGACTTGTACCGGGCATAGCAGGCCGGGAGTCTGAAAAATGGGAAACCGCGGGCCAGCTGATCAGTTTTTGAATGCAGAACGCGCACCCATAACTTCCCCTCCATTGCAGCAAATTACATCGTCCTGGAGTAAGCCGGAGGGGCGAGATGGGGACTTAGTAACAAGTTCACTGACCCTCATGGCACCGAAAAAAGGTAAGGTGAAAGCTGCCGCAAAGAGGGCCGTTTCGCTGGCTGCGCTGCGGACCTTGGGAAGCTGATCTAAGATGCCCCTGAGGGTCACAAAGGAGATAGGCCTTCTCCGTTCCCTACTTTGACTATTTCACTTCCAGCCCTTTATGGCTTGAGCTATCAAGAATGTTTCTGTGACGTCTGGCCAACCATGTAGCTGGAAGTGGAAGGAGAGTCCCGGTAAGCGGTTCTGCGCTGCTGTACCTGAGGTCCAGGTTGCGTGCCGCTGCACGAGATACTGTGCCACTCAGTTGGTTAGCCACTCATGTGAGACAATTGCAGGCGGAATGCATGCCAACTTGCGCCAATCCTTCCAGGCCTTACCATAAGCTCTCCATGTTGATGGTGCGAAAGAGATTTGTACCGTGGGCATCAGCTGATCCCTGGAACCTCCCAAAGGGCCGCCGGAATTTGCCATCCAAAGCACAACCTAGCAAGTGGTGACATTCTGGATGAACGGGAAGGAGATGGAAGGCAGAGGCTATGTCTGATTTAGCCATGAGTGCACCGGGGCCACCTTTGCGGACTAATGACACAGTCGTGTCGAAAGATGAATAGGTCACCACGGCGTCCTCCGCTGGTATGCCATCATTTACCGATGTCCTTGCCGGGAAAGATAGATGGTGGATAAGGCGGTATTCGCCTTTTTCCTTTTTGGGGACCACTCCCAGGGGCGACACACGAAGGTTCGGAAAAGGTGGCGTTTTGAACTGGCATGCCATGCGACCTAAAGAAACTTCTTTTTGCAATTTTTTGGTTAACAATTGTGGCAAATCTCGGGCTGACTTGAGGTTTGGTGCATATCGAGGATTTTTCAATGGGAAAAAGGGGATGAAGAAACCTGAAGAGAAACCTTCTCTTAAGGCGACTGCAGCTGTCTTATTGGGGTAGCGTTTTAACCATGGCTCCATCCTTGGAACGCTCACTGGGGTCTTTGATGACCACCGACGTGGGCTTTCCTTGGGATTTGCCATGAAGATTGATGCATCTTGGGGTTGGGTGCTCTCCTCTGCATGAGGAGCACTTGTGCCTGTATTTGCACAGGACCTGGAACGTGCAGGGGCTTTCATTGAATAGCCAGCAGCATCCCAGTCTTCTAACATATGAGAAACCTGAGGGGTAATTTGGGGGGTTGGTGGACACCCCTTGAAATGACTGGGACTTTTGTGCCAGCATGAGTCTTAACCACGCATCAGTGGCCTTTACGTTCCAGCCCAACTGTGGCTGGTGGGCCAAACGACGGCGGAGATCCTTGTCGTATCTCCACCAAGCAGAGCCCCCGTGTGTTTTGTATGAGTTGTATACGATGTCACAATAAGTGAACAACTCTGAGCAGCGTTCCGGGTGTTTCTGAACGATGACGCATCCTAAAACAAAAAAGGCCTGCATCCAGTTGTTAATATTTTTGGCAACTTTCGGTTTGCGATCGAATGGCCGGTCCGCCGGTCGCCTTTCCCTGTCAACGGTGTTCTGCTCTATAGACACGAAGGACCAGATATCTTTGAATCCGGCGCTGTTCCGCCGCCAGAAGGGACGTTGTGGGTGGCGCAGTAAAACCCCGCCCAACCGGACGTGACATGTGGTCACCTGATGCTGGCATCACCCCCGTTACCCGATAGTGATACGCGGTGGTTTCCCATCGCCACATCCGGTAGCAGAGCGGTCGGATGCGACGCCCGGTCATATGGGGCGGGACGGTCATGTGGGTTTGACATGTCCCCTAGACTGGAAATGATGCGGCTGCCTCCTCTGACGGAACAGTGAGCAGTGTTGGTAAGAGAACGTATATGGCCGAAGAGCTTGCTTATAAGGCTCAGAGGCGGGCCTGAGGGAAACACAGAGGATAAGATGAGAGGAGATCAGGAACAGCCAACTATAAACCCACTACTCGATGGGGAAAAGCCAGGGGGGATTAAAGCTATCCGGGGGTTCTGCAGTCAGGGAGCAGCAGCAGCTGCGGTGCCCTGCATTCTTCCGCAGGCAGGGTATCACTTGCTCGTCTGCTCTGTACAACGCAGCCGGGTTGTCTGCTGCTACTTCCGATAACACGGGCTCAGTCTGTGTAGCCATCTCCCTGATACTCACGACTACTAACATCAATGATTCTGGGACGGGGCTCTTTCACTGGTGCGGACGGTTGCTGTGGTCTTTGGGACTGCATGGGCATGGCTACTGGCTCAGCTACCTAGGGTTCAGATGGACAAGCGGGTGGTTTATCCCTCACATGGTGGACATCCAGGGCATACCACCCCCGCTCTCTCTCAGGTGCTGGGTGAAGGTGACTCTGTCGCCAGGCTGCAGATCGTGATCAGGGTGACCCTCCGGCTGGTGGGATTCAACGTCCCACCGGGTTACGAAAAATCCATGGCCACTTCTCTGCTCCTTGACAAATCCCCAGCCTTTGTCCTGATGGAACCGGACCATGGAACCCTGACAGATTGTGCCCTGCTCTTCTGCCCTGGATCGGCGGACCCGTTTCTTTTCTTGCAGGTTCCACTCCTCCATGGGAAGCCATTAGCCTGTCTTTCCTCCTCTTCATCCTCCCTCTGGGCCTCTTGCTTAACCTGCTGCTAGTGGCAGTATTCTGCCCAACTTAAAGTCTCTACCAGGGGCCGGCTGGTGCCTCTGGCCCCGGGTGGCAGTTTTGGTCTGCCAGCCCTGAGTTGAGAAGCGGGAAGAGGGGGGAGGGGTGTGCTATCAGAAATTTCAGAAAGACTTTGTTATGGCGCCTGCCAAAAAGAGCAAGCACCGTGTATATATAAAAGGGAGTGGTTCAGCCTCCCATCATGGGCCGGGTTGCCGAACAGCGCTAAAATCTGTTCCCGCCCACTGTAAAGACTTCAATGCAAAAGGACTTGTCCGTCGGCCAAGGGGATCCGCCTCCAGCAAAAGAGAGAGGAACCGCCCACTTAAGGTAGAGGGCGGAAGGAGCACTGAGGAGAGTGCGACTGGGTGTGCCGCGGCAGAAGCAGCGAGAAACCCGGTTGGCACCATGGCGAGCGGT
This sequence comes from Allobates femoralis, assembly GCA_033576535.1. Lineage (NCBI taxonomy): Eukaryota > Metazoa > Chordata > Amphibia > Anura > Aromobatidae > Allobates > Allobates femoralis. The sequence continues at coordinate 222,032,033 of JARQOC010000004.1, read as the reverse complement.
GGTTGGAGAGCTTCGGTGCGTGGGGTGGAAGAGGTGGACTCCACCAGCCGACCGGATGTAACCCAGAGTTTCTGGAGGCTGAGATGAAAGAGTTGAGCCGCCAGCTCCTGAAGACGCAGATAACAGCGATAGGGAAATGGAGGAAGACCCTGCTAGAGAAGGTGTCCCAGCATTGGGTGGCTTCACGACCAGCATCCCCAACCCCAGAGTAGAACCAAGAAAAATCAGGCACCAGAGAGGCTAAGGATAGAGGTTGCAACATTGCCCCGGTGGTCGAGGAAAACCTAGTTGGGCCCTTAAAACCCCCCGACAGCCTCCAAACTCGACTAGGTGTTCAAAGATTTAGCCTGGAACCGGACGGCAGACACCGGGGATAGACTGGCGGTCCCACTGCAGCCCGAACCCATACCCCGGGGAGGTGCACAATGATAGGGTAGTTTTTCATTGAGAGCACCCGTGGGAGGAACCGATGTGAATCTGACGCGCACCCAGGGCTCAGGTACTCGGCTCTCAGGCTATCTTCAGTCTGGGAAGTCACGGGTGGCCATCCCGAAGCTGTGGCCCTGGCGGTCAACTGAAATGGGGTTATGTACAAAGTTTTTCTCTTCGTGACGCCACCTGCTGAGTCCTCCGTTAGTTGGTGGTATTGCGGCTTAGATGGATTAGTCCCCGCAGGCGGGACTGGACCACCAGGGAAGTGATGCTGTAAAGCAAACAGTTTATATAGAAAGGATGCAGCAGAGTCAAAACTTCACTTCACCGGGTAACTTTTACTTAAACTCTTTCATTCAACTTTACAGTTCAGCAGTTAGTCAGATAATATACTGGCAAATGCTCCAGGCTGCAATTAAAATTTCTAGCCAAAGATGGAACCCTCCTTTATGTTGCTTTCTTTTCCTTCTTTCCTGTCTCAGTGTTGTGAAGCCTGGTCTCTTACAGATGACCTGGCCTCCTGCTGCTTCTGATTCTGTCTCCTCTCCCTTTTTACGCGTCAGGTTAACCTTTTGCTGAATGCCGCAGCCGCCTACTGTGGTTCTGGTTTCCCTCTTATGGAATCTTTGGGAGTCAGGGCTGTATATACAATATCCCTGTTTAGCGGATTCTCTGTGAGCCTTGAAGGATTGAACTCTTCCATTATTCACTTCCTACTCAAGTGAACTCTGCGTCTACGAGTTTCCTTGCTTTCTTCCCCCTTCTTTGGGATCTATGCTTTCTTGGGCCCCTCAGCCGAGATGGTTGCCTGGTTCCTTCCACACTCCCTCTTCCGACTCTCCTCACTCGTCAACACTCTAAGGCTCACTAGTTCCCCCTAGAGGTCGCTTAGACCCTCCCAGGGTCCCTCCCACCTACTATCCTAGTGTGTGGGTGTCAGCTCTAGGGTTCCATCTAGTGACCATAGTCCCAATTGCAGTGGAGTACTACACCGCTTTTCTGGATGCAGTACCCATTTTGTGGCACCTACGTAGTGGGGCGCCACAATTCCCCGGTGAATCCCATGCGGGGAAGGCCCAAGTAGAGACTCTTACTTGGGAAGATTATGGACGACAGCGGGCAGCCAAGTGGGAGGTGGAGGAAAAGGAGCAGGCTCAAAGGAAGGCTATGGAGGACTGAAACCTAAAGGCCAAGAGCCGAGTCCGCAAAGCTAGAGCTGCCAATTGGGGTGCGCACAGGCAGGGCATTGTGGTCACTTTCGACTTAGCAAGCGGTTGGGGATTCATCAGGGAGCCCGGGATGGTCAAAGAACTATTCGTTACCTGGTGGGACGTAAAATCCCACCTGCCAAAGGGACACCCGAAGAGTGACCTATATCCTGGGGACTGTGTAATCTTCACCTGGCATGTAGGAGAGCGGGGGTTGTATGCACTTGATGTAAGGAAGGGGTATGATGAAGTGCCGCCCCCAACACCATGCCCAGCAGTCCCATCCCCAGCTGCAACACCGCGACCAGCAGCGCCAACCCTGGCTGCAGCGTCATGCCCAGGGGACTATTTACAAAGTTTGTCGTGACGCCATCTGTAGTATCTGGTGAGATGCCACCAGCACCACCACAGGGTATGGTATCGCGGCTAAGATGGTGAAGTCCTCCACAGGTAGGACTGGACCTCGGGGGCAGCGTTCCTGTAAGGAAACAAGTTCATGCAAAGAAAGCAAGCTGAGTCCAAAATCACTGTTCCTCCGGATACTTTACTGGCATTTGTATAAGTTGCATACAAAGTTACAGTGCAGCACTCCTGATGTGAGGACAGGTAACTGAACGGGTGGCTGCAGGCAGATCTTAGGTGGTATGGTGGACCCTTGGTGTGTGCCTTCGTGCTCTACCCTCGTCTGTTCCTTTCCTGCTTCCCAGTGGTGGTGTGAAGTCTGGTTCCTTAAAGCCAACCTGACCTCCTTCTTTCTCTCTCCTTTGCTCCTGTCGGATAACCTTCTGCTGGCTGACCGCTCACCCATCAAGCGGTGCCTGGTACCCTCTTTTGGTCACTCAGGTGCCCGGGAGAAGTGTAGACTACACGGGTCTCCGGATTTTCTGTGGTCCTAAAGTATCCCACAGGTGCGGGCTCCGGTGCCCGGTAAGCTTTCGGGGTTGAACCTCCTCAAGTTCTTTCTAACTCCCTTTTGGCTGTCTGGGATCTTTCCTCAAGTTCTCTCCTTCTCTTCGATCTCTCTACTCCCTCAAAGGCAAAAGACCTAAACCTCCAGACTACCGACCTTCTTGTTCCCCCTAGAGTTGGTTTTTATTCCGTCCCGGGTAACCTCCCACCGTGTGATCTAGTGTCGGAGTGCTGGTGAATGGGTACCACCCACCATCCTATGATCCACCAGCAGCTGGAGTATCTGCACCTCTTTTACGGGTGCAGTACCCCTCTGTGACGCCTGCTTGGCGGGGCGCCACAATTGCAAGCCCAAAGAACTGCCTTGGAAGAGAAAGTGAGGAGTGGCAGAAAGTAAATGTAGTTAGTTAACCTGGTTAGGTGCTACATGTGTGAAAATGCATGTATAGTGATAGTTAAGTGTGTGTATACCCGATTATATGAAAAGGACAATGTGGTCCTGGACAGTGAATGGCCAGAACTTTTCTTGTATATAGTTAGCACTTAATGCTGACTATAACACCAACAAGGAGCACATTATCAGTGTGAGTTGAACACCCTGCACTTTGTTAGTAGACCAAAAACAAAAACCGTCTGGCGTGGCCGAAAAGTAGCCCAATGAGTTGACCAGCTATGCCCTGTAGCCACTTCAAGGGCCAACATTGGGGGTTTGAGATGGGTCCCCCATATTGCACTTAGGATGGTGAGAAGGACACCCCAGTGGACATCTCTCTTCAACTTTCTACTCACTAAGGCTGGTTTCACATTTGCGTTTGTGTCTGCATGTGGAGGGCAAGCAGACGCAAACGCATTGCAAATGCAGCCATACTGATGTGAATGCAGCAGAGAATCTCCGCATGCATTCACATCAGTATGCAGCTGTCTCAGCGGTGGTTGGGAGGTGGCGATCTCCTCCTCCCGGCCGCCGATGATCTCCTGCCAGTGTCGGCGGGGAGAAACAGCTGATCTGACAGCTGTTTAAATCTCCCGCGCCGATACCGAAGAGGAGATGTCGGCGCGGGAGATTTAAACAGCTGTCAAATCAGCTGTTTCTCCCCGCCGGGAGACTATCGGCGGCCAGGAGAGGAGATCAGCAGCTGCTCCATCTGATCTCCCGGTGGCCGCTGCTGATCTCCCGGTGATCGCCGCTGATGTCCCGGGAGATCAGCGGCGGCCACTGGGAGAGATTTCAATGAGATCCGCAGTGTTCTCCTGCGCTGTCATGCAGAGGACATTGCGGATCCATTGACTCCCATGCATTGTTTGTCCACTTGCGGGAGCTTGCAGAAAAACAAGCAACCACAAACGCACAAAAAATGCAACAGGCTGTGTTCGGAGTGTGCATAAATTATGCGCATCCGAACGCAACCGTAACTGAACGCAGCCAAACGCAGGTATTATGCGTTCCCATGTTAAACATAGGAACGCAGTGCGCATGTGTTTGGCTGCGTTCGGTACGCTGTGTTTACTTACGCAAGTGTGAAACCACCCTAACTCTTGACTAACGTTTTCCTCACATTCTCTCCACTTCCTCAACTTCCGGGCGTCCTACCCTAATGCACTTCCACCACCCGCACCCTCTACCTAGTCTTCCTCCACCCAGAAATGGGGCCCTCACTAAATAGGGTCCGCCCAGATCCTCTAGCCTGGAGTTGAATGCTAGTGTGCGGGTACCAGGTAGTACCCCCACCTTACCTGAGAGAGGGGTACCACACCTCTGGCTAAGATGCAGTACATCTGTGGTGACTGGACCCTCAGGGGCGCCACATACTCGATTGATGTGGAGTTGGTTTCCACTTCAGTGGAGTCAGAGTTGGAGGCAGGCATTAAGGGGGCAGACTGGGCAATTGCCCAGGGCCCCACTCTTTGGGTGCCCCAAGTATCCATAGCAAGAGGCTCAGGGCCGTATTTGGAGTTCCTGTTGCCCTAGGCACTGTCAGCTGTCGCCCCCCCCCCCACCACCCTGTCATGCCCCCCTTCCCCCGCGGCCCCTCCCCTGTCACAGCCCCTCCCCCATCATGGATGATCGCCTCCTGCTCACGTTGCGCCCCCCCTACACACACACATTCCATGTAGTACATATAAAAGGTTTCTAGGGGTTAGATCCTGCAGACAGACTACCTTGAGATAAATACAATAAATAATAATCTTTTAATGATTTTAACTGGTTTATGCCCACGTTTATTCTCCAAGTGTTTGCATGGGTTTCCAACCACACTGCAGAGACATACTGATAGGATGTTTACATTGTGAGCCCCAATGGGGACAGTGTTGATGATGTATGTAAAGTGCTGTGGAGTTCATGGTGTAATACAAATGCAAAACATATTATTCTTAATATGATGTCACAATACCGGGATCTGAGGATCTTGTATTTTGAGGTCAGGGGCTCTCTGATGCCATGTTGCTGCCTGTCTCACTGTCTTCCTCTTTTGACACTGCAGTTCGGTAGACAAGAGAGCATTAACTGGTTAATAACAAGAAGTATGGAGTGTGTACTAACTGAGCCATAAACCCTCCCCATACCATGAAGTATGGAGTGTGTACTAACAGAGCCATAAACGCCCCCCCATACCATGTCCAGCAGACATTGTAGGATTACTACATGGATTTTATTATTAGGGTACGGACACACTGGCGTGAAACTCGGATGAGTGCAATGCGTGATTTTATACTGCACTCGGACCAATGTTAACCAATGTCTGAGAGCAGATTGGCGTGTGACGGACACTTTTTTTCTCATCCAGATTCAGGATGAGAAAAAAAGTCTCAAAATGCTGTCACAGTATGCGATTCACACACGAGACTCGCCAATGCAAGTCTACGGGTCCGACAAAATCACGGACCACAGACGGACCATCCAAGAGGCATCCGTTTTTTCATTGATACATTCTCATTCTGCAGCTGAGAACACTGTAAAATGTTCCTGTAAATGATTCTACAGTAATAGCTACTGAGGAAAAAAACAGATTGTACACGGATGTGATCTGAGAAAAATGTGGGACATGGTGGCACACAGTCTGTGCACAGCACGGAGCTAGAGACATGGTGGCACACTGTGCACAGCACGGAGCTGGGGACATGGTGGTACACTGTCTGTGCACAGCACGGAGCTTGGGACATGGTGGTACACTGTCTGTGCACAGCACGGAGCTTGGGACATGGTGGTACACTGTCTGTGCACAGCACGGAGCTGGGGACATGGTGGTACAATGTCTGTGCACAGCACGGAGCTGGGGACATGCTGGCACACTGTCTGTGCACAGCACGGCACTGGGGACATGGTGATACACTGCCTGTGCACAGCACAGAGCTGAGGACATGGTGGTACACTGTGCACAGCACAGAACTAGGGACATGGTGGTGCACTATGCACAGCATGGAGCTGGGTACATGGTGGTACACTGTCTCCTCTGTCCTCCTGCACCCCTGTTCTCCTCTCCTCTATCCCTCCTGCTGCTCCGCTTCTCCTCTATCTCCCTGTTCCTGTACTTCGGCCCCTCTGTCCTCTTTTCCTTGGTCCCCCTGCTCCTCATCCTCCTCTCCTCTGTCCCTCCTGCTGCTCCTCTGTCCTCCTGCAGCCCCGTTCTCCTCTCCTCTGTCCCTCCTGCTGCTCCTCTTCTCCTCTCTCCCCCTGTTCCTGTCCTTCTGCCTCTCTGTCCTCTTCTCCTCCGTCCCCTGCTCCTCTGTCTTCCTGCACCCCCGTCCTCCTATCCACTGTCCCTCCTGCAGCTCCTCTGTCCACCTGCACCCCGTCCCCCTCTCCTGTCCCTCCTGCTGCTCCTCTTCTCCTCTGTCCCAGTTCCTGTCCTTCTGCCCCTCTGTCCTCTTCTCCTCAGTCCCCCTGCTCATCTGTCCTCCTGCACCCCCATCCTCCTCTCTTCTGTCCTACTGCACCCCGTCCTTGTCTCCTGTCCCTCCTGCTGCTCCTCTTCTCCTCTGTCCCCCTGTTCCTGTCCTTCTGCCCCCCTGCAACCCCATCTTCCCCCCCCTCCTCTGTCCCTCCTGGTGCTCCTCTGTCCCCCTGTTCCTGTCCTTCTGCCCCTCTGTCCTCTTCTCCATGGTCCCCCTGCTCCTCTGTCCTCATCTCCTCTGACCCTCCTGCTGCTCCTCAGTCCACTTGCACCCCTATTCTCCTCTCCTAAGTCCCTCTTCTCTTCTGTCCCTGTCCTTCTGCCCCTCTGTCCTCTTCTCCTCGGCTCCCCCTGCTCCTCTGTCTCCTGCACCTCCATCCTCCTCTCCTCTGTCCTCCTGCATCCCATCCTCCTCTCCTGTCCCTACTGCTGCTCCTCTTCTCCTCTCTCCCCCTGTTCCTGTCCTTCTGCCTCTCTGTCCTCTTCTCCTCGGTCCCCTGCTCCTCTGTCTTCCTGCACCCCAGTCCTCCTATCCACTGTTCCTCCTGCAGCTCCTCTGTCCTCCTGCACCCCGTCCTCCTCTCCTGTCCCTCCTGCTGCTCCTCTTCTCCTCTGTCCCTGTTCCTGTCCTTCTGCCCCTCTGTCCTCTTCTCCTCGGTCCCCCTGCTCGTCTGTCCTCCTGCACCCCCATCCTCCTCTCTTCTGTCCTACTCCACCCCGTCCTTGTCTCCTGTCCCTCCTGCTGCTCCTCTTCTCCTCTGTCCCCTGTTCCTGTCCTTCTGCCCCCCTGCAACCCCGTCTCCCCCCCCCCTCCTCTGTCCCTCCTGGTGCTCCTCTGTCCCCCTGTTCCTGTCCTTCTGCCCCTCTGTCCTCTTCTCCATGGTCCCCCTGCTCCTCTGTCCTCCTGCACCCTGTCCTCATCTCCTCTGACCCTCCTGCTGCTCCTCGGTCCACTTGCACCCCTATTCTCCTCTCCTCAGTCCCTCTTCTCTTCTGTCCCTGTCCTTCTGCCCCTCTGTCCTCTTCTCCTTGGTCCCCCTGCTCCTCTGTCCTCCTGCACCTCCATCCTCCTCTCCTCTGTTCTCCTGCATCCCATTCTCCTCTCCTGTCCCTACTGCTGCTCCTCTTCTCCTCTCTCCCCCTGTTCCTGTCCTTCTGCCCCTCTGTCCTCTTATCCTCTGCCCCCCTGTTCCTGTCCTTCTGCCCCCCTGCAACCCTGTCATCCTCTCCTCTGTCCCTCCTGCTGCTCCTCTGTCCTCCTGCACCCCGTCCTTCTCTCCTGTCCCTCCTGCTGCTCCTCTTCTCCTCTGTGCCCCTGTTCCTATCCTTCTGCCCCTCTGTCCTCTTTCCTAGGTCCCCCTGCTCCTCTGTCCCTTGCACAGTCAGGTCCTCACCTGGTGCTGGCTGCGGACATTGGCCGGATGCAGCATGAGCAGCACCAGCCCAGCAGGAGTTCTGCCGCCAGCCACACCATCTCCCAGCCTTCAGTGCCCGCTCGCTCGGGCCAGCTGCTCCCACGGTCTCCAGGTCCATGGGGGGCCGCTGGGTGGAGGAGCCGCCAGCACCGTGGGACAGGAAGGAACAGAGCAGCTCCCGGCGGCTTCCTGTCAGCGGCGATCACTATCAGCGCTGGGGCACAGGCAGCACATGCAGGCGGCAATGTAAATGCCGCCACCACGCTCTGGAGCACACCAGTGACACCCCCCTCCCCCACAAAGACTCCGGTTTTCATATGGAGTCTGGGGGAGGGGAGGGAAGTAAAAAAAAAAAACACAATAAAAAACTCTCCTCTAGCGCCGTCCCCTGGACCTGCCGCCCTAGGCACCGGCCCACGAGTGCCTTATTACAAATACGGTCCTGGGTATACTGATAAAATGATTAAAAAACGTCAAATATACACATATTTGGTATCGCTGCGTTTGTACAAATCTCAGCTATGAAAATATAAAGTAAATTAATGTGATCGGTAAATGGTGTAAAAAGAAAAAAATAAGAACGCTAAAATTATGTTTTTTGGGCCGCTGTAACTTTACAATATAATGCAAAAAGAGATGATCAAAACATCACATACTCGAAAAGGGTATTAGTAAAAGTGTCAGGTCAGGGTGCAAAAAATAAGCTATCACCTAGTCCTCATCCTGGTAAATTAAAACGTTATGGGTTTCGAAAAATGACGAGAAAAGCTGCTTTATTTTTTTCACCTTTTAAATAAACAAAAACTATACATGTTTGGTATGTGCATACTCGTATTCACCTGAGTAATCATCTTGAGGGATCAGTTTTACCATATAGTTTACATGGTAAATAAAAAATCTCAAAAAAACCTTTGTGGAATTGCACTTTTTTGTTATTTCAACACCCTTGGAGACTTCACAAATCTCGAGAGAACTCGGCACTATCTTTTAATGGAGGAGACGATGACCTGCTCCACTGAGTAGGAGCGAATGCACCTGTCACTCAGCGCACCGTCCACAGTAGGGCGGGAATTTTCAAATTACAAGGTGGGTTTTGCTGCCAAGGGCCAGCAAGGACTTTATACCGGGACCAGAGAGCAGGTCCCGGAGCTATACATGCAGGGCGACAGAGAATAAAAGTTGATTTCTCAAGTATAAGGGGGGGGATGTTTGTGCACATAGAGGGGTTACAAGAACCCCATTTACATTATGTTAATGTTGGTGGGCACAGTTTAAAATGCCCAAAGGGGGTGACAGGTTCCCTTTAAAATGAGGGTCTACGGGTGAAATAAACTGTAATGGCCACTTTACACGTGGCTACATTTCTAGCTTATCCACAGGTAGCTTACTGGCTGCAGTGAAATCATGGAGACATTATTCCATTTGTACACAGCAACAAGATGGAGACCATGGTTCTATGATTTCACTGCAGCCAGTAAGTTACCTGTAGATAAGCTAGAAATGTAGCCGCGTGTAAAGTGGCCATAAAGGTACCATTACACACAGAGATAAATTGCTTGCAACTCACTGGTTGCTGTGAAATCATGGACACATTGTTCCATTTGTACACGAACTACTAGAAAAAGCAGCATCAAAAACTTACCATCCATGCCATAGACAAAAACCAATCCTGCACTTGCAGGACGCAGTCAGACCAGACCACACTTGTGTAGCAAGCCCAGATGCAGGCTAATGAATCACCTCAACCAAGGTATGGGAGGCGACTTGCCATGCACACTAATGGTGGGTTTACACACACCAATCATTGTATCCAATCTCTGAACCAATCTCTGGTTGCAGTGAAATCATGGACACATAGTTCCATTTTGTGGCTGTGTACAACATGGAGCAATCTGTCCATGATTTCACTGCAACCAGAGATTGGTTCAGAGATTGGATACAATGATTGGTGTGTGTAAACCCACCATTAGGGCCTGCTTAGAGCACCATTCACACTGATACATATGGTGCAGGGTGTCTGAAAGCTACCCAAGCTCTGCTGCCTTAGCTATGGGCTGCACAGTACAATGTTTCTGCACCACTAGATGAATGGCGCCCCCTAGGGGCCCAACTACACCCTGAAATGAATAAAAAAGTGCAGAAACGTTTTCTGTATGATGAACAAAAAACCTTTGTGGTAGCTTTCAGACACTCTGCACCATATGTATCAGTGTGAATGGTGCCCTAAGCAGGCCCTTAAGGCCACTTCACACACACAGATATCTGAGTCCAATATCTGAACAGATCTCTGGTTGCAGTGAAATCATGGATACATTGCTCCATGTTGTACACAGCCACAAAATGGAGCAATGTATCCATGATTTCACTGCAACCAGAGATCTGTTCAGATATTGGACTCAGATATCTGTGTGTGTGAAGTGGCCTTAAAGGGATCCTGTCACCCCCAAAACACCTCCTAAGCTCTTAAAAGCTGTCCCTAGTGCATATTAACACTTTCCCTACACTCCTTTTTGCTCCTAAATGCACCTAATCAAAGTGAAGAAAAACGTTTTATAAGTACCTCATTATTGATGCTAATGAGTGACTATCTATTCATAGTCACTCATCCAGGCAGCCCCTCTTCATGATGATGTAGCGACCGGTGGTAAGGCCGCGGGTGTGTGTGTATGATCTTTCTCAACAGAATCCCCATACTCAGATTTAACCGGTAGTAACATTTCTTTACTGTAAAACATGTCTATAACACAGTCGACCGAACTATATGCGCACTTGTATATATTAGAGTCTCTGAATCTTCACTTCTTCCGGGTACGCAGCAAGAAAAGAAAACACAACAATGAAGGTATCTTTCCCTAACTTTCCCTAAAATCACGTACCAGTCTTATCACAGAAGAAGATGTCGCTCCCACGTAGCAGGCCTGGGGATCTCCTCACTCTTCTTTGGTCTCCTTCCGCAGGTAACAGTCTGTCTCTCCCAGTCACAGGGCACACAGATCAGGAGAAGGGAGATCACAGCAGCACAAATGGCTCCCTTATGTCGGTCACGGCCCCTGCACAAGCACTCTGGGTGCACGGCGGGCAAGGTTTTGCAGAGCGGCCAGAGTCACAGCACCAAAGTCCAGTGGCCCAGGATCAGTCACAGGGGCTTCTGCGGGGTGATTTTTCCGGCAAGGTGTTGCAAAGTAGCCCTCTTTCAACAGACATCCACAGGTAGATGTTCTCTTGTTCAACTCTGTGTCTGTACTGATCTCCCGCCCTCTCTCCTCCTCAGCACATGGCTGTTGGGGGAGGGGAGCAGCAATCAATGCTGTTTTTTTTTCTCTGCAGTCATTTCAGCAATTGTCCACAAGGGGGCAGTGGCGGACTGTGCACAGCTCATTTCAATTTCAATAATACAATCTGAATTGTACACCTCATTACATACCCCCCACTTAAAGGTTGACAGTCCCTGTCAACAACCATCGGCTCCAAGGCAGTGATGGCCGTTGATATCACAGGGATTGATCTCCGGCGGAGTAGGGACCTCTGTTGGGGGAAACCGTCATTCCCCCGTTCACCTTCGTTCCCTTGTTCAGGGCTCACAATATGTCCAATAAACTCAGTCACATTTTCTACCCGGGGAGAGTAGGATCGCCGGCGGTAGCGGCGCCGGTTGGGGGCAAATCTGCTTCCTTTAACGGGAACACCCCCGGGACCGGTGACGTCGGCGGCCTCTGTACCCTTCTCTCCCTTCACAACATCAAACTGTACCACCTCCCCATCACCAACGCTGCGGAGGCACTTACGAGGATTGTTACACTTTATGGCAGTCTGATGTACAAACACGTCATCCTTTGTGTCATTCCTGTTGATGAAGCCATACCCATCGCGGACATTAAACCACTTCACCGTCCCCTGGACCCGAGTGGCCAGGACTTGCTTATCGGTCTGGCTCTGTCTCTTCACACCCTTTTCCCTGATCTCCCCTGCCGAGCGAACCGCTTTGGCTGGGGCGTCTAGTTTAAAGGTGGCTGCTGTTGTGGGGCATGGCTTGCTGGTTCTAGTATATCGGACCACGGGTGGAGGATGCGGACAACGGTTTGCCCTATGGCGGGGGTCGCCGCATGTCCAGCACCTTCCCATAGGCCGACTGGGTTGCTGTCTCGCTTGCCTGTCCGCCTGTTGGTCTAGCCTGAGCTGTAGCTGCAGTATCTGTTTCTGCAACTCTGCTACTATCTGCTTCAATTCTTCCGTGTCACTGCTCGGACTGCTGGCACCGGATATGGACCTGCAGGCCGTAGTATAAGTCTGGTTATAAGCTACTACCGGGGGGAGATTCTGTTGATCACACATCCTGCCGACTACGCCAGATGAAGCGACCGGTGGTAAGGCCGCGGGTGTGTGTGTATGATCTTTCTCAACAGAATCCCCATACTCAGATTTAACCGGTAGTAACATTTCTTTACTGTAAAACATGTCTATAACACAGTCGACCGAACTATATGCGCACTTGTATATATTAGAGTCTCTGAATCTTCACTTCTTCCGGGTACGCAGCAAGAAAAGAAAACACAACAATGAAGGTATCTTTCCCTAACTTTCCCTAAAATCACGTACCAGTCTTATCACAGAAGAAGATGTCGCTCCCACGTAGCAGGCCTGGGGATCTCCTCACTCTTCTTTGGTCTCCTTCTGCAGGTAACAGTCTGTCTCTCCCAGTCTCAGGGCACACAGATCAGGAGAACGGAGATCACAGCAGCACAAATGGCTCCCTTATGTCGGTCACGGCCCCTGCACAAGCACTCTGGGTGCACGGCGGGCAAGGTTTTGCAGAGCGGCCAGAGTCACAGCACCAAAGTCCAGTGGCCCAGGATCAGTCACAGGGGCTTCTGCGGGGTGATTTTTCCGGCAAGGTGTTGCAAAGTAGCCCTCTTTCAACAGACATCCACAGGTAGATGTTCTCTTGTTCAACTCTGTGTCTGTACTGATCTCCCGCCCTCTCTCCTCCTCAGCACATGGCTGTTGGGGGAGGGGAGCAGCAATCAATGCTGTTTTTTTTTTTTTTTCTCTTGCAGTCATTTCAGCAATTGTCCACAAGGGGGCAGTGGCGGACTGTGCACAGCTCATTTCAATTTCAATAATACAATCTGAATTGTACACCTCATTACAATATCACGCCTATTCAGGCGTGATCTTCCTAATAGATTCAAAATCGCGCCTCTCTGCGCGCCTCCCCACTCTCCCATTACGCACGGGCTTCAGTGGGGGAATTATGACGCGATTCGCGTCATTTCCTGGTGCGGGGTGACGTGATATCATGAAGAGGGGCTGCCTGGATGAGTGACTATGAATAGATAGTCACTCATTAGCATCAATAATGAGGTACTTATAAAACGTTTTTCTTCACTTTGATTAGGTGCATTTAGGAGCAAAAAGGAGTGTAGGGAAATTGTTAATATGCACTAGGGACAGCTTTTAAGAGCTTAGGAGGTGTTTTGGGGGTGACAGGATCCCTTTAAGTGTGCATGGCAAGTCGCCTCCCATACCTTGGTTGAGGTGATTCATTAGCCTGCATCTGGGCTTGCTACACAAGTGTGGTCTGACTGCGTCCTGCAAGTGCAGTATTGGTTTTTGTCTATGGCATTGATGGGCCATTTGTACACGGTAACATAATAGAACAATGTGTCCATGATTTCACTGCAACCAGCAAATCACCAGTGAAATTGAATGCAATATTGCGACATGTAACGGTACCCTCACGATACCTTCTAAGGCTACTTTCACACTACAATTTTGTCAAAAACAATGCTGTCCGATATAAATCAGGCAGCATCGGATCTAAACTGATCCCTGCAATCGGATGCCAAATAGGCATCTGATTCCGACATTCTACAGGATCAGTTTGCCGGCTCCTCCTGTCACCTGTTCTCCCCTCTGTTTCCCCCTCTTCTCCCCTGTGTGTCCCCCTCATCTCCCCTGGTGCTCCCCCTCTTCTCCCCTCTGTTTCCCCTCTTCTCCCCTGTGTGACCCCATCTCCCCAGTACTCCCCCTCCTTTCCCCTCTCCTCCGGAATAAAAAATAAAAAAATCTTTATTCTCACCTGTCCACGACTCCCGCGGCGCTTCCAGCTGTCTTCTTCTTCTGATCCTAGGACCTCACGTGATGTCACAGTCACATGACCGGTTACCGCGGTAAACGGTCATGTGACTGTGACATCACGGCAGGTCCTACAGGCAGAAGATGCTGGAGAAGCCGAGGGACTCGTGGACAGGTGAGCATAGATGGTTTATTATTTTTAACCCCTGCCTTACTTAATTTTACTTCCGCAATGTATGTATATACATTGCGGAAGTAAAATTAGATGGTTAGGAGCAGTTTTAGTGAACCGAGCATGCTCAGTACAGTAAAATCAGGTCTGAGGACACATCAGATGTTTCCTCGGACCCTGCTCCATAGGGCCCCATGTTAAAAACATCAGACTGAATCGAATGTTCACTAAATGGCATTCGATTTGGTCCAATCCGATTTTGTCCGATTTTATTTTTGGTACAAAAATCGGAGCATGCTCCGATTTTTGCACCGATAAAAAAATCGGACAAAATCGGATTAGAGCAAATCGGATGCCATTTAGTGCACATCCGATTCGGTCCGATGCCCATAGGGCTGCATGGGGGCCAAAAATCGGTCTGATGCTGTCCGATTTTTATCGGACAGCATCGGGAAACAGAAAATCGTAGTGTGAAAGTAGTCTAATCCGCAGCAAGAATTCACTGCTGCAGATTTTTCCGCAATAAAATATGCAGCATATCTTCTGTGAGAAAAAAAGGCACCATGCGGACAGGAATTCACAAATCCCATATACTTTGCTGGGAAAACACGCTGCTGCATATTTAATGAAGATCTGCTGCGGATCCGCACCAACACACACAGGACTTTTTAGAGAATTGCTGTGGAGCGACACATTGAGGTGTGGCCAGGGCTTAACTACCTCAAGTGCAGGGGTTGCGATCGCACCCGGACCCCAGGGGGCCCCAAAAGTCCTTTTGGCCTATAGAAAATGACTATTGCTGTTAAAGATTTGTAATAATTGGGGGCCCCGTTGGAGCTTTCGCATCGGGGCCCATGAGCTTCAAGTTACGCCACTGGGTGTGGCCCTGCCCAAGCGACACATGGCCACTATATGGTGACCTGCAGGGCCACAGAGCTTCAGTGGTAAAGAAAGGCAAATACAGTTATGGTAGTGTCTTCACCACAGAAACTGCAATGACGTTCTTAGGTTTGATAAAACGTGACAGAGTCCCCAGTGTGTGACCATGGCTGTAATGAGCCGCAGCTCTGCGTGTTGTGGACATGTGAGGCGGTTTCTCCTCACCATCTGTATACAGGACAGGCTGAGCCCAGACGGCGGGAAACCCCGGAGGGCGCAGTCAGCTGAGAGCCGTCATGTGGCGGAGTAACAGTCCGCCTCCTCCCTCAGCGCTGACTGAGCTCCACACATGACCTGGTATACAGCTGATAATGGCGTCACGGCAGCACACTGTACATTGCTGTATCAGAGCCCACATACACATAGTGACATTATCATGTGGAGCCGCTTTCCGTGTACACTCCACTAGCTCCTCCCACACCGGTCACATGGGTGTGACGTCCTCGGAGGTCCTGCAGCCCACTAGCATTTATTGTGTGTACGGAGGCCAATGGCAGCGGTCACCCGGTCACTGAGCCGTCGCCTCCTCACTGGGTCTTGCCTTGTACACTGACACTTCTTCAGGCGGCTCCTCCTCCTCCTGGTTCAGGCCGTCATGTTGGAGTCTGTGGTGGCAGATCTGCTGAACAGGTTCCTGGGGGATTACGTGGAGAATCTCGACAGGTCCCAGTTAAAGCTGGGGATCTGGGGGGGTAAGAGCCAGCTGTGTGCGGTGTACTGGGCCATGTGTGCTCCTCTCCCCATAGGTAGAAGTGGGGCTGAGGCGGGGTGTGTGCATGACAGGGCTCCTAACATCTGAGGGATAACGGGCGATACCGGCACCTCACTCCTGGGCCGTCAGGAGGACTCCATACCTAGGGATATACTGTGTGTGTCTGTCCTTACACCAGTGTGCCCCATGTCCAGTCCTCAGGAGCCACCCACAGGTCATGTCTTCAGGATTTCCTTACCACTCACACGTGATGGGATCACCATGTGTGTAAAACTAAGGAAATCCTGAAAACCTGCACTGTTGGTGGCTCCTGAGGACTGGAGTATGGGAACACTGCCATAGGCTCCTGTCACCTGTCTGTGCAAATAAACACACATGTGCGATGGGCCGTTTTATGTGCCCATGACGTCCGTATAACCTGACTTTGTATACTTACCTGTCTCCGGTTCTGCTGTCCCTCTTTTTCCGGTTCTGCTGTTGGAGTCAGTGCACTGATTATTCATGAGGTTAATGAGCGGAGTGTGACAGGCAGCATCGTCAGAGACTGCAAAATATAAAATATATCTATTTTTATTGACATATGTTTGCTCCAGAACATGTCACACGGACAACATCCGTGTGGAGGACATTTTTGGCATGGACCCATTGACCTGATTGGGTCCATGGTGCTGCCCAAATACAGACCTGTTGCTGTGTGGAGCAAACATATGTCTGCTCCCCACATAGACACGGTCCGTGCAGAAACAAGGATGTGTGCAGAGCATTGACTAATGTTTGTTTATGTGTGTCCATGGCTCTAAAGTGTGGCCACATGGACGCCACACGTACTGGAAAACGGATGTGTGAAAGAGGCCTTAGGCTGGCTTCACACTGCGGTCAGGTCAGATTAGGTCAGGTTTTGTGTTCCAAAACCAGGAGTGACTCCAAAACCTAGAACAGGTGTCAATCTTTCAATTATACTTTTTCTCTGCAAGTTCCTCTCCTGGTTTTGGAACACAAAACCTGACCTGATCTGACTACAGTGTGAAGCCAGCCTTAGGGGATAGTTCAGACTATGGTGTTTTCTGTCCATATGGCAGCCTACAGACCAGGGCTACAATGTGTAAGTCACATGAACGGTTTTCCATTCGTATCGATGGGTTGTGTGGTGACCATTTGTTTCAGTCTCATCCATTAGGCTGGCTTCACACTGCAGTTTTTTTCCCTGATCAGGTTCCATCATGTTTGTGTGCCAAACCAGGAGAGGAACATGCAGAGAAAAACTGTAATTGAAAGATTGACACCTGTTCTGAGTTTTGGAGAGTCGACACTCCTGGTTTTGGCACACAAACCGGATGGAACCTGATGAAACCAGTATGAAACCAACCTAAGGCGGCCGTCACACGCTACGATATCTTGAAAGATATCGCTTGAACGCTCCAGATTAAACATCGCGTGAACGATGTCTCTGCGTGTGACGGCAAGATACGACGAGCGATAAGTGTTCAAATCGCAAGATCGAGATCTGAGCTCCGGACCTCACATCTTGCGATGAACGATTTCACGATCTGCTTCATCGTGGTGTATAACACCACGATGAACGATCTCCCAGCGGCAGAGCCTATGCTGGGAGATGGTAACTATGGTACACGTCGGGTTACTAAGCGATGCGCGGCGCCTAGTAACCCGATGTGTACCATAGTTACCAGCGTTCTCGCTGGTCCACATCGCTGGTGAGTCTGTCGGTGTGACATCTCACCAGCGATGTGAGCGATATTGTAAGCGATCGCGCGTGCACGTGATCGCTTACAATATCGCTAGCGAGATCGTAGCGTGTGACGGCCGCCTAAGGCATTTTTTGCAGTGGAGAAGTGATGTTACACGGGGAGGAACAATCCTCCCCTGTGTGACATGTGTGCCAGCCTCTTTTGGGTTTCGTTGTGTATTAATATACACTACGAAAGGCAAATGTGTTAAAAATAATAAAGAATGAATACTTACCTTCCACCGGGTGTTCCGGGAGCCGTGAGATCCGCAGGTATCCACTTTTCAGGCCCTGGCAAGATCGCTGTTTCACTGCTCGCGTTCATGTGATATGATGTGCATATCACATGACCGCAAGTGGCCAATCAGCGATGACAGGTCCTGGAAGGACAGTACCTCTGTACCTTTCTTGACTCCCGGTAACCGAAACACCTGGCGGAGAGGTAAGTATTCAATCTTTATTATTTTTTACTCGTTTCGCTTACTTTAATTTGGGTTTCATTGTGTATAGTAATACACTACGAAACCCAAATGGGGCTGTGACAGATGTCACACAGGCGAGGTGGAATTCCTGCTGGAATTGTGCATCGTCTGAATGGCGATGCGTAATTTCAGCGGGGATAATTGGGCTCCTATGGGAGAAAGCACTGGCGCTGCTGCGTTAAGAATTGACATGGCAATTCTTTTTACGCCCACACTTTCTCCCATAAAAGTGCGGCGTTATTTTACGCCGTGTCTGTACAGCAAAGTGAATTTCCCATTCACTTTGCCGGCAGACACAAGGCACATTGTGCATTTTTGAAAATCGCATGCAAAAAAAGCGCTAAAAAAAGCGCTAAAAAATGCGCAATGTGTGAACGTAGCCTTATTCAGATAAAACTCCCCTATACATTTTAGCGAGTTAACAAGAAAAGTGTATGTATTACAGGCACCATCCATTGCAAAGATTTCATAGAAAAAAATGATTTGTACTGTCTATATACTTAAGGGGTTTTGTTAGCAGATTCTTGCTGCCTGCACCATGGAGCAGGACGATTCAGAGACTGGCTGTGTTCCCGGAAAAGCTGTGTAGTTGCAAACGATGTAAAGGTACCATCACACGCGGCAATTTTGCTTGCAATTTCACTGGCAATTTTCTGTTTGCAGTGAAATCATGGACACATTGTTCTATTTTGTTGCCGTGTACAAATGTAACAATGTGTCCATGATTTCACTGCAACCAGCAAATTGCAAGCAATATTGCCGCGTGTGACGGTACCTTTAAGGTTCCACTGTGAAAGCAGTATAATAATCTAGCCGGGACTATACATCTCAGATGAATATGGTGTTGGTCACTGTTCAATACAACTCTATGGGGGCCTCATTCTGGCCCTCATAGAGATGCACTGAAAGCTTGTGATGTAACTTCAGACTTCCAGCCAGTCAAAAGTTACGGTCATAAGATGGTGCTGATATAAGGTGAGGCTGCTGGAAGGTGAGTATAAAATAGGGGACAGGGGGATTAAATTGTAATCTCTCCAGCGCTGAAGAAAACCCCAGTGGATTGTTGCTTCAAGAGGAATGGTATTAGGCTAAAGGGGTTTTCCCATGAACAAAGATAAATTACGGTAAATTTCATTTTAGTTAAAAGATCTTGGAATAATAATTATTTCCACAATTGGATGTGTTTCATAAAATGTTCCTGTTCTTAGATAATCTTATATACTGTATATGTGTCACAGCTATGTACTGTGTAGTGGCCGTGTCTGACAATACACGGAGGATGGTTTGATCCTTGACTGCAGAAGATGCAAAAGAATGTACACACAGTACAGGATTATGTTGTGTTTTTATTTTTTTTTGTGAAGTTAAGCATTTCCTTGCCTGTTTTTTAAAAATTGTATTATCTCAAAGAAAGCATTATATGTGATCCTGTGCTGTAACGTCTGTATACTCTGTTGCGTCCTCCCCTGCCCAGGATCAAACCATGCTCCATGTACGGTCAGACATGGCCATTACACATTATATAACAGGGACACATACTTTTCAATCTCAATGAATTAGAATATCATAAAAGTTAATTTATTTCAGTAATTCAGTACATAAAGTGAAATGCATATATTACGGTATATAGAGTCATTACAAACAAAATTATCTATTTCAAGTGTTTATTTCTGTTAGGCTGGCTTCACACCACGGCACAGTCCAGTCGGGCATGAACCTGACAGCCCCGGACCGGATCAGCACACAGAATCGGAGGGTCAAATGTGCCCTCCAGTCCTGTGTGCAGCTGGACGCAGCTACAGCTGCTAATGAATCAGGACTGCTGTTCGCGGGGAGCTAGCCGCGGTCCTGAAACAACAGCGGCGTGCAGCTGCCGGTATCCGGTTCCCGAATCCTCCCGGACTGGGGCAATCCGGCCCCATAGGGTCCCTTGTTAGGGAGCGCCGGATTGCCCTGGATCTGGGAGAATCCGGGATACGGCATTTTGGGGCGATTTTTCTCCCCAGACACAAACGTTGCAAGCAACGTTTGTGTACGGTGAGAAAAATCCGATTTCTCCCGGATTCCACCGGAGAGATGGACACCGGGTGGCAGATAGCTGCCATCTGACTCCATCCGACCCCATATGCTACTATGGGGCCAAAAATCGATCCGGGGGCTGTCTGGTATGCCCCGGACTGGACTCGGCTGTGGTGTGAAGCCTGCCTTAATGTTGATGAATATTGCTTACAGCCAATGAATACCCAAAGGTCATTATTTCAGAAAATTAAAGTAGAGAGGATGAAGGGTTAAAAACCGGCGCTGCCGTATTCAATAAGACATCAAAGGGTGAATATAATATTGGTTAATAGTCATCAACGCCCTGCAACGTGGCAATATTACATAGATTTTTGATGATATTCCAATTCATTGAGATGCACTAGTGTATAATATTATCTCCGCACAGAAACATTTTTATTTTTTAAATTTTTATTTGCATCTAACTGTGGAAATAATTATTCTAAAATCTATTGCTTAAATTGAACTTTAAAATTACCTTTGTTCGTCGGAAATCCCCTTTAACTGTCCTTTCACATCAGTGTTTTTTGCCGATCGCGGCAGTTGCGGTTAAAAAACCGCAACTGCCGTGATTACCGCATAACGGCTGCACCTGCGGCACACTTGCGGCAAGCCCCATACAATGTATATGCGGGCTTGGGGCAGGTGCGGTATTGGCACTTGCGGCAGGTGCGGCCGCGAAAAAACCGCGGTCAGCCGAGGTGTTTTTCGCTGCCGCACCTGCCGCAAGTGCCATTACCACACTTGCCGCACCTGCCGCAAGCCCGCATATACATTGTATGGGGCTTGCCGCAAATGCCGCCGTTATGCGGTAATTGCGGCAGTTGCGGTTTTTTCTCCGCATCTGCCGCGATCAGCGCAAAACCGCTGATGTGAAAGTACCCTAAGTCACCAAGGCCTACCTTCAACCAGTCATCATAGATGCATAGTTACCGACAATATTTTCAAAGTGTGTTTTCTGTTTGAATGCTGCAGCTTTTCAAACTAATTCCCTGGCTGAAATGTGAGCCGCCTGTGGCTTGGGCGGCATGAATCAGCAAACAGGTGACATAATCCAGTGGTGATAAAGCAGTATACGGAAGATACTCTGAACACTTAAAATTAAATTTCATCTGTTTTTGGTTATTTGTCTGAGCTAAGTTCTGCTAGAAGTAGAATGGCTGTCTACTGTAGCTATACAGAAGATGCATCAGTCCGTTAAAGTTATTTTACCTTATGCATTGGCGCAATTTTAAATGCTTGCTGAGGCTGGTTTCACACTGCATTTTGTTTTTCTCTCTTCAGGTTTGTGTGTTAAAACCAGGAGTGTTTCCAAAACTCAGAACAGGTATCAATCTTTCAATTATAGTTTTTCTCTGCAAGTTCCTCTCCTGGTTTTGGCACACAAACATGATCAGGGAAAAAACTGCAGTGTGAAACCAGCCTAAAGGCCACTTCACACGCTATGATATCGTTAACGATATCCTTAGAACAATCACGTGACAGTGATCGTTCCGACATCGTTAGTGCGTTGTCACACGCAAGGATATCGTTAACGATATTCCATTCGGCAACGCACCAGTTAAATGGGAGAGTAAGGACTGAACTGAACGATCTTTTAAAGCAGCAGGAATAGGAGAATTTTAAACAAGATCGTTCAAAAAGGTGTAACACTGAACAATGAGGCTTCTTCACAGTTCCTTAATTGGACGAAGAACGATAGATTTGAGGTCAGGATCTCATTTTTGTGATGACCGTCCCAACGATTTTTGCATCCTACATCGTTCGTTTACACGCAAGGACACACTAACGATATCGTTAGAACGGTCACAAATCCTTGACGTTTCAAGAATATCGTTTCCTAGTGTGAAAAGCGGCCTTAAGATGCAGATGGTCAGAGAACCTGTCAGTGGGTTACAAGTGGCTTATTTCTTTGCTCTTATTTTAATCTAACTACAGCCCTGTTTAGTCTGTTTTTTTTTTTTGTTTTTTTTTTTTTGCCCCAATTTTTCTGGTCTTTTACCAAGGAGTATTGCTCATGGGTCAATTATGCAGAGCAGGTAAATAATGCACCCATGGAATTCTGTAAGCAACACTCCACTAGTAAAGCCTAAAAATTAGCACTAACTAAAAAGGCCAATAGTTCTGGAATCATCATGTGCATTATTTAATAAAACAACAACAAAAGAGTGCTCAACGAAACAGCTGGAATAAAATAAGAGTAAACACTGACAGTGCACACAGTCTTTTAAGGCTACGTTCACACACTGTGCTTTTTTTGCGCAGGAGCTTTTAGCAGCCTTTTGCACCCGCGCAAAAAAAAGCAGTGCATTCAGACAGCATGCTTTTTTACGGCCCCGGGGGAGAAGTGATGTCACAGAGGGGAGGAAGAATCCTCGTTCCTCCTCCCCTATGTGAGATGTGTGACAGCCTCATTTGGTTTCACAGTGTTATTACTATACACTGCAAAATCTTAATAAAAGTAAGCCAGATGTATTAAGAATGAATACTTACCCTTTCGACGGTCTGTCCAGGCTATCCGGAGTTGAGGCAAGCATAGGTATCGAGCTGGCAGGACCTTGCATGACGTCATTGGGCGCTGATTGGTCGCTCGCGGTCATGTGATGTGTGCGTCATATGATGTCCTATCACATGACCGCGAGCAGCCAATTGGCGCCCAATGACATAATGCAAGGTCCTTGCAGATTTGGTTGTGCCAGCTCCAAGCTCCCTAAACACCTGCCGGAGGGTAAGTATTCATTCTTTATTATTTTAAACACATTTGGATTCCTTTTATTAAGATTTCTCAGTGTATATTAATACACTGCAAAATCAAATGGGACTGACTCGCATATCACAGAGTGGAGGAGGAACCAGGATTCTTCCTCCCCCTCTGTGACATCAGATCCTGCAGTGCCGGCCCCTATGGGAGAAAGCGCCGGCGCTGCTGCTTAAAGAATTAACATGTCAATTCTTTTTACGCCTGCGCTTTCTCCCAGAAAAGCGCTGCATATTATTACGACGTGTCTGTACGGCAAAGTGAATTTTACATTCACTTTGCCGGCAGACACAGAAGCACATTGTGCATTTTTGAAAAGCGCTCGCAAAACGCTCAAAAATGCACAATGTGTGAACATAGCCTTAAACTCTGATGCACTCACTGAGTTTACCAAAAGGAATTGTTTCCTTTGTATCATAGTCTTTGACCCTCCCAAATTTTTTCTTTTAAGGACTTTTTCCATTGTTTTTGGAGTTGGAGTATTTATTTTTGGTGCTTTCCAATAATTTTCTTTCTTCCATTTAGAAACCACTACCGGTTTCTAAAGTGTAACTGCGGGGATCATAAAGATAGATATCTGGGCATTTTCCTTGTATTTTTTGATTTGCATTTTATAGTATTAAGTTTCTTCCAAATGGAATACATCTTAAGATTGGTCAGGGCACTTTTTTAGCTGCTTCAGATTATTACTTCAAGCAGCCTTAAGGCGCTCCGAAGCCTGAACATATAAACAGTAAGGGTACCTTTACACGCCGCTACAACAGGATGGATACAACCCGCTACAGGCTACAAATGTAGCTTGTAGCGTCAATATAGCCCGTAGTAGCGGCGTGTGAAGACGGGACGAGACAGCCGGCAACAGATACATCTGTTTCCGAGCACTGCTCGAAAACAGATGGCTACAAAGACGATTGTAGCGAGCTGTATCGGCGTGTAAAGAAGGAGCAGAAGGGATGCCTACACACCAGGCTAAGTACCTGGTATGTAGCTGGGGCGTGACACAGGCTCCGGGATACCGCACCCCTTCAGCGATCATTGGAGGAAGCTCCTGCGTTACGATTGGCAGTCGCTGCATAGGGAGGCATATTTAAGGAGCTGACCAGTCACACTACACAATTGCTCGAGCGTCATGTATTAATCAGCCTCCTGCGATGCCTGCCCAATCATGGGTTTCTTGCTTTGTCCTATCAGTGTACGGACGTCTCGTAATCCACAATTGTGGCACGCCTATGTGCTGTCCCTGCTGCACCAGGTCCGCCCATATTAGCTTGTTGTAGCGGTGTGTAAATGAGGTAAGGTGAGCTACAGATGGCTACTTCAGACACCCGGCGATGTAGCTAGCTATAGATGTAACATAGCGTAGCGCACCTTGTGGCGGCGTGTAAAGGTGTTGCGTTTACCGTTTGTAACCGTTTGAGCGTGCTCGTGCACGTGAAGTAGCAGGTTGTATCCATCCTGTCGTAGCGGCGTGTAAAGGTACCCTAATGTATACTCACACGTGGCATCTTTGTAGTGTTTTTTTACTGCAGCCACAGCCTACACTTCTTGCAATAAAAATGCAGCTCTATGTTACTTTTTTTTTTTTTTTTTTTTTGCTACATTTTTCACGCGGATTATATATGCTTCAACAAAAAATAAAGTTGAGGCCACAAAATTATATCATTTTTTTATTTTACTTTTTATTGAACAAACATTAAAAACTATAATCGACTATTCCGCAACCAAGTCCTTGAAATATTGATAAGATATATAAACAATACATAGATCGGTCTTTTAAAGGAGAAAGAAGCAGGTACACAATCTCCATACCATAAAATATGCCTTTAGTGGCATTATAGGTGTTGGTTCCCCTGCACGTGAGATAAATGCAAGAGATATAATTATGCAGTCAGGTAGTCTAAAGTACTATAAAGTTAAATCAAATCCTGACAAAATGCATGAATGCAAATATCAGCAGACATAAGAAAATCGGGTGATCCAAAATAAAGTGGATCTAAAATCAAAATAACATAAGTAGACAAATGGTAATGAAATGGATCCAAGTGGTAGCAAAACTACAGATGCAAGAAAGGACAAGCCTCTTTCTTGCATCATAATCAGATCTTAACAAAGCCAAGTGGCAATAAAGAAAACGTAGAGCAGGAATAAACAGATCCAAATAAGCCAATTGGCTACAGAACGAGTGAAAATACTGGAAAGGTTACCAACCTAAAGTACAAGGGCAAAAAAATCACTGCATGAATTGACATGAAGCATCCCAACGCATGTTTGGGGTGCTTTTTTAGTGTTTATGCAGTGATTTTTTTTTTTTTGTTTCTTATACCCTTTTTTGCTTTCGTACTTTAGGCCAGGGCCTTCTTTTTAAAGGTATCCTGTCACCTCCAAAACGCCTCCTAAGCTACCAAAACATGTCCCTGCAGCATCCTATTACTAATCTCACACTCTTTTTGTCTCCTAAAAGCATAAAAACGTTTTAATACCGTATATACTCGTGTATAAGCCGAGTTTTTCAGCACAAAAAATGTGCTGAAAAGTCCCCCCTCGGCTTATACACGAGTATATACGGTAATCATAAAAAAAAAAAATATATACCCGTCTGTATACAGCCCCCTTCCCCCCCGTGGTATACCGGGCCCCCCCTGTGGCAACCTGTAAAGGAAGCGATGATTATACTTATCGGGTCGCTGTCGCCGACGCCGACGCTCTGTCACCGTCCGTCACCGCGCTCCTCCTGGTCTTCATGCTTCCTTCACCGTCGCACAGGAAATGACGTCATTTTCTGTGCGCCCGTGAAGGAAGCATGAAGACGGGAAGGAGCGCGGTGACGGACGGTGACAGAGCGTCGGCGTCGGCGACAGCGACCCGATAAGTATAATCATCGCTTCCTTTACAGGTTGCCACAGGGGGGGCCCGGTATACCAGGGGGGAGGGCTGTATACAGCCGGGTACCGCTGTATACAGCGGGGGCTGCTGTATACCCCTCTGGGGCTGCTGTATACCCCTCTGGGGCTGCTGTATACCCCTCTGGGGCTGCTGTATACCTCTCTGGGGCTGCTGTATACCCCTCTGGGGCTGCTGTATACCCCTCTGGGGCTGCTGTATACAGCTCTGGGGCTGCTGTATACCCCTCTGGGGCTGCTGTATACCGCACTGGGGCTGCTGTATATAGGGGCTGCAATACCACTTGGGCTGCAATACCACTGGGGCTGCTGTATATAGGGGCTGCAATACCACTGGGGGCTGTATATAGGGGCTGCAATACCACTGGGGCTGCAATACCACTGGGGCTGCTGTATATAGGGGCTGCTGTATACACCACTGGGGCTGCAATACCACTGGGGCTGCTGTATATAGGGGCTGCAATACCACTGGGGCTGCTGTATATACCACTGGGGGCTGCTGTATATCATACTGCTGGGGCCTGTATACCACTGCTGGGGGCTGTATACCTGTGCTGGGGTCCACCCTCGGCTTATACGCGAGTCAATAGATTTTCCCAGGTTTT
This sequence comes from Allobates femoralis, assembly GCA_033576535.1. Lineage (NCBI taxonomy): Eukaryota > Metazoa > Chordata > Amphibia > Anura > Aromobatidae > Allobates > Allobates femoralis. The sequence continues at coordinate 222,005,731 of JARQOC010000004.1, read as the reverse complement.
GGGGGCAAAAGTAGGGGGGTCGGCTTATACACGGGTCGGCTTATACACGAGTATATACGGTACTCACTCATTAGTGATTATAATTAGTAGGGGCTATATTCTTAAGCCCTCCTCTCTCTGTCTTCGTTTTTATCTACTTTTGACAGGATGCTTTTAGGAGACAAAAGGAGTGTGAGATTAGTGATAGGATGCTGCAGGGACATCGGTGTTGATCGGTGTTTTTAACATGTTTTTGTAGTTTAGGTGGCTTTTTGGAGGTGACAAGATCCCTTTTAACAGTGAGATGCAGTGCCTTGTGAAAGTATTTGGCCCCTTCAAACTATTCAACCATTTGCCACATTTTAGGCTTCAAACATAAAGATATAAATTCTAATTTCTTTGTGAAGAATTAACAACAAATGGGACACAATCGTGAAGTGGAATTAAATGTATTGCTTATTTTAAACTTTTTAACAAATAAATAAAAAACTGAAAAGTGGGGCGTGCAATATTATTCTGCTCCTTTTACTTTCAGTGCAGCAAACTCACTCCAGAAGTTCAGTGAGGATCTCTGAATGATCCAATGTTGTCCTAAATGACTGGTAATGATAAACAGAATCCACATGTGTGTAATTAAGTCTCCGTATAAATGCACCTGCTCTGTGATAGTCTCAGGGTTCTGTTTCAAGTGCAGAGAGCATCTTGAAGACCAAGGAACACACCAGGCAGGTCCAAGATACTGTTGTGGTGAGCTTTAAAGCTGGATTTGGATACAAAAATATTTCCCAAGTTTTAAAGAGGACCTGTCACCAAACCAGGCATGGTGATCTAATTACAGCACTGGATGCAGCATGTCTGCAGCATGTCTGCAGCATGCAGACAAGGTGTCCCCCAGCACTTGAGCAGCCCTGTACCCCGAGATAAACACTTAGAAAACTTACATCCTGCAGCCATTAAGGAGGTGGCTAGGGGCTGCAGCCAAGGGCAGATTCACACCCCCTGCATGTTTAATCTGCCCACCGCTGCCAATCATTCTCTCCCTCTTCAGCAGCATTTAAACAGAGTTTTTTTTTTTTTTCTCTCCCAGAAAGTCTTTTTAGCCCTCAGGGAGAGAATGATTGGCAGCGATGGGCAGATTAAACATGCAGGGGGTGTGAATCTGCCCTTGGCTGCAGCCCCTAGCCACCTCCTTAATGGCTGCAGGATGTAAGTTTTCTAAGTGTATTATCTCGGGGTACAAGGCTGCTCAAGTGCTGGGGGACACCTTGTCTGCATGCTGCAGACATGCTGCATCCAGTGCTGTAATTAGATCACCATGCCTGGTTTGGTGACAGGTCCTCTTTAAACATCTCAAGGAGCACTGTGCAAGCGATCATATTGAAATGGAAGGAGTATCAGACCACTGCTAATCTACCAAGACCTGGCTATCCCTCTAAACTTTCATCTCGAACAAGGAGAAGACTGATCAGAGATGCAGCCAAAAAGGCTCATGATCACTCTGGATGAACTGCAGAGATCTACAGCTGAGATGGGAGAGTCTGTCCATAGGACAACAATTATTCGTACACTGCACAAATCTGGCCTTTATGGAAGAGTGGCAAGAAGAAAGCAATTTCTCAAAGATATCCATAAAAAGTCTCATTTGATGTTTGCCACGAGCCACCTGGGAGACACACCAAACATGTGGAATAAGGTGCTCTGGTCAGGTGAAAACAAAATCAAACTTTTTGGCCACAATGCAAAATGATATGTTTGGCGTAAAAGCAACACAGCTCATCACCCTCAAAACACCATCCCCACTGTCAAACGTGGTGGCAGCATCATGGTTTGGCCCTGCTTTTCTTCAGGGAAGGTGGTTAAAATTGATGAGAAGATGGACTGAGCCAAATACAGGACCATTCTGGAAGAAACCTGTTGGAGTCTGCAAAAGATCTGAGACTGGGATGGAGATTTATCTTCCCACAAGACAATGATCCCAAACATAAAGCAAAATCAACAATGGAATGGTTCAAAAATAAACATATCCAGGTGTTAGAATGGCCAAGTCACAGTCCAGACCTGAATCCAATCAAGAATCTGTGGAAAGAGCTGAAAACTGCTGTTCACAAACGCTCTCCATCCAACCTCACTGAACTCCAGCTGTTTTGCAAGGAAGAATGGGCAAGAATTTCAGTCTCTCGATGTGCAAAACTGATAGAGACATACTCCAAGCGACTTGCAGCTGCAATCGCAGCAAAAGGTGGCTCTACAAAGTATTAACTCAAGGGGGCCGAATAATATTGCACGCCCCACTTTTCAGTTTTTTATTTGTTAAAGTTTAAAATATCCAATAAATTTCGTTCCACTTCACGATTGTGTCCCATTTGTTGATTCTTCACAAAAAAATTAGAATTTATATATTTATTTATGTTTGAAGCCTGAAATGTGGCAAAAGGTTGAAAAGTTCACGAGGGCCAAATACTTTCACAACGCACTGCAGAATTTCAAAAATAAAATCCAGAAAATCTCATTGTCTAAATTGTATACAAAGCTTTTTACATTTTACAGAGAGAAAAATAAGTGATCTCACTGTTAAAATTAACCTAACCTTAAAATTATAGGTTGTTCAGGTCTTTCTCAGTGGGCAAACTTACAAAATCAGCACAGGATCAATCACTCATTTCCCCACTGTTATTTCTTCATTAGCATTAATGTATATTAGGAAATTGCTGTTTATGCAAATCCCTTATATATTTTTATAGGGTCACCACAGGTAAGTTCATTCTTAAAGTAAGCCTTCTTATCCAGATGCATTCCGGATAATCTTGCAATTACACTGTCGTATATCTTTTGGTTTAGCAGCTATTCTCAGTCAACCACGTCTCTGTTCTTAGGGACTCTGGTCTGAAACTGGCTTTTCCCCAATTAACAGCTAACCAGATATTGTAGTATCTGATTAAAAAGTGTCTACATGGAGCTGAACAGCCAGTATCCAGACAAAAGACGCTTAGAATTTTTACAGTTTAGCAGGAACTTAAACCTGGTTAAAATACTTTTATGTAACAAGATTATGTCAGCATTTTTTTGCGATGTATCTGCAGCCTCTGAAGTAGGTAATAAGAAACTTTGTATAGAAAGTACACTTGTGATTCGCAGCTAGCTACGATTGCTGGTTTATGCTTTATTCCCAAGATAAGTATTAATTGAGTTTTTGACATTGCAGAATTTCTGCACTTGTGTAAATTAGGTTATGGTAGGCTGGCTTCACATTAGCGTTTGTGTCTGCATGCTGATGGCATGCAGACACAAACGCTGTCAAAAGCAGGGTCCAAATGATGTGTCCGCAGCGGATAATGTCCGCCTGCGGACACATCACTATGGAGCCCGGCAGCCAATCGGCGCTGGCCGGGGGCGGAGATCAGCGCCGGAGATCTCCGCCCCCCCCGCCGCCGGTAACCTCCGGGACTGTTGGCGGGGAGAAACAGCTGATCTGAGAGCTGTTTGAATCTTCCCGCGCCGACACTGTGAGGAGATGTCGGCGCGGGAAGATTCAAACAGCTGTCAGATCAGCTGTTCTCCCCGCCGACATCGCTAGGAGATTACAGGCGGCGGGGAGAAGGAGGACAGCAGAGCGTCAGCTGATCTCCCGGTGGCCGTCGGTGATCTCCTGTGACATCACCGGCGGCCACCGGGAGATTTTTCAATGGGTCCGCAGCGTTCTCCCGCGCTGTCAAGCGCTGAACACTGCGGACCCATTGACGGCAATGCATTTTTTGTACGCTTGGGGACGCTTGCTGATCTTCCAAGATCCCCAAACGCACAAAAAATGCAACATGCTGCGTCCCGGGTGCGGATGCTGGACACCGGAAGGAGCAGATATCGTCCGCATCCGCACCCGAACGCAGCAAACGCAGGCACCATGCGTTCCTATGTTAAACATAGGAACGCAGTGCGCATGCGTTTGAATGCGTATGGGAACGCAGCATACGCTGCGGCGCCAAACGCTAATGTGAAGGCACCCGTACTCGCATTTTTTTTTTTTTCACAAATATTATTCACCTGTTTAAGGCTGGTTTCACATATGCATTTGTGTCTGCATGCAGAGGGCATGCAGATGCAAACGCAGGGCAAACTCTGCCATAATGATGTGAACACAGCGGAGATGCTGCGCATGCGTTCACATTAGTATGGTGCCTGGGAGGTGGAGATCAGCGGCAGAGATCTCCCGGCCGCCGCCGTGATCGCTGATTGAAATCTCTGCCGGTGGCCAATGTGATCTGCAGCGTTCTCCTGCGCTGTCATGCGGAGGACACTGTAGATCCATTGAGATCCATGCATTATTTGTGCGCTTGCGGACGCTTGCTGATAAAACAAGCGCCTGCAAACGCACAAAAAGTGCAACAGGCTGCGTTCAGACGGCGGAGGAGGGTGCACAAATTATACGCATCCAAACGCAATCGAATGCAGCCAAACGCAGCTACTATGTGTTCCCATGTTAAACATAGGAATACAGTGCGCATGCGTTTGGCTGCGTTCTGTTACACTGCGTTCCGAACGCTAATGTGAAACCAGCCTAAGGCCACCAAGTCTATTTCATTAATCATCATGTCCTTAGTAGTCAGGCAAAAACACAAATGCACAGCTTGAAAGATTATAAGGGTGAGTGCCCACAGGACGATTTTCCTGCGGTTTCTGCATGCAGTTTACCATTGGTTTTATGGTAATTTATGCTAATTTGTTCCTGTGGTTTTGAACCCTAGCAAAACCAATGTGTTTTACAGAAACGCTGTGCCCACACATTGGTTTTGCAAGTGTGAAGAACTGTCAAATACCTTCGGTTTTGGTGTGGATGGGAGAGAATTGACATGCTCTATTTTTCCTGCATTTTTGCTGCAGTCAATGGAAAAAAAAATGCAGGAAAAACGCAGCATCAAAAACACGCAGAAAACGCAGACAAGATCATGGCTAATCTCCTGGCAAGGACTCTAGGATCCTTGAAAGCAGCTCAGGTTTTGTGAGTTCAGGACTGCTTAAAAAAACGTCCTGTGGGCACATATATCCTTGGATGTACATATATTGTGCTCATATGAAGCAGAACTGTCCCTACATCCTCGGTACATACGTACGAATGAGCAATGAGTGAATCTGCATCAAATTCCACGTTGCCATAATCAATATTTACTTAAATAATGGGCGTTTTGCAAAATTCGGTTGCAGCATTCACACACCCTTGTTATTCCTGTGCATCTCGCATAATGTACCAATAAATAACACCCTAAGGGCAGTGTTTTTGGTGTGTATTTTATGCACCGTATTTAGTGTGTAAAATATGCAGCATTTTGCAATATCTATATTGCAATAGAACCTTTTAAAATTAAAAAAAAAAAAAACAGCACTGCCTTTTTTTTTCTTTTTCTTTTTTTTTTTTTTATAATCAACTTTTTATTGGATTTTCAATATTAAAGTGTACAATGCATTTAACAAGTATAAACATACCCACAGAAATATATAGTGAACCGTGATACAGTATGAAAATACAACAAGGGCATACATTTTTCTAAATAACTTCCCCCGTCCTTCCCTCCTCCCTCCCCCCCACCGCGATAATTCTCCATTGGTTCATATAACTAAATGTCTCTTGTGGTCTCTCAAATTGTCTAGATACAGTATTTTGATTTTCGGGATTATCTGTATATGATTTTATGATGGTGTGTCAGATCTGAGTTTTCCCAGTGTACCTTCCAGTTCCATCTTTGCATACCATGTCGTGTTCTTGAAGGGCATCATAAAGTCCCTAATGTCATGATCTGTCATCATACTTTCAATGAAAGGTCGCCATTTCTGAAAGAATTTTGTGGCCATTTTTGATGGTGACCTCAGTGTTTCTGCTCTTTCCAGAAATGCGATGTTTTTCATTCCTGTAATAATCACCTGTGGGTCTGGTAGTGACTCGTCCAGCCAACACTGCAGTATAAGACGTTTAGTCAATATGGCTATTGTATGAAATAATGTCAAGAGAGTCTTGGAATGGTCAGTCGTGTCCATATAGTGGAATATCCACAGCATTGGGGATAGTCCAACTCTATGTCCAGCCATGGTCGTTGCTAATGTCTCAACCCCCCTCCACAAGTGTTGTGTCGTTGGGCAAGACCACAGTCCATGCTCTATATCTGTCATTGGGGTCTTACATTTGGGGCAGGCTAGCCATTTCTGTGTTCCTCCCTGTTTCGATGGGATATTGAAACCTTGTATGGTCCCGTGCATCACTCTGTATTGGGTGTCTCTCCATCTTTCATTTTCCAGATTTCGTCTTGCTAATTGCCAACCCTCTAGTATGTTTGATATCAGGTTTCGGTCTGGAAAGTATTTTATCCATCTTCGGAATAGTTTGTCTGGGGTAGTTGGTCTTAGTATCTTTTGTAGCCCTGAGTAAAGAAACGAGATGTTTATGTTGGATGGGTTTGAGTCGATCGTATTTGCCCAGAGCTCGTTATTAATTTCTCCCTTTATATCTAGGAGATTGTCCATTAGGTGATGTCTTATCTGGTAGTACTGCAGATAATGCGTACTTGGTAAACCAAATCTCTGCATTATCTCCCGACCCGACAACCACCTCTTCTCACTTAAGGGCATGAGGTCTTTCATGGTGTTTATTCCTTTTTCCCTCCATTTCTCAAAAAGTTTATTTAGGCGGCCTAGTTTGAATCCCGGATGATTCCATGGGGATAAATGTGCTGAGATTCTCCAGGAGAGCCTCATTTTCTTTCTAATGGCTTTCCATGTGGCAATGGTGTCTCTGCAGACCATTGTGTCCTTGATCTTTTTTGGTATGACCGATAGCGGGGAGTGGAGGAGCGCCGACAACCCCCATGGCTTGGCTAGTTCACCTTCCAAAGTAACGTCAGAGTATTTGTCTGTATTATGTAACCAGTCTGCCACATGTCTGGCCATACAGGCAAGGTTGTAGCCCCTTATGTCTGGTAATCCCAGTCCTCCCACGTCTTTTGTCTGTAGAAGTGTCTGCATCGCTATCCTCGCTCTCCCCCCTCTCCATAAAAATTTTGAAAACGCTCTATTGAGCCTCTTAACATCTACGTGTTTCAATAGTAAGGGAATAGTTTGGAGCGGGTAGAGGAGTCTCGGAAAACTGATCATTTTGACCAAGTGCGCCCGACCCGATAGAGACAAGGGCAGATCTTTCCATCTCATTAGTTCCTTTTCAATTTTTTCAATTATGGGGGCAAAATTATATTTATATATCTGTGCAGGTGATCTAGCCAGAAGGATTCCCAGGTAACGTATCTTATCTTTTGCTATTGGGATAGTCTCATATTGATTTCCCATCGATAGGGGAGGGGGTTTTTGGAGAAACATGATTTCGCATTTGTTTTTGTTGAGGGTGAAACCTGAGAAACTGCCCAGCCGATCAATTACTGTAAGGACATTTTTGAGATCCTTGTCTGAATCGTTTAAGAAAAGAATGACATCGTCGGCAAACATCGCCAGACGTACTTCTTTGTCTCCCACCTTGATGCCCCTGAATACCTTGTGATGTTCTAGGTATAGAGCCAATGGTTCGATTGCCATGTTAAAAAGTAAGGGCGAGAGTGGGCATCCCTGCCTAGTTCCTTTTTTAAGACTAAATGCATCTGATAGGAAACCCGGTATGCTCACCTTGGCTTTTGGGTTGTTATACAGGGCCCCGATATACGTCCGAAAGTTGCCAGTGAGGTTATAAATTTTGAAGATCTTATCCAGCCATGTCCACCTTACATTATCAAAAGCCTTCTCGGCATCTAATGTGACCATGGCTGGACAACCCCTCTCCTCTCTATCCCTTCCTCTCACTACGTCCATTATCAGCATTGCTTTACGTATGTTTGTTGTAGTGGATCTGCCTTTTATGAAGCCTGCCTGGTGAGCGGGTATTAGGTTTGGCAAAATTGTGGCTAAGCGGTCGGCCATTATTTTTGACATTATTTTTAGGTCTTGATTGATTAACGATATCGGTCGGTATCCCGATGGGTCTAAGGTGTCTTTTCCTGGTTTGGGAATTAGTTTAATGTGGGCCGAGTTCATGTTCTCCGATATTTGGGCTCCTTGTAAGTATCCATTATATAGGTCAGTTAGTATCGGGGTTACTTGATCCTTCATAGCTTTATAATAAGCTCCGTTGTAACCGTCAGGGCCGGGCGCCTTGTTCGCACTTAATCCTCCTATTACTCCTTTGACCTCATCTTCTGTGACCGGGCTATTGAGGAATAATAAATCGTCGTTGGTTAGTTTCGGTAAGGGGAGCGAGTCTAGCCAAGCAGTGCCTCCCTCATCCGTGTCTCCCTTATCTTGGTCTGAATATAGGGTTGCATAATATTTTCCCAACGTCTGGGCCACTTCTTTGGGGTTGTTTCTAACTACTCCGTGCCTGTCTCGTATTTTAAGGACATGTGTCTGGGGTCTTTTCTCTCTTGCCAGATTGGCTAGCAGACGTCCAGCCTTATCTCCGAACCTGTGTAGTTTAAGATCTATGTGTGTTTTGTACAAGTCCTCCCTCCTAGCCGCCCACTCGTCAAAATCTTTTTTCGCTTGTTGCCATGATTTCTTGTTGGCCTCCGTACTTACTTCCTGGTATATACAGTATGCCTCTCTAACTGCTGAGCTGGTTTTGTTATATTGGTCTCTTATGAATTTCTTGCGTTTTATTTCTTGCGCCATAATATGTCCGCGCATTACCGCCTTCCCCGCTTCCCAAAACAGAGGGAGATCTGGGCGATGGATCTCGTTATCTCTAGAGTAGCTTTGCCACCATTCCTTCATCATTGTCACAAAATTTTCTTCATGTGTCAATGAGTCTGGAAACCGCCACAGTATATCACTTCCTTTTGGGTAGGAATCACTAATTTCCAGTAGTACTGGGCTATGATCGGAAATAACCATCGTTTCTATATTTATTTCTATCACCCTCTGGAGTAGGCGCGGGGAGGTCAAGAATGTGTCTAATCGAGACCACGTGTTATGGGCATGTGAGTAATGCGTGTATTCCCTACCCAGTGGGTGTAGGGAACGCCAAGCATCAGGCACCGTGCAATTAATCGTAAGCTCTGTCAGGAAACTGTGCTGCCCATTTCCACTTTTCCGTTGCGGTATTCGTGTCTGAGTCCCTCGTCTATCTTCTAGTTCATTAAAAACCATATTAAAGTCGCCCCCTATTAGTTTGACAGGTTCTTTGTCGGTCAGAAGGCGCTGTCGAATGTCATTAAAGAATGTCCGTTGGGTTGTGTTGGGAGCATATAAATTATACACACTCAGTACATCATTTTGTAATTGCAAGACTAAATGACTTAATCTCCCCTCCTCGTCTGTATCATGTGTAACAACTTCATGTGCCATAGATTTGTTAATCAGAGTTATAACCCCCGCTTTCCGGTTGACTGCCCCCGATCCATATATCTCGCCCACCCACATCTTTTTTAGGCGGAAAAAATCTTCCTTGGTCAGGTGGGTTTCCTGAAGGAGCGCCACGTCTACTTTCAGACGTTTGAGGTGTCTCAGTATCATCATGCGCTTAGCTGGGGAGCGCATCCCTTTGACGTTCCAGGTTACCCACCTGACCATAGTGATACTATAACTGTCAGTGATAAATAGCAAAGTTTACATATACAATGGGAACTGACCCACAGCGTCTCGAGTTCTTTGTCACAAGACATTATCTTACATGTATTCCCTCTTATGTGATTTCCTGGAAGAGACAATTTCACCTTAGATACATATTCGTAATAATTCCCATAACCCTTAGAGACAAATGTGATATCGCTTTCCCTACCCTTCCCTGTATGATCCCTCCCTTTTTCCATTTTACTCACTTCTCTTCTTTCCTCCATCATCATCTCAACCGTCTCCATATGGGATCCAGGGCTAATACACGTCTCTGTATCTGAACACCGCCGCTTAGATCAGCTACAAGCTATTTGTGACTGGCGAGGCGATGGTGGGAAGAAAAACGAGAAGAGCAGATAAGCGTGGTGCCCCAAGATATATACCATCCCTTGCTTTTCCCTCCCCCTCCCCCTTCTGTTTCATTCCCCACCCCTTCTCCCCTTGAGTTCTCCGAAGCAGGATATTATTTGTTCTTTCCTCGCTTGTGCGTGTCATATCAATTTGACTCTGCATTCGATTGTCTTTCTTAATGGGGAGACTTCTGAGATGTCAATGTCCTTTAGCATTTATGCCTTAAGGTGTCAGAACTCTTGATCCGCCGACAATTTTCCGTTGGTAAGTCAGGCAATCAATCAATGGAACGTCGATTCCATCTGAGTGTCTAGTGAGTTCAGTTCAGGGTGAGTATCTCGTGTATATAGACACATGGTCTAGATCATACGTCTGTGTATGTGTGCTTTTAATTAAATCTTGTCGCTTGGACGTCTTTTTTCGCTGTGCCAGACTTCTTCCTGGACCAACTCGATTTTTGTTGTCTTTGATTGCTCAGTGATATTTGGTCTGGCGTCGTCATTCCCATGCCTGCTCCTGAGCGTAAGTGATAGGGACGTTGTGGTTCCCCATCTCTTGATTCAGTTAGCTGGCTGTTTAGCATATTTCTGGTACTTGGGGAGGATGGTGAGGAGCCGGGTGGGTGCATACGTTGTCTTAGCACAAAGTCCATGGCATCTTTAGGAGAGTGGAAAGACTTTGTCTCTCCTCCTGGTGCTCTAAATCTCAAAGTAGCAGGGAATAGCATCTGAAATCTCACGTTTTTCTTGTAGAGTATCGTGCATACCTCACTGAATCCCTTTCGTTTCCTCATGACTTCCGCAGAATAATCCTGGTATAGGAGCACTTTGTGTCCGCGTATTTTTAGGGGGATACGGCTTGCCTTATACGCTCTCAAAATCTCCTCTTTATCACGATCGTTTAAATATTTCGCTATGGAATGTCTGGGTTTGGTCGTCTCACTTCCTCGATTCTTTTGCAACGTTCCCTCTGTTCCTGGCTCCTCTGGTGCTATGTCTCTTGGAGGGCCAATTCTGTGTGTCCTCTCAGTAGGGCAGGGGTGAGTGAGACCTAGTGTTTTCGGCAGGTCTACCTCAAATATGTCTATTAATTGGTTAGGAGAGATTGTTTCAGGGAGGCCAACTAGCTTGAGGTTGCACCTGCGGCTGCGATTTTCCAGATCGTCTAGTTTATTTAAGGCATAGGTGGAGTTCTTATGCAGCTCGTCTAATTGTTGTTCTAAATCTAGTATACGTTCCTCTTCGGCCGACAGGCGCTCCTCTGTTTCACTAAGCCTCTGGTCATGGTTGGTCAGTTGCATCTGCATCCCTTCTGTGGCTGAATGTACCATCTCTGTCATTGCTTGGCGGAATTCTTCTGCCATGTATTTCGCCAATTCCTTTGCTAGTTGTTTATAGTTAATAGCAGGTATCATATTTGGTGTCCCCATACTGCTAGTGGCCCGTTTATATGGAGGGCATTCAGGAAGTACTCGCGCCATCTTTCCTCCCGCCTCATCTCTCTGGTCATCGTATCCCCCTCCATCCTCTTCTTCCACACATGCCTCTGACTCACTCTGGCTCCCATCTCCCTCAGTACCTGCTGCCAGCTTCGGCCCTGGGGTGTGTATGTGTTCCGCGGCCTTCCTCTCCTCTGTCTCCCGCTCTGTTAGGACCGCGTCGGGCGCCGCCATCATTGTCCCTGTTGTTGCTGCGGCTCTTCCCGCTCTGGCGCTCCCGTCCCTGTCACTGCCGCGGGACACAAACCGATCAAGCGCCGTCGGCTTCATGTGTCCTCCGCGACCTCCGGTGGCTGTTTATGGCGGGGTATGGTGCTGTTTGAGTGGGTTATGCGGCCCTGGATCCCGGAGCTTCTCCTTCACCGACTCTGCATGGAGGCGCCGGAACCGGAAGTGTTTTCTTTTTCTTTTATATAACGCATACATTCAGTTTAATGGCTGAATCTGATCCATAAAACTGGTCAAACCAGTGCTTGCTCCTACTACCCCATTGCCTTTCATTGGTCCATGTTTTATCTATATACTATGAGTTTTGCACATCAGTGACATGCCACCAATGGCTGAAGACCTTGCAGCCACTATGAGGCCCATGAGTCAGGGGCGCCAAGTGCTTGCGCCAGCACTTTCTGCTGTACCGACATTGCGCCTACTGATACAGTTGAAAGCAATGATGAAAAAGGGATTGGTCCGCTCTCTCCTGCAATCATTTTCAATACAGCTTCTGAGATCTGATATCTCAGTGCAGCAGGCACGATTGACATTACAGTGTGCCCACTGCGCCAAGATGTGCAGATCTGCAGAATGCTTGCAATGGAGATTGGAGCAGCAGGTTTAAGTGGTGAGGTATTAGTGATGAGCGAGCACTAAAATGCTCATTACTTAAATTGCTTAGGTCCAAATATCGGGCTAGCTCAATTCGAGTAAGGCCGGCTTCACACCATGGTTTTAAGGATCAGGGGCTGTCAGGTTCATACCGGACAGCCCCGGATCCGGTTTTGGCCTCATAGTAATCCTATAGGGCTGGATGGCAGTAATTTGCCATCCGGTTCCCTGCTGTCAGGGAGGATCCAGGAGAATTAGTTTACGCCCCCCATTTTTTAATAGTGTTTTGTTTGTTCTTTTAATTTTAATAAAGAGATGCACTCACACACACGCGCGCACACTCACACACACGCGCGCACACTCACACACACGCGCGCACACTCACACACACGCGCGCACACTCACACACACGCGCGCACACTCACACACACGCGCGCACACACTCACACACACACGCGCTCACACTCACACACACACGCGCGCGCACGCTCTCTCTCTCGCTCTCACACACACAACTCTCTCTCTCTCTCTCTCTCACTCTCACACACACACTCTCTCTCTCTCACTCTCACACACTCCTCACACTCACACTCACACTCACACTCACACTCTCTCTCTCTCTCACACTCTCTCTCTCTCACTCTCACACACACTCTCTCACTCACTCTCACTCTCTCACTCTCACACACAGACTCTCTCTCACACACAGACTCACTCTCTCACTCTCACACAACTCTCTCTCTCACTCTCACACACAGACTCTCTCTCTCACTCTCACACACAGACTCTCTCTCTCACTCTCACACACAGACTCTCTCTCTCACTCTCACACACAGACTCTCTCTCTCACTCTCACACACAGACTCTCTCTCTCACTCTCACACACAGACTCTCTCTCTCACTCTCACACACAGACTCTCTCTCTCACTCTCACACACAGACTCTCTCTCTCACTCTCACACACAGACTCTCTCTCACTCTCACACACAGACTCTCTCTCTCTCACTCTCACACACAGACTCTCTCTCTCTCACTCTCACACACAGACTCTCTCTCTCACTCTCACACACAGACTCTCTCTCTCTCACTCTCACACACAACTCTCTCTCTCTCACTCTCACACTCACTCACTCTCTCTCACCACCTCACTCACTCACTCTCTCCACACTCACTCACTCATCTCTCACACTCACTCACTCTCTCTCACACTCACTCACTCTCTCTCACACTCACTCACTCTCTCTCACACTCACTCACTCACTCACCTCCACACTCACTTACACACTCTCTCTCTCTCTCACTCTCACTCTCACACACAGACTCTCTCTCTCACACTCTCACACACAGACTCTCTCCTCTCCCCTCTCACACACAGACTCTCTCTCTCACTCTCACACACAGACTCTCTCTCACTCTCACACACAGACTCTCCTCTCTCACTCTCACACACAGACTCTCTCTCTCTCACTCTCACACACAGACTCTCTCTCTCACTCTCACACATCCACTCACTCTCTCTCACTCTCACCTCACTCACTCTCTCTCACACTCACTCACTCTCTCTCACACTCACTCACCTCTCTCTCAACACTCACTCACTCTCCTCTCACACTCACTCACTCTCCTCACACACTCACTCACTCTCTCTCTCACACTCACTCACTACTCTCTCACACTCACACACTCACATCACACTCTCTCTCTCTCCACTCTCCACTCTCCACACACAGACTCTCTCTCTCTCTCACTCTCACACACAGACTCTCTCTCTCACTCTCACACATAGACTCTCTCTCTCACTCTCACACACAGACTCTCTCTCTCCACTCTCACACTCACATCACTCTCTCTCTCACTCTCACACTCACTCACTCTCTCTCACACTCACTCCTCCTCTCACCTCACACTCTCTCTCATCTCACACTCACTCACACCTCTCTCTCTCACACTCACACCACTCTCTCCTCTACTCCACCCATCTCTCTCACTCCACACTCACCACCACTCTCCACTCTCCTCACTCTCACTCTCCTCACTCTCACACACAGACCTCTCTCTCACACACAGACTCCTCTCTCACTCTCACACACTCTCTCTCACTCTCACACACACAGACTCTCTCTCTCACTCTCACACACAGACTCTCTCTCTCACTCTCACACCAGACTCTCTCACTCTCACACACAGACTCTCTCACTCTCACACACAGACTCTCTCTCTCTCACTCTCACACACAGACTCTCTCTCTCTCACTCTCACACACAGACTCTCTCTCTCTCACTCTCACACACAGACTCTCTCTCTCACTCTCACACACAGACTCTCTCTCTCACTCTCACACACAGACTCTCTCTCTCACTCTCACACACAGACTCTCTCTCACTCTCACACACAGACTCTCTCACTCCACTCTCACACACAGACTCTCTCTCTCACTCTCACACACAGACTCTCTCTCTCTCTCACTCTCACACACAGACTCTCTCTCTCTCTCACTCTCACACACAGACTCTCTCTCTCTCTCCACTCCTCTCACACAGACTCTCTCTCTCACTCTCACTCTCACTCACTCTCTCTCACTCTCACACTCACTCACCTCACTCACTCACTCACTCTCACTCCTCTACTCCTCACACTCACTCACTCTCTCTCACACACTCACTCACTCACTCTCACCTCACTCACACTCTCTCTCTCTTCACTCTCACTCTCACACACAACTCTCTCTCTCACTCACACACACTCCTCTCCACTCACACACAGACTCTCTCTCTCACTCTCACACTCACTCACTCTCCTCTCTCTCACACTCACCATCCTCTCTCCACACTCACTCCTCTCACACACCACACTCCACCTCACACTCTCTCTCACTCAACACTCTCACATCTCATCCACAACTCTCCTCTCACTCTCCACCCCCAAACACTCTCTCATCCACACACAGACTCTCTCCTCTCTCCTCACCACATCCTCTCTCACTCCCATCCCTCTCCTCTCTCTCTCTCTCTCATCTCCTCTCTCTCCCTCACATCCCACATACTCTTCACCCTCATCAAACAGACACAACAGCATCACACACCATCTCTCTCACACCCACACACACTCTCTACTCTCTCACACACCGCACCTATGATCACTCTCATTCTCTTAAAACATTCACTCTATTCACCATCACTACAACACTTTATTAAGATATCTTTACTTTATGTTCTCACGAAGCTCTGACCAAATCCACAAATGTAGCTCTGGTGACTATGAAGAGCAGTAAAGTACAGCTAGTCACAGACACCAGGTGTCGATAACTCCCACCAGAGCTGCTGGATCTCGCTGAGCCGGCAGCCCTGATGGGAGTTTCTCACTTGGCATCTGTGAATAGCTGTAGTTTACTGCTATTCAGTCGCTGGGGCTGCAGCCATGTATCAAGGATTATGTTGGAGCTTCATGGGTAAAAATATTTTCGTGGTCTTTTTTTTTTTTTTTTTAAACTTTACACTTACTTGGTTAGCAATAGGGGGTGTCTTTTATAGACTTCTTCTCTTTACTAATCCTTGTGCTTGATGCCAGCTGACCCCCCCCCCCCCATCCCGGGACCGCTCCCCACTGACGACCATTCAGCCACCACTACAACTTTCCCCCTCTGCTTCTGACCTCTGCTGCCACCCTCACTCCCTGCTCACCGTACACAATGTTCCCGCTACTCCTCACTCTCACTCCCATCCTTCTCCACTTCCTACTACCCCCACTTATCCCCCCTCCCAGCAACGAAATACTGCTCTCATCCTCCATCCTGCCTAACCACCTCACCCACTTCTCTGACCTTTTCATTCACTTTCAATCCTCAATCACCAAACAAGCACGCCCGCCACGTAAGCTCTCCTGATCCCACCTGCTAACCCTCTGCCTACTCCTCCTCCTTGCCAGTGACATCTCCCCCAATCCTGGCCCCCCCACCACATCCCCACAACCACCTTCATCCCACGACCCGTCGCCAACCCTTGCAACCTCACCACCACTAACCCTCGCAACCCCACCAACCTTAGACCTATTCCCCAACCCCTGCCCCCCTCACTGTTCTACCCGGTGCACTCTGGAATGCCCGCTCAGTGTGCAATAAACTCCCAGACATCCACAAACTATCTCCAAGAAACTATCATTTCTTGGCATCACTGAGACCTGGCTCACCCCCTCTGACACAGCCTCCCCCGCTGCACTATCGTACGGCGGCCTCAGCCTGTCCCACACCCCCTGTCCCTCTGGCAAACACGGCGGTGGTGTCGGCATACTCTTGTCCAACTCCTGCACCTTCAGCCCTTTTCCCCCGCCCCTCTCCGTCGCTGCCCCCTCCTTCGAAGCCCACTTGGTCCGAATCTTTTCCCCTGCAACCTCCAGCTAGCCATCATCTACTGCCCCCCTGGACCTATCGCCTCCTTCCTTGACCACTTCACCACCTGGCTACTTCACTTCCTCTCCGCTGACCTCCCCACCATCATCATGGGCGACTTCAATATCCACATTGACACTCCCCGCCCAGCCGCTTCCAACCTTCTTTCCCTGACCACTTCCCTAGGGCTCTCCCAATGGTCCTCCTCTCCCACCCACGAACGAGGCCACATGCTTGACCTCATCTTTACCCGCCTCTGCTCCCTCTCCAACCTCACAACCTCGGAACTCCCTCTGTCTGACCACTACCTCTTGACCTTCTCCGCCCTCTCTTTCCCTGCCACGCTACCCCCTTCCCGCAAGCTTGATCACCTTCGCCGAAACCTAAGAGATCTTGATCTTCCTTTATTCTCAAAATCCCTCCTCCCTCTCACCGACATACCCTCCGCTGGTGACATAGACACTGCCACCACCCTATACAACACCACAATAACGAACGCCCTTGACCTAGCCGCCCCCCTCACATTCCACCCTCCTCGCACGAACAGGCAACCCTGGCATACGACCATCACTTAAAACCTAAGACGGGTGTCCAGGGTCGCCAAGAGGAGATGGGGAAAAAGTCCCGCACCTCCGAGCACTTTGCTCTGTTCAAACAATCCCTCACTGACTTCAAGACGCACTTGCTGCTGCCAAGCAAGCCTTCTTCTCATCCCTAATAACCTCCCTGTCCCGCAACCCCAAACAGCTCTTCAAAACTTTAAACTCCTTACTCTGCCCGCCCGCTCTTCCCAAAACCTCCCCCCCCCCCCCCCCCCATCTCGCTGAAGACTTTGCAACCTTCTTCAAGGAGAAGATCGACAAGATCAGAAACAGCTTTGGCCCACTTTCCCCACAACTCCCCCTCTCACCTACACTGCCCTCCTCCTCCATTAGCCACTTCCCCCCCATAACTGAAGACCAACTCTCCTCCCTCCTGTCGAAATCACACCTCACCACCAGCTCCCATATCCCACCTCATTCCCAACCACACCTCCATTTTCATCCCAGCCCTCACCCACCTCTTCAACCTATCACTTACCACTGGCGCCTTCCCCTCAGCCTTCAAACACGCCCATCCTTAAACCCTTTCTCGACCCTACCTCTATCGCCCCATATCTCTTCTCCCATTCGCCTCTAACCTACTCGAACAGCACGTCCACTCTGAACTGTCCTCTCACCTCTCCTCCTGCTTCCACTTCGACCGCCTACAGTCCGGCTACCGACCCCTCCACTCCACCGAAACAGCCCTGACCAAAGTCACCAACGACCTACTTGCCGCCAAGAACAAACGCCACTACTCCATCCTCCTCCTCCTCGACCTGTCCGGTGCCTTCGACACGGTTGACCACTCCCTTCTCCAGATCCTGGAATCCCTCGGCATCACCCACATTGCCCTCTCTTGGATCTCCTCATACCTAGCAGACCGGACCTTCAGTGTCTCCCACTCCCACACCACCTCCTCGCCCTATCCCCTTTCTGTCGGAGTCCCCCGAGGTTCAGTCCTGGGTCCACTACTTTTCTCCATATACACTCTCGGCCTAGGGCAACTCATTGAATCCCACGGCCTCCAGTACCACCTCTACGCCGACGACACCCAAATCTACTTGTCCGGCCCTGACATCACTCTCTCCAAAATCCCACAATGCCTTTACGCCATCTCATCCTTTTTTCTCTGCTCGCTTCCTTAAACTCAACATGGACAAAACTGAATTCATAGTCTTTCCCCCCCCCCCCCCCCCCCCCCCACTTCCCAACCTATTCATCTGTGTCAATGACTGCGCCCTCTCTCCAGTCTCCCAAGCCAAGTGCCTCGGGGTAATCCTTGACTCCTCCCTATCCTTCAAGCCCCACATCGAAGGCATCTCCACATCCCTCCAGCTCCAGCTTAGAAACATCTCACGGATCCGCTCCTTCCTTACCCATGACACCGCTAAAACAGTTATTCATGCCCTTATCATCTCCTGCCTTGACTACTGCAACCTCCTTCTCAGTGGCCTCCCATCCAACTCCCTCACACCTCTCCAATCTATCCTCAATTCTGCTGCCCGACTAATCCATCTGTCCCCCCGCTACTCCCCTGTCTCCCCACTCTGCCAAGCCCTTCACTGGCTTCCCGCCTCCAAGAGATCCCAGTTCAAAACACTAACCATGGCATACAAAGCGATACACAACCTGTCCCCACCATACATCTCCGCCCTGGTCTCCCGATACCTACCGTCACGCAACCTCCGTTCCTCACAAGAACTCCTCCTCTGCTCCCCCCTCATCTCCTCCTCGCACAATCGCGTCCAGGACTTTGCCCGGGCATCTGCCAAACTCTGCAACTCCCTGCCCCAACACGTCAGACACTCTCCAACCCTGAGAAGCTTCAAGTGTCACCTGAAGACTCACCTATTCCGTCAAGCCTACAACCTGCCATGAGACCCAACTAGAAAGAAAGGGTTTGATTCAGCAGCCCTGCTGGCACCGGTTCACATTAGTCTGTGAGTGCTATGCAGTTTTTTTTCTGCTTTGTAATTTATGGAGTTGCTGGCTCCATGCTGCAATTGCACCCTTGTTGACTGCAGGTGATCTAGGGTTTAGATGGGGTCTGCCCACTGAGAGGTGGGGGGTGGACAAGGAGGATAGGGATATCAGAGTAGGACTCGTCGGACCTGAAGTCACTTTGTCGCAGTCGACGAGCAAACAGACATTGGCCAATGTATGTACCAAGAACTTCAGAATAAAAAGATATGATTTTGAGTTTTTTGAAAAAACGTAAGTTTTTAACTTTTTTCTCATATATATACAGCTTGTTAGCACATGTACATCTTGGGTAGTAACCGAGTGCTGCAGAGCATTTCTTTCTAGTTGTTTGATTCAGCAGCCCTGCTGGCACCGGTTCACATTAGTCTGTGAGTGCTATGCAGTTTTTTTTCTGCTTTGCCATGAGACCCAGGCGACCGACCCGTAACTTACACTCCCCCAGCCTACTGTATCCCCGCCCATCGTAGACTGTGAGCCCTTGTGGACAGGGTCCCCTCCCCTCCTGTACCTATTTGTCCTGATTGTCTAGAGTTATTGTAATTGTGCTTGTCTCCCCTATCCTCATGTAAAGCGCCATGGAACCTAATGGCGCTATATAAATAAATAAATAATAATAATTGTAAGGGTGCGTGCACACGGTCCGGAGGAGCTGCGTGTTGGACGCAGCTCCTCCGGACCTGAGTGAAGCCGCGGGTGGCCGCAGGGAGACCGCAGCCGCCCTGTACTCACCATGTGCGACGGGTGCAGGGCGGCTTCTCCCTGCAGTCACCCGATGGGAGCCGCTTCCGACTCCGCAGCATGAAATAAACATGCTGTGGAGGCGCGGACTCCCGGCAACCTGCACCGCAGCTCCAAACACGCTGTGGGCGGGTTACGAATAGTGAGGATGGAATTTCTTGAAATCTCATCCACTATGCTATTACTGTGTACAGTGTATGCAGCGTCCAAAACGCTGTCCGTTACAGTTTCTTATTGGAATTTTGAGACCTCAGAATAGACTGAATTGGTAGAGTTTGTTGTCTGACTGGCTTCACACCACGGGTTTGAGGATCTGGGTCTATCCTGTTTTTCAACTGATACGCAGGAATCCAGTTTTGCATCCCATGTATCCCTATGGTGCCCAATTGGTCATATAAGGCCATCCGTTTATGTGAATTCAGTGTGGGGTTCGTTTTTGTCCTGTTTTTTTTTCCGGGACCCAGAATCGGAGACTGCACTGTTTTTGGGCTCACCAGACAAAACTGGACAGAAACAAATACAGCGCAATCTGGATCACATATAATGGTAGACTATGGTGCCGGATTCAGGAAAAAAAAGGATAGTTTCCTGGATCCGGTTTCATTTACTGAGCATGCTCAGAACAAATGTAGTGCTCCCTCCCACCTCTCTGTATCCCCCGACATTACCACTATTTCCTATGGCTGGAATGATTGCCATACACAGAAAAGATCTGTGGGGAATAATTGTTATCCGTTCCTGTCAGTCTCCTCCTTCAAACAGCATCCACACGGACAGGAATAAAACGTGATGTGAAGGGGGGCCTCACTAATAACATGTAGATTGTAAATATTGTTGGAATAATTGATGACCTTGTTATAATTCATAACATCTGTAGTGTGAAAGGTAGAAATTCCTCTCAACTGTAGTTCAATTTATGAGGTTTCTTCATGTGCCAAAAAGGTTGCATAAATTTATCGGGTTATTCTCATCTGAGAGATTTATGACATAGTCA
Organism: Allobates femoralis; assembly: GCA_033576535.1. NCBI lineage: Eukaryota > Metazoa > Chordata > Amphibia > Anura > Aromobatidae > Allobates > Allobates femoralis. The sequence continues at coordinate 221,984,765 of JARQOC010000004.1, read as the reverse complement.
CATTCAGGCTGTGGTGTGGATTTAGGAAGTGAAATTCACCTTTTGCATTGCATAGGCTGAAATCTGTATCACAGTCTTCATTTAAAACCCCAAAAAAGGAGACGCAGGAGTCAGTTTCCCGGCAAATTGTGTCCTCTATCTGGAATAGTTCCCTCACTTGGATGTGCTGGAGCAGCACTTCAAATGGTTTTGAAAGAGAAATCCAAGATTTTAGATTAAAACTTTGTATCTTTTTATCGTCATCTTGGTCTGCAAAGATACTTTTTATGGTTGTGATCTATAGACTTTCAACTGTGACCATAAAGATACATTTTTAAGACGCCCATCACACTGCGTTTTTTTTGAACATCATGTGGATTCTTTAATTTCAAGGACCACACGGACAGGCACTAATCTTTTTAAACGGATGCCAACTGATCCATCAGTTAGAACAGATAGAGCTGGGAGGAGCTGTACCTTGCTTTTAAGCATAAGTACAGCAAAATGGATCCCTTTTACGGATCAGTTTTTTTTTTTTTTCCAGAGATCAGGCCCCCTTCACAACTTTTTTTGTGGATCGGTGTCTATTCGTTGTAAAACTCATAGCCACGGATCCATTTTAGCCTCCATGTATCCCTATGGGCACAGATTGGTCCTTATTGGCATCCGATTGTGATGGATCAGTTTGTCATCTTTTTCCTGTCCCCAAAATCAGAGCGTGCTCTGATTTTGGCCTGCCTTGAAAAAATCGGACAAACTGATCCGTAGCTGTCTGTTTCAAATATCATGGAGTTCTATAGTGGCGGATCAAATCGGATCCGACAGAAAATTGGATCCGGAAAACTGATCTGATTTGCTGTACTGCTGTGCATGCTCAGAAGCAAGGTACAGCCCTATCTCTGCAAACTGATGATGATCTGTGGAAAACACGGATCAGTGGCAGCTATTTGCACAGATCCATGCCTGTCCGTGTGATTCTTAAAATTCAAGGATGACTACAGATGTGCAAAAAACGTGATGTGAAGTGGGCCTTAGTCTCCATAGACCCCCATGTTATTTGACATGGACAGCTACGGATCTGTGTCTGTCCGTTTGTCTGCTTTTTTTTTTTTTCTAGGCAGCCCAAAATCGCAAGTCTCCGATCCTTGATATATAATAAAAAACTGACACAAACGGATCACTGACGAAAGTGACACACACGGTTGGCCATATAGGACCAATCCGTGCCCATAGGGATACATGGGAGGTCCAAACAGATCAGTGGCTGTCACTTTTAAAACGGATAGGCACTGATCACAAAAAAATGCAGTGTGAAAGCAGCCAAATCTGATTTTGATAACTGGATGTGTGATTCCTTTTTTTTATTCCCCCCCCCCCCCCCCCTAAAACTTTAAGATTTTGTCCTAGATTTTGATGCATCAAAATCTACAATGGTAATGTGTGCCTTTTTTTTAGTGTACCCTAAATATTTATAACCTCCTTTCCGGCTTGCCAGGCAGTGGTGATACAGAACACTATAGAAGACGTTCTTTGTAAAAGTTAATTGTAAGCCCTACAACACCTCTCCTATTTGTATGATTCAGATATTTCCTCAGGCAACATGAGAAGTGAGCAGTTTTTATGGGAGAGACATAGCAAAGGGCAAAATAATCCCTTGTGATTGTTAAACACTTCGTATGTCTCCATTAATTCAGCTCAGTCAACCGTATAACAAGAAGTAGTAGTTACTGGGGTAGGATTCACACAAGAAAGGCCTGCGGATATATGGTGTAAGGAATGTCTGCAGTTGAAATTCTGCAGAAAAATTGACACCAAAATTCTGAATAAAATATGCAGATATTGCAGTGATTTTTGAATGTGTAAAAACAGTAGATATGCGGCTGGCTGAAAAGTGAATATCCTCAGGGCCGTATTTGGAGTTCCTGCTGCCCCCCCGCCGCAGCCTCTTCCCTCCCCCCCCCCCCTACCACCCCATCGCGGCTGTCCCCCCAAGTTTCATGTAGCTTCTCCCCCCCTACACACACACATTCCATCATGCAGCACATATAGAAGATTTGTGGGTTTGAACATTGTGAGCCCCAATGGGGACAGTGTTGATGTATGTAAAGTGCTGTGGAATTCATTGTGTAATATGAATACGAAAAATATTATTCTTATATTATGTCACAATACCAGGATCTGAGGAGCTTGTATTTTGAGGTCTGGGGCTCTCTGATGCTATGTTGCTGCCTGTCTCACTGTCTTCCTCTTTTGACACTGCAGTGCGGTGGACAAGAGAGCATTAACTGGTTAATAACAAGAAGTATGGAGTGTGTACTAACTGAGCCATAACACCCCCCCCCCCCTTCCCCAAACCATGTCCCACAGACATTGTAGGATTTTATTAGTAGGGTCTGGACACACTGGCTTGAAACTCTGAGTGCAATGTGTGATTTTTCTCGCATTGCACTCGGACCACTGTTATTCAAAGTCTGAGAGCACATTGGCGAGTGTCAGACGCTTTTTTTTCTCATCCAGATTCTGGATGAGAAACAAAGTCGCAACAGTATGTGATTCACGCATGAGACTCGCTAATGCAAGTCTATGGGTCCGACAAAATCATGGACCGCAGTCGTACCAAATCCCCCCCCCCCCCCCCACACAGAGGGGTACACCGAGCTCCAGAGTAACCCCTCCACTTCCAGGTACATGACATAGAGGGTTACGCCAACTTAGCACCCCCCCCCCCCCATCTCCCATGCACATCCATCCCAGCCCCCCCACCATCTCCCATGCACATCCAACCCAGCACATCCTTCCCAGCGCCCCCCCCCCCATCTCCCATGCACATCCTTCCCAGCGCCCCCCCCATCTCCCATGCACATCCATCCCAGCACCCCCCCTGTCTCCCTTGCACATCCATCCCAGCACCTCCCGTTTCCCATGTGCATCTCACAGTGCACATTGCTTCTTCGGCTCCAAAGCGCCTTACCTGCTTCTTGCTCCCGCCTCCAGACTGATCCAGCGACGTCTTCTCTTTTCTCCCACGCTCTGCAGACACTGACAGTGTGGTGACTCATCACCTGCTGCTAGGCGCTGTGACGCTGCAGGAGCGCGCCACCAGATTTCGGGACGGGGAGCCGAATGGACTCCACTGACCCCGGAAGTGCAGAGGCGCGCGTGTTCATTTGCAATCGTGCCTTAAAGGCACGATTGCAAATGAATGCTGCGCCCCTGGGCCCCCTCCCCCCTCCAAAAACACTCTGGATTTAATAAAGAGTTTGGAGGAGGTAGGGGGATAAAAGAAAAAACTTTTTTCAACTTGCCCCTAGTGCCGCCCCCTTGACACCTGGTGCCCTAGGCACGTGCCTAATTGTAAATACTTCCCTGAATATCCTCAGTATAAAGTTAAACTGACAAACTGCAGATATCTAATCTATAGTACTCTAGGCTATGTGCATATGGTGCATATTTATTTATTTTAAATGGGTTTTTATGCATTTTTGCACTACCGTGCAGGAATAAATCTGCAGCATGTCAATTCTTGGCATGTATTTGCCTTTGAATTTCCAAAACAATTCCCCTAACAATTCACCTAAAAGGACATAATTTAAAAAGAAAAAATGCCATTGCATTTAGTAATGTCATTTTCTGTGAAATGTTGTTGAATATATTGTAGGGACCCGTAAGCATAGGGACCCTTGACGTTGGGTTATGAGCTTGCGTATTTTGGGCCAATATAGCGACGCATACCTCACATTATTAGTTATATTTTTTTATAATTTTTTTTTTTTCATCTGTATATAGGATTCAGCCAGGCTCTCTGTGGTGTTTGTCCTGTGCAGTGTAAAATATATATATTTTATATATAGTGATGGTCACCCTGCCTGACCCAAAGTGTGTGCGTGATCAACAGGCTGTATACAGACACTATTTTGGGGTCTTATTGTGCGCAGTGTGACGCAGGAAAGTTCACTGCGTCGCTCTAGCTATCCTCAGGTTACCCAGACCATGACTCCACCACTCTCACAGCGGGAGCCAAAACTTAGTCCTTTTCGGGTTTCATCGCAGAGAATCTTGGAGGGTTTTGTAGGAATAATAAAGATGAGGGATGTGCTCTTTTCACAAATTATTTTTCACAGTCTGGTGTATTATTTACTGAGTCTCATAATGTCCGGGTCTAAAATTAGCCTGACATTATCAACCCTGAAATTAGTGCCAGCTGGCAATATTCAGCTGGCATTAACCACTTTATTAACCAGTCTGACACCGCCACAGGGCAGCTGGTTGAGTTGGGTACAGTGCCAGAAAATGATGCTTCGATGAAAGCGCTATTTTCTGGGGCAGCTGCAGGCTGCAATTAGCAGCATGTGGGACCCAAAACGCTTGGGCCTCCCCATGCTGAGGATACTAGCCCCCAGCTGGCTAGTTGTATATCACTGGAAACCAAAAATGCAGTGAAGCTCCATGTCATATTTGTTTTATAATTCTTTCAAGAAATAATAAGATACAGGGCTCTTCTGTATTTTGATTACCAGCCAGGTAAAACTAGGCAGCTGGGGGTGGGTGGCGGCCCATACCCGTCTGCTGTACCTAGGCTGGTGACCAAAAAATAATAGCTGAGCCCCATGTCACATTACACCATTAAGAAACCCTTTTTTTCTTTTTCCAGCCTTTAGCCTAGCTTAATTCACAGTCACAATAGTGAACAATTGCTAAAAGAAGCGCAACAAAATTTACATGAAAAAACGCACAAAGAGACCACCAAAATTATCTGTGTGGATCTTTGAAACATGGTATGGAATTTGGACCTCAAAGATCCGCAGCACACATTCTACGTCGGCACATAGCCTTAGAGGCTATTTTTGAAGGCTGTTGAAGACATGGAGTAAGGCCATTTAAATGTGTCAGCTGATCGGCTCTGTGACGTCATGAGAGGTCCTGCACCCAGATGGAGACAGTCGCATCACCGAGCCGCCGGAACGGTGAAGTATCCTTCGGGAGGAGATAATTTGTTTTTAACATGCCGGAGAGGACAGAAAAGGACAGAGAAGAAGGAGGATGCAGGAGCAGGAAGAACAGGGAGAGACAGAAGGGACCACAGGATCCACACGGATCCTGCATAGAATCCAAAATGTGTGGATCCATGGCTGTCCGGGGGATCCTGCAAAAACTAGGATCCCCACGGACAGCCCAAAATCATAATGTGAAACCAGCCTTAGAGAAAAGTAAAAGTATACATGTTTAGCATCAACTAAGTGGTGAAAAAAATTCTGAGGTTTTTAAATAAAAAGAATTGTGCCTTTGTTGCCATTTTTGCGACCAGCAGCATTCTCATTTTCCAGGATCTAGGGCTGTATGACAACTTATTTTTGTGACTTGAGCTGATGTTTTTTTTCGCGGCCGCATCTGCCGCAAGTGCCTATACCGCACTTGCTGCACCTGCCGCAAGCTCCATAGACATTGCATGGGGCTTGCCGCAGGTGAACCGCAAGTGCGGCCGTTATGCGGTAACCACGGCAGATGCGTTTTTTTTTCACCGCAACTGCCGCGATCAGCGCTTACCGCTTATGTGAAAGAGGCCTTAGAAGATTGTTCAGAAGAAAGATAAAGGATACACACCCAGCCATTAGGCCGGTTGATGATTAACCCATTCCTAATCTTCTATGTAGTGTAAAGGGTACTTCACACACTGCAACATCGCTAGCGATATCGCTGAAACGTCACAGGTTTTGTGACGTAACAGCGACCTCTCCAGCAATGTTGCAGTGTGTGACACGCATCAGTGACTTGGTCCCTGCTGATGGCTACAAATTGTTCAGGACCAAGTTTTGGTCCTTAATCTCCCGCTGGTCAGCGCGCATCGCATGTGTGACAGCGGGAGACCAACGATCAGCGACCTCCCAGCCAATGCCCGGCACCGCACATTAGATGCTGGCCATTGGTAACCAGGGTAAACACTGGGTAACTGAGCAGCGTGCTCTGCTTAGTTATCCGGTGTTTACCCTGGTTACCAGCGTCCTCCCGCTTAGCCCAGCCTGTAAGCGGGAGGAAGCTGGTAACCAGGGTAGACACCGGGTAACTAAGCAGAGCGCGCTGCTTAGTTACTCGGTGTTTACCCTGGTTACCAGCGATGCCACTGCTGACTGGTCGCTGGTGAGTCTGCCTGTTTGACAGCTCACCAGCGACTACATAGAGACTTTCCAGCGATCCCGGCCAGGTCGGATCACTGGTGGCATCGCTGGAAAGTCTCAGTGTGTAAAGGGGCCTTTAAACAGCCAAACGTTTTAAAGAGACGCTATTACCAAAATATTTTTTTTTTAGTACAAATTTACATGTATTTTACAAAAATTGACAGAAGTGCAGTCAGCTGTACTTATTTGCCATTGATTGCCATACGTATGTGACATTGTGCCCATATGATCCCCCTAGGGTTTTTCCTGTAATTGATGGCTAAAGGCCTGCTGTAACAACCAGATTTGAAGATTTTCGATATTTGCTATTTAACCCCTGAGATATGCAGTTAATAGAGTGCCTGTCTGTTCTTCTTTTTTTGTTTTTAATATATGGACTATTTTTAGCGAAGAACTAATATTAATGTTTTTATGACCTTGTTAAATGGATCTTCCGGGTTTTGAGGCTTTTCAAAATTGGTTTAAGGGATCCAATACCTTTTTTCTACCAGTAATGAACTGTGTTTAGTTCCAGCAGCTTATTCAATGCCCAGATATATTGAAAAAAGCAGAAAAGCACCACTCCATTAAGTGGGTATTGGTAATTTCTGAGAACTGTAGCTCAGCTCCTATACACCTCAATAGTAGATGAGCTGCAGTAACTTACAGTAACGCTACATAATAAAGAGTTCTGGTGTACATTTCATTCACAGTTTACATCCAGCTGCCTACAATAGCTGATCAGTGTGGCTGCCGACCTAATGTTAATGACTTTTCATAATGATAGACAATTAGTGTAATACAATGAACCTGTAAGAACATTTTAAGAAACAGTTTATTAGAGGTAATCAAAGATTTGCAGGTCAATTGTTGAGAATAACTCTTTGAATCACCTCCTACCTAACAGCGCCTGACCCACCCCAGGGCTGTGGGGTACCTGGTTCCGGGCGTTGGTTTACTGGCGGTTATCACGGGCAACCTGTGCCCGGAGTGGTTTTGGCGGTCGCTGAAAAAGGGGAAAAATCAAATAAAAAATGTCTTGTGACACCAGTTACAGTATCTGGTAATTATACCGGCTCTGCTGCAGACCTCCGGGGATGATGATGAGGCAGCTAGTTGGTACCGCTCCCCGTAGGCGGAGCGAGATCCCCGGGGCAATGATGAGATGAATAGAGAACTCACACAGGGAGGTGACTCGTCAGGTGGAGATGCAGGCTGACAGTCTATGTTAAGGGCAGGATCAGGGGCTGTAATAACAGACACACACACACGCTGGAAGTTCTTTCCTTACCTTTTACTGATTATGATTTAGGTAATATCCAGGGTACTGTCCAGGTGGTCAGGTGGCAGTTCAGGATTTTCACAGCTGATGAGTTGTGACGCTTCCTTGTTCTGTGTGCGCGTACTTAAGTTCTGGCCTGTCTAAAACCTGGCCCTGACCTCTCCTGTGTCCCTCACTTGTATAGCAAGCTGTCAGAACCTTCAATGGGCACCGCTGCACCTCTGTGGTCCCTGGCTCTGTTAGTAGCTGTGCTACCAGGAGACTGAAGTCTTCCTGGTCCTCTGGTATTCTCTGCTGGGCTAACTGGACCCTTGTAGACTCGGACTCCGGTGTCCGGTTTACTTCAGGTGCTTTCCTGGGGTGAACTGATATGGTTTCTCTGTCTCTGGTATGGCTTGCCTCTGACCCTCACTTTTGAGTCCCTTACACTGGCTAGGCTACCCTCTGGTATGGGCCTAGCGCGTCTCCATTCACCAGGTGTCTTCCTCGGTACTGCTTTGTACTGAACTGCCTAACTCCTCCCCTGGGCCTGAATTTATAGGGGACCTTGCCTGAAGTCGCCAAGTAGAGCTCCCCCTTCAGGTCTGGGGTGGAAGGTGCTGCATATAAGTTTACCTGATGTGGAAATCCCTCCCTGCACCAGGTGTTCCTGTAGCAACCGTCCCGTAGGGATGCCACACATCCTCTGCACTACATCTGATTAATAGGCTCTGTGCAGCGTCATGCTTCATGCTGCAACGATGATGTTGCATCAGTCTTAGAAATTGGATGAGGTGCCAAGGATTCTGGAAGGTAGGAGGGATGCAAAGGGCTTTGGTCAGTGACTATTGACTAACGATATTGCCAATGGAACAGTGTCTTTTGAAAAAATTTGAATGTGTTTTTGGTTTAGGCTTAAATGTTAATAGGTTTAAAGGGAACCTGTTACCTTGATCTAAACCCCTACACTATCACTACCTGTCCCTGCACCTTCCTAGCTGCTCCCTATCTATCCTTCTCTGAGCTAAATTCGCCCTATAAAACAGCAAAAAAATAACTTATAACTTACAGAAGTCCCTGAGGCTGGGGACTGAAGAGGCAGGCCCAGGCTCCATTCTGCCCCTCCTTGATGCAGCAGCACACGCCCCGCTGGGCGGTGTTATTCATTCTTCATCGCCACCTCCTCCATTTGGAATCTCCCACCAGCTTTACACTGTAAGGTAGCTGGTAGGATTGGCACGACAGAAGGCAGTGACTCATGTATTTACTCACACAGCACACCGTTTAATGGCACAGTTCAGGTATTCACAGACCTACAGGTTCCGGGGCGCAGCCGAGTACAACCTCCTACAATCTCAACAGCTGATATAGAAGCTCTGTACCTTCCCCCGGGTAGTCTGTGTTAGGTCAGCACACAACCTTTCCTTACTGTCCGCTCATTAGCCTCATGAACGTCCACTATGAGAGCTCCCAGGCTGTGTTAACTCTTCACACAGCTCTCTACACAGCAGCACCTGCTGCTGTCCTGACACACTCCACCCCCTCCCCACAACCCAGGGCAGCTCATATCTCCTAT